>JABFEB020000079.1:8230434-8243186 GCA_019775895.2 Stomatorhinus ivindoensis
GTAGTATTTGAATGCTGTAATAAGATAAGCATTTTCATGAATAATTCTTTGTTTATCTAGTCTTAGTCTGTCTAGATCAATATTTTGCTTTGAGTGTTTTTTTCAGTTGGGTAGATAATACTCTACAGATTCATCAGCTTCCCTAGTACTGTATCGAGTACTGTCAGATCTAGTACTGTATCGAGTACTGTCAGATCTAGTACTGTATCGAGTACTGTCAGATCTAATCTGTAACATTACTCTGAACTACAAGTTGGGCCACATGCACAGAACAGTTATTGAATATTGCAGTTAGTTTTCCTCTGTTGACTATGGTTATGTGCACAGGCAGTGTCCTTATTCCTTTCACCTTCATCTAAAGGACAGACTGGTAATCAAACACTACATTTAATCTTTTTATATATTTTGTGTTAATCTGAAACTAAATTGACAAGATTAACCAAGAACATTTCTTTTTTTTTTTGTCAAAGATTAAATGCAATGTGATGTGGAAAATGGTAACTGCATTCACATCTGAATAATAGTTAGACTATTATTTAGATATTAAATAAGTGGAGTAAAACATTTATTTTAGGGGATATAAACCCATGAATCACAGGCTCTCTCCAGCCACTGACAAATTGACCCTTTTGAATATTGGGATGACAATATGAAATTTTCTTGCGAACTCTACCCAGACCTTGACCGATTAAATTGGTTGGTATAAATATTACAACTGAATTCCAAATTCATCACATGTTTAACAGCTTTCGTACATATGACATTGCAACTCATTTGTGCTGTAGCCCAGAGTAAATTAAAGAAATGGCTGCAGTTCATACAGGGTGATTTAAACTCTGCTTTGAACAACCTTCCTATAAGGTTCTGTCTTTCTTTATTGGGATGGCATTTATAATTGCCAGTTTCATTCTATTGGCTACAGTCTTGATGTTTCAGTCCATTATATTTAGCCTGTGACACATGTACCTGCATAGAACATTTTCTTATTTCACCTTCTGTGAAGGTAACTGTACTACATACCTGAATTGTCTATCATTTATCAGAGGTAAAAATATTTGTGACTGAATTGTATCCTATCTACATTAAACATAAATAAGTGCAATCTTTGGAATGAACTGATATCTGAATTTTATGCTTTTTAAAAGAGTGTCCCATTTTTCTGAAACCATGAAATTAACGTGTGTTTTTGAAATGTTACCTCTTAGACATTTATATCTTTATAATTTACGGTTTATATGTTTGTGTTGCATGTAACAGCATATAATAATGTCATATTAAAGAATGGGAAAGGAAAGCAATGAATGAAAACTGTCACAGTCATTCTGCAATTAAAAACACTGACAAGCTTTTACAGCAGGAAATTCTTTTGTTGTCCACAAGAGGGCAACAGTGAAAGAAGGCTGAATGCATGGTAAATGATTGTATGAATGATCAAACTTAAAAAAAAAATCTACAAATTGTATTCAAATTTTTGTATATATTCCCTTAATTTGGTTTCCAGTTATGTTACTGTTTAATTTTCCTGCATTTTCTATGAGGGAATCCATTCGTTGTCAAAGCAGATGAACTGCAACGTAGCGGTAAATGCATTGGGAGGAGATGCAAGTATACCTAAGCAGTTATCAAGGCAGTGGGGGTTTTTTAAAGATTACGAAGAACCTCATCAAGTGTCTCTGTTCTCTAAACATGATTAAGGCCAGCATTGAGATGACTGATTTAGCGAAGTCTGGCATGCACGCCTAACAAAACACCACCAATCTGTGCGGCTCCAAGCATACATTATTAGTCATATCCACTTAAGCATTAAATATTTTCTGCATTAATCCGGACATATGAGGTCCTGATTGGAAACATAGGGTTCGTCTCTCTCTCAGCTTCGGGCCATAGCAGGGATGCGTCAGCCAGAGGTCGCAACCCCATGAGTGGGACGGAATTGGCAATGTGGACCAACTTAGCCCCCGTTCCCAGACGATGCCCGGGGGCTGAGGCCCTCGTGTGTGAAGGTCCTTTCCAAGCCTTTTTGTTCAAAGCTCTCAGAAATGCTCCTTGGGGAGATTTATTTCAATGGCTTGTTTGTTTTAAACAGTCGTGTGCCTCGTGCCGATCTGAGCCCAGCCCAGATCTCTGCTAATGATTCTGGTTAATGCTCCCCGCAGACAAATGTCCACAGGGCTGTAGCTTGATTTGTATGGTTCTCCAGTGACATTTTTTCCCAATAAAAAAATCCTATAAAGAAAAAATTTAAGACTGACCACGAGTCATCTGGCATTGGGTTTGTTTACTAAGAAAGTGTAAGGATTATACATACTGGCATTGGGTTTGTTTACAAAGAAAGTGTAAGGATTATGCCTACTGGCATTGGGTTTGTTTACAAAGAAAGTGTAAGGATTATGCCTACTGGCATTGGTACTGACCTATAGGAATCTGGAATTCAGTGTCCTAATTCTAGCTTTTTATAATGAGAGTTTTGTATCTGAGAATCTTTAATATTAGCCAAAAGCCATCATTAAACTCAGCTGGTGGAAGTCAACATAGCATCTTTTCAACAGTACAGAAGTTCCATCCTGCATGGCTCAGTTCGGATTTACACACCACGCTGATTTACTAAATCGATTCACTGAAACAATGCTCTTAACATGGAACCACACATCCATACATCTGCCCTCACTATGTAACATGCTGCTAAAGGTATGATCTATAGGATGGTACTAGACAGGATCAATTTGAGATGCTACTTCCCGTCATCCTTCTATCACAATGAACAATGTAAGTTTTCATATACATCGGGGAAACAAGGAGGAAAGCCACTCGGCTTATTCTTCTGCATTTATGTTTTTCATTATGTTTTAGTAATAATCCATCATTACTTGTTTCACAGTAAGATATACATAAATCACTCATACATGTAAATATTTAAATAAAATATGAATTACTAAACATATTGTATATAAAAAAGGGTTATACAACCTGAAATGTGTGTATATATTATAACTGTACCTTCTCAGGCACTGCCTTCCCAGCCAATGTATGGTCAATTTTCGTTAAACATTCGCAGAGGTTTACGGTGCACAAATGCTTCATAAAGTGTACATTTAGCTGTTTTTTTTATTCCCCGTAGATGGACGGTGTTAAACTACACAGCGGATCATACCTCTGACGGGCGTCCGTACGAGTAAAACAGCACATTAAAAACAGCTGTTGCACAAAGACCCCATTTAGCGTGTGGGAATGCACAATGGCACCATGCGGATTACGCGATACCATCTACAGTGTCACATCAAGACCAACATGTGGTACTAAACCCGAAAGCTCACTGGGAGCTTTATGTGAACCCAAAGGAATCTCTCAGCATTGCCCTGCTATTTGGATCACTGTTATTTAGAGAAAGGCAACTGGGTCTTGCTTCCAATTCAGGCGCAGCTGTCTGTCTGCCTGGGGATGCCTGCGCTCACTATATTTCCGTTGGGTTCAAAATTTGGTTTCCTTTTGCAGACCATTGATATTTCGTTCATATGTTTTGTTGACTCTTGACTGAGCTACTTTATATTTTTTATCTTGGAATCTTCTGCAACTTCTCGCAGCAGTCAGAAAGTCAGAAGGGGAAGGTCTGATCATTACAGTTGTGGGCTTCTAAAACAGCCGCAGCCGTGAGGGAAATTTTATAAGGACAGATAATGAACATCAAAACTGAGTCACACTGCTGTCTACAGTCCTTTCTGCCATTACGATCTGTGATTGCATGGCACCAAGCCAGCTGACAGAGAACGTTCCCAGAACTTTAGCCAATATTATGTGAAGGACTTATCAACAGTTGGCTAACACTGTTCTCATTGTAACATTACTGAAGCTTAATTTCCACATTCACCATTTCAAAAAAGGTTCTGTCGATGTCAGCATAATAATATTATAATATCCTTTTAACAAAATTTAACGTTCAAAAATGTTGTTTTATAATAAAGTATTATTTTTATAAAACTTAGTACAAACACACAATCTAACCTTGAATCCATGAGCTTTGAGGTGTAAAGCAACAGTATTACTCAATATCATAGCATTGACTTTGTTTGCTTTTATATTAGTAGTTGTAACAGTTGAATAACTTTCTGGGAACGTTAGGATAACTGTACACATCGAATGTGTCCATACCTTAATCATAATGTTTGTTCATAATGTTGGTTCCTAGAACCAAAAATTGTTAGTGGGGAAGAACCAGTTCCACCCAAAAGGGCTTCTTTTTTTCAAACTTTATGTGCTGCGTGAAGCAGCCCGTAGTGGCCTGACGCTGATCCGTTGGTCGATTCCAGAAGCCTAATTAGAAGCAACTGGGCGGCATTCTGTGCGACCCGGTGCCGTCACCTGAGAAAACAAACCCCAACTCGAGTCACTGGATTTTTGGCGGAACTCTGTGGGAATCAGGGCCCAGGGCTTTTGCGCTGAGGTCAGAGGAAGGGCTGACAGAGGAACCTCTCGCTCGCCCGGGGGTCACCCTCACACGGTGCAAAGCCAGTAGGGGCCAGTAGGGGCGCTCTGCTCTGCCCCTATTAACTTGATCAGCATCATTATGCAATCCGCACTGCTTATCTCTGCCAGCTCGGCCGTTATTATGAAATTGAGCTGAAAAATATTTGACCTGGATAGGCGTGAGTGTGACTGCGTACTTTCTGCACTGTGGCCGCAGTTATGCATCGACATTAATAACAGGCTCACATTCACGCTGTGGCTCAGTATGAAAGGTGGCCAATTTCTTCAGTTTGAGTTTTTCATTCTTAGCTTTCACTCCATTCTCTTTTGACTCATGTTCAGCCCAGACGCATCCTCTCGTGCCATGAAAAATGCAATAAAACAGGTGCAATTCAGTACCTCTCGAATGGAATCAATCACACAGAATCAGTCTTTGAACATGTTGAATTAAAGGCCTGATCTACTGCAGAGCTTCTTGCTGTGTTGATGTGTATCTAGTTCCTTTTGGGCCATTTCTGCCTAATAAAGACCTTTCTGTGCTTTGTACATGCGAGAGGGGATTTCTTTTCCCCGTGGAGAAGACACAGATCTTTTCACCTGCTCTGCTCTCGCTGTGTGCACCTGTCCGATCACTAGGATTTTACAGTTCGAGGTTCATGTAGAGGATTTACAGTCACCGGGAATAGTGGATCCACAAATCATACTGTGGGTGGGCTAGACGAAGGTCAGGTGGGATAAGATCAGGTCCCATAACAATTCATACTGCAAACTCACCTGCATATTTCTAAATCAGTTTTTTAATGACCTGTAGCATTACTAAGACCAAATGAATGCAGAGAAAGAAAAATCTATCTAACCCTGCACAAACTGCAGCTGCTGCACCTTGACTGTGGAACTACTGACTGCAAATTATTAAGGAGTTTCCTTCAACTGACCTATTTAAGTCTAGATTAAAGACATATTTTTATTCCCTTGCTTTTTGAGAATGTTGATATTGACGTTTTTTTAAGTTTTATCTTGTATTTATGTTAACTTATTATTAGCTGTATTTTGATTTAGACTTGAGTGGGCCTGAGTTCCTTTTGGGGGGCCCAGGACTAGCCCCCCCAGCCCCCCCCATGCTGTCCCAGTAGCTTCAAGGGTGGCATGGTGCCCGGTCGGAAACAAAATAATTTTACATCTTTAATATTCTACAACAATGCTTCAGAATGTTGACTAGCATGGTGACTCACTGGCAGACGCACACACACACACACAAGCGACCACGAGCGCTCTGCATAGAGAGATGTGCAAAGATGCAGCAAGTCCGTCAGCATGATCGCTGGAGTAGACTGCGTGGTTGCGGAGGTGCTATAACATCGCTTGCTATTGCTGATCACAGGAAGTTTCTCAAATGATGCATGCTGGGAGACCAGGGGGTGATGGGGAAAAGTCAGGCTGCTATTTTTAAAATTTATTTAATACTTGAATTATTGCATCATTTATCAAAGTTTCCCCAGTTTCAGCATAAAACTCTCATCCCACCCTATGTCTGTTCTCAGCTACACCCTGCATCGCTTCCTGTCTCGCAAGGGTTTTCTTCTGCAGTCCAAACCCATGCAACTGGCTACTCTAGAAGGTCTGTATGACTGTATATGTTTGTGAGTATGTTCCCTCCAACAGACTGCCACACCCCCCCCCCCCATGACCCTGTAGACAGATAGCAGCATGAAAGTTCCTCTCAAACTGTCGTCTATAATGTTATTGCTTAATCATACGACCTTCAAATCCATACTCATAAATGTGATTATAATACATATGGAACATGCCTACAATCGCATACAGTGTATGTACAGGTAAGGAGCAAGCATGGATCACAGCATGTTGTTATACTCCCCACATGACAGACCACCTCGGGGACGGGATCCTGAGTGCAGCCATGCGGCGGGTGAGACCACAGCACCACACCAGTCTGAATGGATCAGTTTAATTTTTTTCTGAAGTGGCACAAAACTCACATTTTCCCTGTAAACTGGAACAGCTCCCTGCAGGGCTCGGTACAGCTTAAGGTCATAATAACTGCAGGTTAAGAGCTTCGCTCAAGGACCCAACACAGCTGGCTTACTCCGGGCATTAGTAGGATTCAAACCAGCAACCTTCCGATCGCTGGCACAGATCCCTGGCCTCACGGCCATCAATACCACTGTATATATGAGCAAGAGTTTAAAATCTTATTCAGATATCTAATGGACAAGCTTTTTTCAGTTAGAGACTTCTATGCAATTCCTTAAGATAATGTTTACAATGCCGCACTTGTACCCATTACGTCACAGACCATTGTAACAAAGAGTATTCTTACAACGCTTCCTCCAGCGTATTCAGCTGTGCTGCAATTTAATTGTCAGAAACTTAAATTACCCCTAAGACATTTAAAATACCTGCTCTCACTGACTTCTGGAAGAATGAATGCAGCTTTATTGGTTTCATTACACTGTGAGGTGTCAACTTTCTTTGATTTGTGGACACAGTCATCATTATTCCAACTGGTTGTCTCCAGTGGATAAAGGGACCTACTGTTCTGCATTTTAGTATATTTTCTCTTTTCAAAATCTGATAAAAATCACTTTGTAGTAGAGTGACGTTTCGTGACAAGTTACGGTAAGTATAAAAAAATAAAAAGAAGTTGCCACCTTTTACAAACAATTAATTTTGACAAAGAGAAATATGTGACAGCAAAGGTCAGGGTAAAGTCACCTAAATCCACACTAGAAGACATGCAGAGCAGATCTGATCTCGCTAATAGCTTTCATTACTTTGAACATGCGGTCGTTTAGCCAAACAGGTGAAGCTGATTTGTGCCAGGTTTCAAAGCCCAGGGGCCGAGAACTAAATGAACTTTTGTGTGTTGGAGCACAACCCGCCCACCCTGTTCCGAGGCCCGGTTTGAAATGGTGAGAAATTTAATTTGAGACGTTAAAAAAGAAAAAGACCTCCTGGCCCTTCTTTCAACTCTTGCTTCTTGGGCTAACCTCAGCACGCTCAATCAAAACCAGATGGACTTATCAGGTCTAAAGATAACAAATAGCGCTGGAGGCTCTGTCAGAGACAGAGACCACCAGAGAAAGGAAGAGAAAAGGTCATTCGCTCCTGAGATTTTTTTTTTTTTCCAAGGATAAAATGAGCTCCATAGACGAAGGTAGCCCACACACGCAAAGGTCACATAATCACAAGGCCTCAGCCCCAGTGACTGTCCCTGCTGGCGGAAAGCCGCCCCCGTTAGGCTTCTGAGGGAACAGCACTGCAGTGGGGGATTGACACCTCCTGCTCTTCAGAGAGTGGGCTGTCAGCTTTGAGCTGAGTTGTTGGGTGGCCCAGGCCAGACTCCTGCGTCCGCCGTCAGATGATACTCCTGCCACCCACACACAAAGAAGACATCATCTTGAAGGACCAGCGTGCTTCCCCACAGCTGCCGGATGATCCTCTTTAGAAGACATCCTTTGTAGCTCTCTTCCCAGGCTAAGAAGGAGTCCCGTTTCCAAAGGGGGCTGCCCCGTTTATGGTCTTTACCCCAGGATGACTGAGTGGAATTTGCCGGACGTCTACCGAGGACACTCTTAGGACCTGCTGCAGGTGTTCCTCATTCTTAGGACAAACACTCCGTGTTTATACGTGGCTAATAGGACTACTTGTGTCATTACTGTGACTCTTGGGAATGGACCGTGTGAGATGTTTCATCTGTAATGTTGCTGCCATTTGCCATGCAGCCGGCATATATCATAATTTTTAATCATCGTGATGCACTTTTAAGTGCCACTGGGAATGACAGATGTGTTTGAGTTAACATTACTAAATGGAATATTTTGTGTGATACCCTGGAGCTGTTGAATTCTTGAATCTGAACAGTGCTGATTAATTTCCTATAATTGCACACGTAGTTCCAGCCAGGCAAATCACAGTAGTAAATCGTGACTGTAATCTTAAGCACCAGCATGCTTGAATGTCCTCTACCGCATCAGCGTCTGCTTCAGGAACGCTGATATCACTGACCGCAAGTCCCTGCAGCAGATAGTGCGTCAGGGTGGATCGTCCGGGTCCCTCTCCCACCCGTCACTGAATCGTGTAGGAAACATGCCATTCACCACGCCACATGCTGGCGGAGACGCCTTCCACTCACCCCCTCGATGTTTGCCGGAAGGTTCCAGAGCCTCTGAACCATCACTGACAGGTGGAGCGACAGCTTCTTCTCAAGGCTCATGAATATGCTGCTGCCCCCCCAAGGACCAACACTGCCCCCACCATTCGTCCCCCAACCTCAAAGTCTGCCACAGCCCTGATCTGACCCCCCCATACTGATATATGTTGTCTTTTCTCTTATTACATTTACACATTCTTTAACTGCACATTTACACTACACTGCTCACATGAATAAAATCGAGGATAGCTTTGTACACATTTTATATTTTATTGTATTGTGTTTATATATTTCTATTTCTGTGTAGCACCTTTGGGGGCCTAAATGAATGCCCTATATACTTGTACATGGATGTGCTGACAATAAAGAAGTCTGGAGTCTAATCTAATTGACGTTACTTAATGAAAACTACAAAAGCACAGACATTGCTACAAATCATGAAGACATCAACAGTACAGGATCAGCACCTGTGGTCAGTAATTAAATGCCAAAATAGCTTATTGATATCATGGCCTTGCAGTCCAGTCATACTTTGCAGTCCTGTGTAAGTTGCCTAAATGGAATGGCTTGTAAATTTTAATAATCAGTAAACACTAAATAAGTCAGGTTTTACCCATAATGCAGCTGAATAGCAGGAGGTAAATAGACCCAAATTAATTAAACAATGGCTGGATATTTATATATACTGGAGAACTAGGAGAAACACCCTGAAACAACAGGGAGCGAACATGCAAGGTCCACACACATGGAACCACAGTGGAGACTCAACCGTGGACCACATTGCCACCCTGTTTGGGTCATATATAATCAAAATGTTTAAAAACAATATAATCAGATTGTCTAATCTTTCATATTGTACAGATATTACAGCACAGTACACGGTGTTTCATTGGAATTTTAAACAGAAACGCCGTTCTTATATTTTAATATTTTGGTGATACAATTTACCAAGGGGATACGGTTCCCCATAAACAAGTTACCATTAATCCAGGTTTAAATAGTAATTCTACTAATAAGTGAATTTTCAGTTTGTAAATGTAAAAATAATGTCTTCTAGTACAAACGTGAGAGCCGTAGTGAGGTAACCTGCGGTATAAGTGGGTAGATGCACTCAAAGCCATGCATCAGACGCTTGTTTACACACACTGTATTAACCCTTACTTAATTTACTTTCCTTTAAGAGGCAGTATTGCTGTTTGACAATGGAGCTCGTTAGTTGCAAAGCGAAAAACAGACATTTTGCTAAATACATTTGAAAGAGAGTCTCAGAGAAATGCAATTCTGAATGCTAATATGCAATAAAAACCTCAGGTGGCTCTCATTGCTAAGCGCCCTGGGAACGAGGGGTGGAAAGGGTGCTATAGAGTATAGACACACACAGTATGGCAGCGGGGTACCATTAATCGACATCATCTTGCTATTCATATTTCTCAAGCTTGGTGCGCACCAAGCCGATTGCCCGCTGTGGAAAACCATCAGCCCGTCCATGAGAATCGGTGACTACCTGTTATGCAGCTGTGTGCGGTGTGATTGGATAAGGATGGTGCCCGTTGTGCTGTTTTAGCCAATCGAGCGAGCTAAACCTGAGCTCTCTGATTGAGTGGTTCAGCAGAGCCAATCAGAGAAGGGAAAGTTATTCACTTCTGCTGTCGGTGGTTTTAATTTTACGGCTGTTCGGTGTATACATATGGATTTTAAAGTTATTAATCGTCTTTATGATGAGAAGCCCCAGATTTTACTTAGGTAGAAATATAATACTGCAATTATTCTACGGGCCAAAAGTAAGGTACTTAGGATACTTCAGCATTAATACAAATGATTTAACATATGCATTTTTGTTCGCTAATATAGGGATGATTCCTAAACATATTAACTCCAAAGGAAAACACAAGAATCTTTACAAATATCAGCACTATACAAATAAAGTGATAATTCTTTGCTTGATTATAACTTCTCAGGAAATGCTTTCCCAATAAAATACGTTTCGTCTGAAACAGAGACTGGTGAGGTCTCTTGCAGGTGCTGTGATTCTCACAGATATCTTGGCCCCAGATGCGGAGCAGCTCATGCTTGGCTCTTCCATGCCATAATCCAGCACTAAGCTGATGTGTTTTACATTTCGATCTGTGCTGCCAAAATCTGTGTGCGATTCATATGCTAATCATAATGCTACTTCCTGTATCCAGCATCTCTGGCAGTGGAGGTCCTTAAGTTCTCATTACTCGTAGCTAAAACTGACAAATGAACCTTACGTAAGAAATTATATAAGAGAATCTGGACAGAATAACGTGGCTGGCATGAAAACACGTGTCACCCTTCCCAACAATCCTCTTACATAAACAGATGGTCGTGTTACAGGCCTGGGCACCTTGGCTGCGTAGCAGAACCTACATCACAAACAGCACCTGGAAACACACAGCTTCAGTTTCACTGAGACCTACGCCCAGATGACACGGTTTGTTGAGTTGCGCTTTAGCATGAGTATATGAACAAATGGCAAAGTCCCAACATACATAAATTAGCATGACTAGTATGAGAATCATTTTAGTAGTGGTTTGTGTTAAGCAAAGAACTTTTAATGTATTCCATTTCATTTGTTCAGCTGGTTTTCTTTTCCAGGGTAGTTTCCCGATTGTTGTGGTAAAATGCTTTATAGTCATTGAAACAACCAATGGAACAATCTTCAGGTAATCTAAAAATCACTGAAGCACCTTGATGTTTATATTTCAAGGCATAAAATACAGAAGGGCCACCTTTTATTTTGAGAATAGTTTCAGCTTTTCTTGGAATGCTGTCATACAACTGTATAGTCAAATATTCCAAAAGAAAATCCATTTTTGTGGATATGGAAATCTACTTTTCACTATGCTATCAAGAACTTCCCAAAAAGGCTAAGTGATGTCTGCATC
This sequence comes from Stomatorhinus ivindoensis, assembly GCA_019775895.2. Taxonomy (NCBI): domain Eukaryota; kingdom Metazoa; phylum Chordata; class Actinopteri; order Osteoglossiformes; family Mormyridae; genus Stomatorhinus; species Stomatorhinus ivindoensis. The sequence goes on from JABFEB020000079.1 coordinate 8,241,976, forward strand.
TGGTCTTTTTTGGAGGGGGGGGTCATGTTAGACTTGCTGGTGTTTGTGAAAGTGCTCTGGAATTGGTGTTTGTGGCCATCATCACCTTGAAATATGAGAACAGCATGAGGGACATCATGAGGGACATCATTAGGAACATCATGAGGGACATCATTAGGAACATCATGAGGGACATCATAAAGAACATCATGAGGAACATCATTAGGAACATCATGAGGGACATCATAAAGAATATCATGAGGAACATCATGAGGGACATCATAAAGAATATCATGAGGAACATCATGAGGGACATCATAAAGAACATCATTAGGAACATCATGAGGGACATCATTAGGAACATCATGAGGGACATGAGGGTGGTCTTAAAACAAAAAAGGATAGTAAAATGATTTTATATTCTTATTATCTCCAAATTACTTTACCTGGCTCTTCTGCTGTTGGATTCTCAATTTCTGACCTCCAACTGACCTCAGAAGGTTACCCTAGGATCCCATCTGTCCTCATGACTTTGCTCCACTTTTACATCGGTGGTGACTTGGTGGAGATCCACTTTCAAATTCCTGGTCACCCACATGGCAAAGGACCTGTCCTAGATACTCAGCTCCAATGTTCTGCTGAAGAAGGCAGGGAACACATTGGAAGTCATCCAACCCAAACAGCTACTGGTGAAATTGCACTGCCGTTTGCCTGGGAATGTACTGACGCACTGCATCTCACTGCGGCTTGCCTGGGAATGTACTGACGCACTGCATCTCACTGCGGCTTGCCTGGGAATGTACTGACGCACTGCATCTCACTGCGGCTTGCCAGCTGCTCCTCTGCAGTTAAAAAAAAAATCACTGCAGAAAGTCAGCAGCAAAACTTAAAATATTACAGGTCCCCAGCTACCTACCCTAGCATGCTTGTGTAGAGCCATGAGCATCAGGAGGGACCCACCATGCCCACCATGCCCCTACCAGCTTTTTTCACTACTGCCATCAGGAATGCACCTCAGCACTGTTTTTGCTCACACTTTTAGACTGAAGATCAATGCTATTGAGAACTATGTTTAAGATAGTTGTACTATCTCCTGTGGCATAATCGCATCTTCTACTTTGCGAGATTTTGTATTGTGTAAGTTCTGAAGTGATTATCAATCAGCATTTTCCCTTTCATCCAGGGCTCAGAAGCATGTAGGACCTATACTGTATGTAACCTATATGTAACCT
>JABFEB020000079.1:8305110-8324494 GCA_019775895.2 Stomatorhinus ivindoensis
ATCTATCTATCTATCTATCTATCTATCTATCTATCTATCTATCTATCTATCTATTACTTTGCTTGTTGGTGTTTGAATTTGAGCTTTAATTTAAACCCAAAAGTTGCCATGGTGAATCTTGCAGTGGTCACTAAAAACATAACTGAGTGAATGGAAAAGAGGATTACTAAGGGTGATTAAAGGATGTGGAAGACACACTGGAGATGTGCAGTTAGTGAGCTTGGTGACTTAACCCCTGCAGAGCTTTTAGGAAGGAATTTATTGCTCTAACATGCCCATAATCTAAAAACTAATCTACATCCAAATTCCTGTGGAAGCAAAAACAGATTCAAACGGGCAAAATTCGTAACTTAACGTAAACACATTGCACAAGTAGTTCAAATACTCACTTACTCCCACTCTGGCCAATACCGCGTCTGTCTTGGGTGTGTGCATAGTAAGTCGCTGAGCTGTTCAATTAAGCTCATTTGACAAGCGTAAGATATCAGTGACTGCGTAAGTGTGTTGCTGTACAGGTTTAACTTGCATAGAGAGAATCTTTGCAGTGCCTTCCAAACCACACAGTCAACCCTGTAATACCCATCTCCATTTTTACCTCTTCACCTTTCTCTTCCTCCTCATGTTCTCCTCTTTAATGCTCTCTGCCCTTCCATCCATCCATCCATTTTGTATTCTGTTTATCCAATTAAGGCTCCTGATTTTGTTTAACCCTTCAATTCCATTTCCATATCTTTCCTCAAACTTTCCATCTCTGTTTCAAACTCAGTCATTTCACCCTTCTGTCACTCCCATTTCCACATGTCCATTACAATCTCCCACCGACATTTCCCCCACTCCATCACGCTAACCCTCTTCCTCTAGATTGACCTCTCCTTCACTCAAACCCCACAGCTCCTTCTCCACCTTTCCACCATTCATCACTGCAGCTCCTTCTCCACCTTTCCACCACTCATCACCGCAGCTCCTTCTCCACCTTTCCACCATTCATCACCGCAGCATTATTTCCACCTTTCCACCATTCATCACCGCAGCTCTATTTCCACCTCCCCCGGAACCCACCCTTCCATCCTTGTTTCGCTTCATCTCTGGCCGTTCCTATACTTCTATGCCACACTTTGATCTCCAGAACCTGAGGTTTTGTCCAAATGTGCTCCTCGTGGAAGTGCTTTATCAGTAGGGGCGGGATGTGGGTAACCGCTCTACCTGGCTCAGCTTCCCCCCACACAGCAGTCTGCCAGCTAACAACTGCTCTGTGAAGTATGCCCAGATCTACCCCTCATGTGGTGAGGCCAGTATGGGGGGCCAAGGGACGGGAAGGGGGTCGGACAGACCAGGCTTTGTGCTCCACAAGGAAGGGAGGTCTCCGGGGACCGTTCCACACTGAGCTGCTTGTTGCTCCAGGAGGCGGCAGGGGCAGTGGACCCTCAGTGTTTCCTCACAGCCACTAAACTGGTCCTCTACTCTCAGGTTACACCCAGTAGGGCCTCACTCTCTGCCTGCTAAAATGCACATAATGTACTTATTCACTGGCGTGTCATAAAGCATATGAAACGTTGGCTAACACAGTCACAGAGGCGTTGAAAGTCGAGCATTCCCGTTCCTCAAGCATCAGTTGTCATGGTGAGTCCTAGCCGATATATTTGGGTTGAAAAAGACTCCCTCAGCACTCCCTCAAACATATCAGCACCTCATGCAAATTATTGGCAACATCATTTGGCATATTTTGTCAAAATAATGGTCATCATCTGTTTTTTAAAACAACCAAATGCTTACCTACAGCTGAAATGTCAATTACAGATACGGTTGGCTTTAACTTTATTGAGAAAGCTTAACCTTTACACTCTCGGAGTTGTACCTAATGAAGCCGTGTCTGTCTGTTATAGCTCTTATTGTACAAGGACAATGTTTGTAATTATCGTTTGTTTCAACGCCGCAGCAACAGCCCATGTTTGCCCTCAGGCAAAACGACTGAACGTCCTAAAAGGTTTTATTGATGCAGGCCTCATTCTGTGGTACCAGGTAGCTGTACACATGGGGCAAATCAGGCACTATGCTTAGGGCGATATTCAGGTAATAGATGCAAGTGCCTGGTCTGACCCGACCCGCAAGTATGGTCTCATAGTGTGCAGCAGTATTTCCCAACACAGTCCTTTGGGACCCACAGACAGTCCCGTTGCTTTACCAGGAGCTGGAAGGGAGCAGAAATATGCACTGTGTGGTAGAGAGCTGGGTGGGAGCAAAACGTTCCAGAGGTCCAGGTTGGGAAACACTGGAGTAAAGTGCAGATGTGGCACTGTGAATCACTGCATACGTCACTCAGAGATTTCAGGAACTGACATCACTTAAATTATTCGCAGTCCAACCAATCAAAGGGGATCAGCAAGGTGAGCCCAGTGCTTGTTTGCGTCCATGGACACCATTCACGTGTAAACAGCAGAGAGGGTGCGAGGCTTTATCCAACCTGAAATAAACCACTCAGAGTCGTGCATGAGTCACCATGACCCACCCTTTCACCAGAATCAAGAGCCTGTGGAGTTCCGCAGCACTGAATGCGATTAGCAGCTCGTTAACTTAACCGCCGGCCTCTCTGCCCGTCGACGGCCTCCCTCTTCTTCATTAGTGTGGTTGTTTTCGCTCATTACCAGGCTGGTAGGAGGGCCCATTACACATTGCCGGGCAGGGCTTTGAGAACGGGAAATTTACGGGGCACAAGATGAAAAGCAAGAAAGAAACGTAGGTTTCGTAAATTACACGTCCATATATGTATATTTATATTTTTTGCTGCTACACAAGTTAGCTGAGTCGCAACGGTGACCGAAGGATCCTGCCTTGCAATCTCGAGTCGCTCTCTGTTGGCCTAGGCTGAAGCAGCTGGATATGAGCTGGCAGCGGCCTGCTACGCTCCTCTCAGATCAGGCTCCACTTTCCCCCAGGCAATTTCAAATTCCAAGATAAACAGGAGCGAGTCGGCCAAGTACGGCGTATGGCGTGAGAAACTCCCAATGGCTGCAATAAAATAGGAAGAGTCTTCATTTATGCCATTATGCTGCAAGCTTCATTACAGGGCAAATGTGGACTTGGCTGATCGACTGCCAGCGTGTTTGTATAGCCAGGGACAGTGGGAGGGAGGGACTCTGGGTTAATTGTCACACCCACAGATGAGCCATAGACAGAATGGCCATATATCACGCTTTTCATTGGACACCACCGGTTTAAAGCAACTTGCAATTAAGTTGTTTAACTAGAGCACAACACCCAGTAGGCAGTAGAAACAATTGCTCTTTCAGCGTGTCACAAGAATGGAGGCACATAGGAACTATAGTCAGACAGGTAGCACTGAGTCTATTACACCAGCTGCTTGCTTTTGCTTCAGGAGCTGTTCAGGTGTGAGTGTGCGGCCAAGTGGCCGATCCCGAATGGCAGCTATTAAGAGGCTCTGCTAGAGGACGGTACCATGGCTTTTCTCATTGGTGGGGAAATATGCGGAGAGTTCCACTAAAAGATTCTCAGCGGAATTCAACCAAAGCAATTAAACAAACAAACAAACAAAAAAAAACAATAAATAAAAACAAGCAAACAAGCAAATAAATGAATACTTTAAGAACTCAAACACACCAGAGCCTTGAGTGTCGATAGCCTTGGAGTTAGACATTTGCAAGTGATCAGAACAGAAAACTGATGTATCCCAACCCTGACTCTGAGTCAACTTTCTGTTTGCTCAGGGATTGCAAACTCAGCATGTGAGAAAATGACTGGGACCTGTGGAGTGATGTGCAAGGTTATTTGCTGGCAAGATCATGTTATGTAATCCAAAACGAGGGTACACAAACATATCCTCAGGATTTATCTGAAGGAAAGCATTCTATAAATCTACAAATGAGCTACATTTAAGCCCACATGTAGTACTTTTTATAATAAATACATTCTGACTAGTTGGGCTTACCTGTTTCCAGTTCCTTAATCTTTACTTACTGATTAAGTAAGTGCTGCCCTCTGCAGGGAGAATTATGTGAAGTTTTTGTGTATTTTTCTATAGCCTTCCTTGGAGTAGCTGTTGCATTTAAATGTTTTTTTTTGTTTGATAAGAAGTAAATGTACAAATAAAGCATCATTTCAAGTGTGTGACATTGTCTCAGCCTTGTGTGAGTTTCTTCCATCCTGCTAACTTTATTCAAAATCATGTGCATTATTTAAAAATAATTACACTTTCAAATGCATAATAAATACCCTATCAATCTTCAATATAGACATCACAATTGAGGCAAGTACCCTACTAGCCTTAAATATAAGGTCTTTTTTTCACTATAGTTCCAGAACCTAGTTCCTGGTTCCGAGTACCAGAAGCACTATAAAACCGCATAAAGGATAGGGAACTGTGACCTTTAAGCTAAATAAGAATGGAAGATACAAAAAGTTGACAGGTTACACTAAATACATAATTTCATGCAAGATTACACCACCACCCCAAAACATTGAAGGATGAACAAATTGGATTATTAATTATTTGGGGGATTAAATGTATGGGTCCAAAAATATGGGGCAAGTCGTATCCAGTATTGGTTCAAAATAGGACACAGCATTTTATTGGCCTGCATCATGTTTATAATTCACTATTAGATCTGGTCAGCAGATTTTCTTTTTTCACAGAAAAAAAATATTGTAGTGTTATTCCGCCAATAGGCACAATTTTCACTGCTGCCACTGGCTATATTGAATCTTGCAGCGCATAAATATGTAGCAGTAAGCACAAATATGTATTCATTAATATTTTTTACATAATTTAGATACAAAAAATTCTGCTCAGTTTTTGCTCCACTACTCCCACCTCTTTTCCCCACACGCTGTGTAACGTCCAAGTTAGCGCCGGTGCTTGAGGTCAACCAATCATCAACGTCTATTGCTTTATGCCCCACCCATTAGCTGTTGGTTGAGTGAAATATACCTAATTTCGAGTAGGGACTAAAAATTAAAAACTACCTTCAATCCTACAATCTGGTTCTGCTTCTACAATGGAAACGTGACCAAAGTTCCTTAAAGGTCCTGGTTCCAGAAAAAAAGTCAAAGACAAATATAGACAAAGGCAGTGAGATACCTACCCCACCCATCTTAAGTACAGACTCCACCACTGAGGTAGGTACCCTACCAGTCTTAAATAGAGACATCAGCATTGAGGTAAGTAGCCTACCAGCCTTAAAAAGAGACTTCAGTATTGAGGTAAGTACCCTACCAGCCTTAAATAGAGACATCGGTATTGAGGTAAGTAGCCTACCAGCCTTAAATAGAGACATCAGTATTGAGGTAAGTACCCTACCAGCCTTAAATAGAGACATTGGTATTGAGGTAAGTACCCTACCAGCCTTAAACAGAGACATCAGCATTGAGGCAAGTACCCTACCAGCCTTAAATAGAGACATCGGTATTGAGGTAAGTAGCCTACCAGCCTTAAATAGAGACATCAGTATTGAGGTAAGTACCCTACCAGTCTTAAGTAGAGACATCAGTATTGAGGTAAGTACCCTACCAGCCTTAAATAGAGACATCAGCATTGAGGTAAGTAGCCTACCAGCCAAGTAAGTAAGTACAGATACTAGTAAGCACAGATACTGGTAAGTACAGATACTAGTAAGTACTGATACTAGCAGTGCCTCGCCTGAAGTAGAGCCACACTCTTGTTAGGGAAAAGCTTTGATTGGTTGGGTAAATATGCCCTTTTCTTACAGGTGAGCGATACACAAAAAGGTCTTTCATATAGTGGTAGAATGTGACTGCAGCGTTTCTGTGGTGAGTGTGTTTCTCCGTGGCTGAAGACTGATTAGCAGTGGTGTGGGACAGAGACAGACAGGCAACTAAGCTGAACTGGTCAGAGTTAATCACTGTGGGTTTGCTGGTCAGAAGCCGCTGACTCTAATGCAGGGTTTGACTTCCAAGAAGGGTACAGATGCACAAACGAGCATGAATACGCACACATACATCCATCTCTGGAGATGTGAGGCAGTCCAGCCAATCACTAAGCCACCATCCACACACACACATACACCTATATACACAAAGATACAAGTATATACGCAAATTGAGACACGCACACGCACACACAGATACACGCACAGACGTATACACGCGGAAGCTGCACAGGCAGAGACTTGCTGACACTGGGAGAAGTAGAGTGTTCTGGGAGCGTCCCCCCAACCCACCCCCCCCTCATAGAAAACACACTCTGCACATTCTGCAGCCGTAGGCCTTTGGGAGGAAATGAGGAGGAAATTGTGCAGAAAGTGTAAAACTCTGCCTTTTCCCTGCTATTGTGCGCTGTAATGAAAGACACCTTGTTTAAGGTCCAGAGGGAGCATCCCTGCTCAGCTCACGGTGACTGGCACTCTTTTTTACATTAATCTGCGCAGGTAACGATCACACTTGTTTGCTGCACCCGTGAGAATAGCTCCTGTTCCCCAAATGCTGCACCACTGACGTGCATTTGTCAGAAATGGACAAAAAAAAGCATTTGAACGTCTGCATCAAAAATTGAATAAAAATTACAAAATGGCAAAGGGTTTCATAATATGATGATGGTGCATGTTTTGATGACACCTGCATCTATAACATTCCTGAGCAATATTATGATATTCATCTTAACATGCTAACATAAAAAAAGCCAAAACTGTACCCTCCTGGTTTAATCTTTTTAACACAATCGTTGTCAAGTTCGGTCTCAAAGACTGAAGAACACTCTGGGTAAAAAGTAACAGGCAAGAAGTGGCTGAAACATCCTGTCAGCTCTGCTCTGTGTCCCATTAAACTCGCACGGGCGGAGTTTGTCTTGCACATGAATGGTGTCACTTTTACACCTCTGCCGATGTTTATCTAAGCACTTTAGAAGCTGCTCTCAGCGAACCTGGTGTCTCCACCGCGAGATGCTTAAGTTGGGCCTAACCTTGAAATCCAAGACAATGAAGTGGTAACGGCAAAGATAAGGATCGTCCTTCACCAAGGGAGGCTGCTTTTATTGCCAATTCCTGCAGAGAGCGATTCAAAGTGGAATGGTGGCTTGCATGTGTTGGGGTGGATAGTTCAGGTCCAGAAAGTAAAAACCCAGACCAAGATGTTCTTTTAACCAACCAGTTGAGTACTTTTTATAATGGTTTTAAACTGGTTGGTCTGGATTTTTTATTTCTGGGCCAGAACTATGGACCATTGAATAATAATAATTATGCAAATATTAATAGCCGGAAGGATAGGCGGTTTGGAAAATGAACGGATGGATGGATAATAATAATAATAACAATAACAATAATAGACAGCATGGTAGTTCAGCTGCTATTCTGCTCCCTCATGCTTCCAGGGTTCAGGGATCATATCCCACCTCTGTGTGTGGTCTCTGCATGATCTCCCCGTGATACGCGCATAATCACTTCTCTCTGCCTGTGTCTATATGCGGCGATGGACTGACATCCCATCATAGCTGTGCCTCCTGCCTCGTGCCTGTTGCCGCCTGGGATATAGGCACCAACCCCGATCAGGCTAAGTGGCTGGACGACGGACGGAGAACCATAATAACGATATAGAATTTGCTGGAACATCGGTGACTGATACTGAAGGTGGGTGGGGGTTTGATGTGTGGGGTGTGCTTGTTACTGATGGTCACGGCTGGATCTAACTGAAATGCTTCTCCTCTGTGCGAAACCGAGACTGCATTACTGTCAGGGTGCAAGGCTGGTAAGCACCTGTGGTCTGTACTTCAGAGTGGGGTTACTGGCTTATCGGGGTAACTTGTCGGATTTAAGGTAGCACAGTTTAAATGGACTTCATATTCCTTCACTTACATTTTGCCCAGACTACCTTAAAAGCGACAAGTTACCCCGGTAAGCCAGTAACCCGGCTTCGTAGTACAGGCCCCTGGTATAGCTACCAAAACCTTACTGTCCTAGGAGAGAGATAAGCCCCCTGGGCATTTGACTGGACATGCTGCTCAAAATGCCGCAGTGAGGACGGTAGGAAATGGTGGGAAGAGTCCATTTGACGAACAGGATTGAATTGTCTGGTTTTTTTTTTCAATTTATGTATTATTAAACATGTAAGTCATAAGGATTAATGCAGGCATTTTCACAGATGATATAAAAATATAAGAATATTATTATTGATCCCTGAGGAAATTATGTGGTTATAGTTGCTCGCAGACAGTAAGAAAATAATTAACTAAATTAATAAAGTTAAGTGCCAATAATAAATAATACAAATATTACAATATTATAATATATATTATAAACAATATACAAGCAGTATCCTAATAAATGCCAACATTATGAATGGCTCCAATAGTACAAAGAGATTATATATCAGATATATTATATAAACAATATACAAACAATATCCTAATATATTACAGAAAACGGGGTTGAGTTGAGGTGTATACCTCAAGTGTAGTGCTGTGTGACACTTGTTCTCATGTCGAGGGGGGGTGCTGAGAGATAGCCAGAGGCAGGAATGATTTCCTGCGTCGTTCAGTGGTGCATCTGGGGACAAGGAATGGATGAAGGAATGTACAGCCTACGACAAAGAGTAAAAGCAGAAGGGAACTTAAAATGAATTAGAAGCAGGTCTAATGTGTGAAAAAAACATATAGGGAGATGCTTAAATACTGATAATCTAATTTGAGATAAATTTGGATTCTGATCCTTTAGCTTATGAAACAACTGTATTTCAGCAGGGTGATTAGGTTAGAGGTGTGCTACATTAACAATGAAATGCTTTGTCTTGTGGAGGTTGGATTCACATATGATTTAATGTACAGCCTCATGCCTGTCTGACACTGATGTATCGCTCAATAAATTATATGACGCTTCTGACTCCTGTAACAGCCCAAAGCACTATCCAATATTTCTCCATTGCTGTTCAAAAGTCAGCATCAATATGCTTTCAAACATATTTATCTTTCGATGAGATTGAGTCTAGCTGATTCAAGGTCTGTGAAGATTCTTTCATCACCTCCTTTGGAATCCAGCCCAGGCGTCACCCCAACACTTCGTTGCTATACATCGAGCCACCCTCTTCACGTTAATGATCCAATAAGTAGTTTGGCAACCATAATGCCGCCATACCTTTCTGAATGCTAATTTATTTGTGCAACTACTCAGTGAGATTTCAGTATTCATTGCTTTGTTTGACGAGTCGTAAATCTTGTGGTAAGTAGCAAAAAAACCTCTGTACATCATGTGTACCTCCTGTTGACTATGCAGCGGAAGATTTGCCACTGGGCTTATATCTAATGATTGTTTATTACACGTTACATTATTTATATATTAATAAAAATCTAAACAAACAAGCGAATGAGGTGGCACAGTGACTCAGTGGGTAAAACTGTTCCTTCACGCCTCCAGAGCTGTGGGTTCGAATTCCACCTGCATTATATCTATGGAATCTACACGCTCTTCCTGTCATGCAAGTTTGCTGCTGCAGTTTATAGCCATGCAACTGGACTAATTGGTGCCTCTAAATAACCCATAGCGTGACTCTCTATGTATCTACGTCTCTATGACAGACTGGAATCTCTTACCAGATGCACCAGTGCTTCTTGCCATCGGTCAACCATTACACTGAAATCCAGTGTCCTGTCGGCTCTTACCCGGCCAGCAAAGCCCTTATCTGGGCAACCCAGTGGAGGGGATTGGATCTAGGCATTCATTCACTGAAACAGCAGGAGGATAGAGGAACAGAGATGGTGACCAAAGTTGGTATGACAGGTTAATCTTTAGATCCTGCTGGGTGGTTCCAAAAAATTTGGGTGGGGTTCTGCTTTTATGAGTCCAAAAGTACTAGAAGTACTGACAGTATTTTTCTGCAGACTCTTCCCCTTAACTCTTCCCCACTCCCTCTCCCCTCTGTCTCCTTGTCCATATGTCTCCATCAGCCCTCCTCCCCCTCCTTAACCCAGCCCCCCCCCCGCCCACATTGTCAATAGACACCTGTTGAATAATCCTGTCCGCACAAAAATAATGGTGCTTTTCTAAAGCTGGAGTAATTTGTCAGGATGGTCTTTGTGGAATAGCTGCTCTGTGATAATGATGAGAGATCAGTCTCCGGCTGCGTCTCTTTCAAGACTCTGTTTGCTGCCACATCTGAAGACCTTCTTCAATATTATGACATGTGTCTCTGTTCGTTTGTTTAGAGCTGATTCTTTGTATCTCTCTGGCCTCAGATTTCTTTCTGCAGTTTTGTAATCTATTAGTTGTGGTCGTTATAAGGCACTTAAAAGTAAAAGAACAGGCGCATGTGTCAAAACTCTGTGCAAGAAATATTAAGACTGCGACACATGTTCTTCACATGTTCCTAAACTACAATACTTGCTCTTTATTTAAGGAGCCGATAATTATGACTGGAACATAACGTCGGTTGGTTTCTTAAGTACTTTTTAAATATGCTACAAATGTGATTCAATCCGCAGATCTCTTTTGTCAGACAGTATTAATATATTTAGTAATTAAAATACTAGATTTTGTCGTCTTACGCGCAGCTCATTACATGGAGCTATATATACTGTCCCACAACACAATACCACGAAAATAAAATACATTTTAAAATTATTGTCAGTATATCCATTGATGTGCATTAACTGAAAATAATTTGGGACGGCAACCCAAAAATAAGGCCTATAAGTCTCATATGTTCTTATGCAGCCATCTGTTGTCCTTTCATAAGTACTTAATCTGTCTCCTTAATATACTACACGGTATAAAACGTTTACAAAGGGGAAGCAGACAGGACATGGAGCTTTGTGTAACAATTTCCTCTTTGTTCACATTTGGTATTGTTTCAATATATGTGTATTCACTGTACTACTAGCAAACTAGCGACATAGACCCCCCGTGTGTTGCTATATTATAAAGAGTGAGCAGATTTCACAGCTGGAGAAAGGAAATGTAACAATGTAACAATGACATTGTCTTGTACCCTAAGACATGAAAGCCCAACCGTCAAGCTATTCTGGGCTTAAAAGGCTGCTTCCTTTTCCTTTTTTAAACATGTTTATTTCTCGCTTGGACATTATTTGGGGTATTTTTAGAATATATGAAAGGCTTTCCTGGAAACCGAGGCGATGGAAACCCAAGGTGAAGATCTTCCAGAGGGGAAAGGCAGACGTAAATCAGACGAATGACATCAAACACATAAAAGTATACTATAGTGTACATAGACTGGACTTATCACACTGAGTATAACGTATAATCACATTGTTTTAGTATAATGTATAACCACATTGTGCACGCAATGCTGTTTATGATGCATAGCATTTATTACATGTACAATACCGGAGAATATTTAAAAGGACATTCACGGCTTATCGTGCACACTGGGACTCTGGGTTTACGCTTCGCCATGTCGGCGTTTTGCGTGTCAGCGCTTGCACAGAAGCATGTGGGACAGGTCAGACGTGATTGAGTCGTCTCCGGTCCAAAGGCATCCTAAGCAGCTACGCTCCACGTTTTGACTTTTTTCATGCCAGGTTTGCAGACTCGCATTTAACGTATTCCTCTTTTGCCCAGCATTTAAAGTTTAAACGTTTTAAGTTTTTTTTTTCCCCATAAATCTGACAAAACAAAGTACTGCTATGTACAGATCCATGCAGCAATTTGTTAAATGTGCTCATACTGCACATTAATAGTTCTTCCGAATTCTGTTGTAATTCGAATTTGACCAGCTCGTGGATCCATTTCAGAAGTGTCCTTATTTTGAGTTATTTTCATGTTTTGTTGATTTAAAAAAAAACTTCACTTATAATAGAAAGAAAGCATTGCAGATATAAAAATTTTCATGCCCTGGAGATCTGATGAAAATGACATGTGTTTATTTATTTATTTTGTCCTGAATTGACTTCTTCTGTCTGCAGACTTGGCTGAACTCCCAGGCTGCAAAGCAGGTAAGAATATGCGCCGGGGCTTGACCCGGGCCCCCCCGAGGCTCCCAGAATCTCTCCGAAATCTTAAGCCCTCTTAGCACGCTGACAATATTACACAACTACAGTGACTCTAAATATCAGAGCAATTTGTTTGATTTATTTTGTCAAGTCTGACTAGATCCAGCTCAACTTGTTTAATCTCAAGTGTGTTATTTTCATTCTCTTGTGTTCTGCAAATTCCTCGCAAGATAAATTAAATGGCACAAAGGTATGATTATATTATTTTAGTATGTTCTATAGATGCTTATCTGTTGGTGTGGATTTGTGTACGATCATCCCTCTGCAAGACGTAAACTACCCTGGGATATATTTCTTGTTTAAGCTTTCAGAATAAAGCGTGCTTGGCTGGTTTGGTCAAAGGTGATGCATGTCCTCTGTCTGCCAAACCAGCTACCATCTCTATGCATGTTCCAAATAGCAGTGAATGATTATCTCAAAAGCATTTTCCTGGGAGGTACCATAATTATTAAAAATATCTTGGTTCAAACAATTAAATCTGATTTCTCAAATGGTGTTTGTACATAGCTGCTAAACAATCATAAAGCCGTCATTTTCCTACAACAATGTCGTAGGTCAATTATATAGGATTTCATTAATCCTGGAAAAAATGAGCTCACTTCATAATTTGACATGCAAGTCATACTTGCAATTTTTCTGGAGCTTGTGACGCACTGAGGTGTGTTTCCACTGAATCTCGATACTCTTTGTGTAAAATAGGAGTGTAAGGCAGGCTTTCACAATCTAGAAAGCAGTGCATCAAAGGTCACAGCATTTTACCATTCAAAGGTAAGAACATAGACAGAAAGGAAGCAGTTACATTAAATTATTTTAAAAACCATACAAAGGGAAGAAGAGATAACCTTTCACACAAATGTATTTAACTATTTAACAAATAATTCTAAGAACTGAGCGTTTAACAAATAACCAGCTAAACTGGATATGATTGGTAGTCAAAAGGAATACGATACAGTGACACTGGATGAGGACACCCTTACCGGAAAAAGCCACCCATAAACATGTATAATCATACTGTACTTGCAATAGCATTTAACAGGGACTTCTCTGAAAAGTACAATGATATACTGAAATACGTATCAGAATGTCAAAACATATATATGATCAGGGCTTAAATACAGATTAAGCTCCCTGGGGTCTAACTCCTTATGTCCAAATCGTACTTTGCCGGAGTGCAGCTCCACATCCTTCAACGTTAATCTTTTTATAGATTTTATTTTTGTTTAATAAAAAGTGCGTTTTTGTTTTTTACTAAAAATCATATTTTTTCATCAGCGTTAACGTCGATTTCCATTAGCTGCTCTGACATCCATTTACCAAGTAGCTGAGAGTCCTCGGCGTTTGTCACGTGTTTTTGTGTTTTCACTTATTTCACTTATTTCTGCCAAACTTCGCTTTCCAGCTGATGCATTTTCATGGGGAACATTACAAATAAATAATTACTAATATATCGTGTAGTGATGACTCATGCATATTTAAGTTTCCTTTACATTTTAGACAAAATTCAAGTATTATTTCATGACATGTTTTGTGCAACTACCGCATAAAATAAAAATGCCTTTGTACTCACATCATTTTGTTTACTTTGTGTTGCTTTGGAGTAGTAGCATAACGTGCTGAGTAATGAAAATACCGCAGTCTTAAGATTGTAACCTTAAATACATATTATAAGAAATAAACTAATATAAAGAATGCTTAGTGAGGACCTCCTCCCCTCCTGTCTAAGTCCGATTTAACCCCTGTGTCTGATCATTAACTTTATAACATGAGTACCACATAAATTAAACGATTCAAGCAACTGGCGCAGAAGGTAGTCTCATTCGCAGGAAATAAATAGAGAAATATTTTGTGGCAAAATAATGAAGATGTACTGCTTGCCAACCCACAGGGAAATGGGTTAAATGTCCCCAGAGACACCCAGTACCCAGCAACGTAGCCCCCACATTATAGACTGAGAGCATTCAGGATTTGAACAAGAATGGCAGATTAATATATTGATGTTACTCATTACATTATTCATCAAGTAATACACCATGTGCCACTATAGGAAAGGAAAGTAAAATAAATCCTAGAACCTTAGCCTGAAAAAGTTTTATAGACAATGGATGGATTCAATTGAAATATATAATACAAATGGTTTATATAATGCAAGTGATGAACATAGACATAGAATGCAGTAACCTGGGATTTTAAGCTTAAATGCATCTGTGACATTCTGACTCCTGTGTATGACCATATTTGGATTGTTAGTGTTAGACATTTGTCATTGCCAGCTCATGGGTCTCCTGAGTCCAGGGAGTGCTATAAATCTGCTGCTAAGGCCTTAAGCCTGGCACTCACTGGAGAGGGATACCCAGTGTGGGGTCTTTGAGTGCTGGGGAGTGCCACAACCTCGACCCCCTGGCCTCCCAGGATCTGGTTCTGCACCATTTCTCATCCACCGAGGTCATAAATGAAGACGTGAATCAATATGAAAAAAAAGAGCTAGTGAATGTGTCCTAACACATGAACCTCAGGGAAGGACCTCACATAAAGGAGGGGAAAAGAGAGCTCAAAGCAAGACCAACGCTTGTCCTTTTTAAAATTCATTTTCCATTTTAAATTACAAACTATTTACCTTGAATTGATGGTATGTTTTTCAAGTAATGAATAACACAAAAACAATATTGCTAGCACTTCATTTAAAGCAGTCATATAAATGCATTATGCTGTAGATACCATCACAATGCATAATAATGCATTCATAAAGTATTATAAACACAGCTCTATACATACAGTATATATACAGTATATATGTATATATACATACATATACCTATTGTCATACTTTATGAATACTTTATGAATGAATTATAATGCATTATAATGACTACTTTAAATAAATTAAGATTTTAAAATATTTCCTTACTGAAAACACTACTCCATAAATCCATCTGTCTGTAATAACTGCTTGCCAATTCCATGGTCATAGTGAAACAATGCGCTATGATGCATTATGAAGGTATCTATGATGCATTATAATGACTGCTTCAAATAAAGTGTTACCAAAATATTTTCTAATTGAAAACACTACTCTATAAATCCATCTATCTTTCTGCCTGCCAACTGCATGGTTATAGTGAACCTTAACCTAACCCTAGGAGCAATTAGGGGAACCCGGATCTGATGCCAGTCCACGTGTTTTTGGACTGTGAGAGGAAACTGAAAAAGAAAAGTCTACATAACTACCCATATCCCAAAGCAGTCCAAAATCATTCTGTAAGGTGAACTGATGTCTCTAAACTGCCCGTAATGTGTGAATGGGTGCGTGTATGCTGTGATGAAACGCAGAACACGTCAAGATGGCGCCAAAGAGGCCGACTGTCTTACTACTGCTTGTTTTCCATCATAAACCCACTCCGTCCCGTCCTCACTGACCATGGCGCTGCAGTCCTTCTTCATAACCTCGGCACTTCTAAGACTGATTATTGTAGCTCTCTTCTCTTTGGTCTCCCCAACAAGTCCCTCCGTAAACTCCAACTCCTTCAGAACGCTGCAGCTCGGGTAATAACTCGCACCCCCTCCAGGGAACACATCACTCCATTTCTACAACAGCTTCACTGGTTGCCAATAGAAACTAAACTAGTATTCAAAATTGTAGTTCTCACTTTCAAATGCATTTACAATCTCGCCCCTCCCTATCTATGTGGCCTTCTTCACATTGCTACTCCGTGTCGATCTCTCAGATCTTCATCTTCCTCCCATCTAATTGTTCCCTCTGCTCCTCGTCACCATGGGACACAGAGCTTTCAGTCGCTTTGCTCCCTGACTCACTTCCGCCGGGTATCAGAAATATCGATTCGCTTCCATTGTTTAAGTCAAAACTCAAAACCCATCTCTTTAACTTGGCTTACTCGCTATAACCCAATTGTCGTCTGATTATGTAAATAACTCTTTTTAATTATTTGTATTTATTGTTGTCTTTTATGGGCTATGTAAGGTGACCTTGGGTATGCAACTTGAGACCGGATCACTGCAACCAGAAGCCAGATAAATGGCATGTAAGACGGACTTATAATTCCATTTTATAATTTATTATTGGACTGTTATTGAACTATAACTAGAGGAATGTTTCCATCGTTTGAGTGCCACATGCACTTTATTCGCGATCCTGTTCTCTCTGGACACATATAGAGTGGAAACTGATATGATGCATTTTTACTGCTTCACTCTGCCACTCTCCAGGAGGAGTTTTAAAGAACAACAGACCAGTAGCGTCACCAATCACGTGAGATCCCGCCTTCCTGGTGTTCTCTGATTTGTCAAAGCCATTATGGTGCCATAACTTTTAGAGGCAAAAGCCTTTGATCCCCTCTGATGGTCCAAAGTCCCATTCATCATTCCCCCCCCCCATTAAAGAGTAAGCTAGAAGATTCTATGTGTCCCTATGTCTTGTCTCTCTCTCTCTCATTTTTTTGAAGACTAACAGCCTGTACTTTAGAGACACCCACAGATGAGTAACGGGCTGTTAGAGGAGAACATTTTTCTGACACGATATGCTGGCGCTCACCGATCACCCAGGAGTCACTGGGCCTCTCCCACACCCAGTACAGTGGGCTGGAGCTGCGACGCGACCCCCGTGTCACTTTCCAGTGGGCTGAGAAAGGAAGGGCAAGCAAAGGGGGAGACCGCAGGAGGAGCAGAGAGAGAAAGGCGGAGCAACAGCCAAGGGTGCCGTTTGATTGGTGGCCAGAAACAAGCGAGGGGAAAAGAATCGGAAGAAATTCCGGCTACAATCTGTGACATCGCTGTTGTTTATACCAGTTGTGCTATTCTGCTACTTTTCTTGTGAATGAGGGGCAAATGAGCTGATCAGCAGCTCATTTGCTCAATATAAAATAATGTTTTCTGCTGCTCTGAGGGGTGATGGTGCGGGGGGGGGTCTTGGGTATTCAGCAGCATCTTGCCAGGGGTGCTGAAAAAGGAGCTATGGAAAATAAAAAGAACGAATGAATGAAAAAGAAAGAGAGAAGAATGGAAAGGAATGCAGAAAAGATGAAAAGAAGTGAAATGAATAGCTTCAGCTACAGTTTGTCTTATTTAGTGGGTATATATGCCAGACAAATGGCCTGTTCTATGTATATTTGAAAATAACAGGTTTTCTTCTGTTCCCACGGGGCACCATGGTCACCTTTACAAACCCTTACCAAACCCTTTACAAGCCCTTACCAAACCCTTTACAAACCCTTACCAAATTAACTGAATTGTTGGATGGTTTGAGTAGTAATTTATGAAGTTGTCAATATCATGAGTTAATTTGTTTTGCAATAACAGCAGCATATTATCATAATTATATTATATGTATCATCATGTTTGATTTGGTTTAAAAATGCAACCGTTTAATTATTTTGGGGACAGATGGTAGTAGCTGCTCTATGAAACATAAATAAATACATGGGCAAGACCTGGGGGCTTTTTTTACTACTTCGATGATATTTCTGGTTCCGTTTGATGTGCTAATTTTAAACAAAATCCAGGCCCTGCAGTCTGTCCCAGGAACTGGGCGGACTGGAAGCGAGGCCCTCACAGGGATGCGCACAGTGGGCTACGCGGAGACACCCGATCGCCAAACGGCGTGTTTAACTGCCGCGGGAGCGTCCTGCACGTCAGCACTGGGCCAGGACTCTCTCCGTTTTCATGCCCTTAAACTGAGACGAAACGTACGCATGTTCTCTGACTCCCAGCTGAATTAACAGACCTTAACAGGAAGACTTTGACCGAGACCCTGAGTTTATCCCTAGCCCTCATCTTTCACCCACACTACACCCCTAATCTCAATTCCTCTCCTCAGCATTTCCAAATGAACATTTCCCAGAGGGGAGCACAGGGTAACCGAGGGCTCAGTATCTGTTTGCGGCTGATTAATATGAAGACAGATAACTGAGTTTGTCCGCCTGCATTTTTGAGTCTATTAATACCTCAGCGGGGGGGATGGCCT
This sequence comes from Stomatorhinus ivindoensis, assembly GCA_019775895.2. Taxonomy (NCBI): domain Eukaryota; kingdom Metazoa; phylum Chordata; class Actinopteri; order Osteoglossiformes; family Mormyridae; genus Stomatorhinus; species Stomatorhinus ivindoensis. Next base: position 8,323,047 of record JABFEB020000079.1, read on the forward strand.
CTTCTCCTAACAACATTAACATCTCTTTCCTCCTGCTCCGCTGCTCAACACTGCAATGAATCAACTGACAACGCAACCAGACATCTAAACACAATTCTGACTCTGTGATAGACTGAGGGAAACCCACTAAATTACGTGTCTGCCCAAAATTCCACCTCTAACACAACACGTAATGCAGAATGTGACAATGTGTTTGAAACTTCTCAGCTATTGGAGGTCTGACCACGTTCTCCTGAGGCACGTCACTCTTGGATGCTTGTCATTAACCTCCTTATTCTGATTATTAGGAAATTCAGATATTTTCCCTTGCAAGAAAAAAAAGAGATTTAATTGAAATGCTGAAATCATTGTGCACCAATCTTTCCTGTATAATGCTGGTAAAAGTCAACTATTGTTTTCATACATTATACTTCATGCAATATACATACACATAAGTTACATAAATGCATTGAGTGAGACCACACCCACTTTCAATGTAAAATGAAAGAATAACCTTGTAACATCACTAATCGGCCAGGTTATGAAAGCTGAGTGCTGATTGATGGAGAGCAAAACTCTCATCACAAAGGCTTTTGAATGAATAATCAGTGCTACAGAAGAATGGGCTTAACTCGTAGTACTATAACAGTATTTTCAGATAATGCCATATTAATGCTCTCAGATTATTGGTACTGAGCTTAGGCTGAATATAATTATAGGTAGTATTTTGGCATCAGTGTTTTCTAGATAAGTGGAATACATAAAAGGTGAAGGCATGTGTCAGACTCTAATGGGTTCATTTAGTAGAAGTTCATATCCGAATGAACTGAACTATCAAGGCTATAAATGAGTCATCTAAGCCACACAGGATCCATTCATGTTTTTAATAGGGAAAAAAAAATCACCGTAAGTGACACAAAATTATATGAGATATACTGATGACTGACCCTTTAAAGATTAAACATTATGGCAACATACAGCAGTGCAAACCTTCTGCTGATTCTTTTCCACTTACTGTACAAGCAAACTCATAAATGTTTTGTGCCGTAACGAAGTACTACAATAATTTGGTTTCGGTTACCGGACATCACATCAGACCCTAACCCTCTTCTTCCTCTCTCATTCCTGTCTTCTTCTTCCCTTTCTCCTCTTCTTCTCATGCATCTTAGCTTTCCTTTGTGCAGATCCCGTCTGCTCCAAATGCCCTTGATCAGGGGATTTGTTTTGAAAGAGGGTGTAGCCTGTGTAGGGTCAGGGCTGTCCTCCCTGGTTCTCTGAAGGAAGGGGGGCAGTGTCTTCTCACTCATTCCAGCCACCATCGTTTCAACACCTCCCTTGTGAAACACTCTCACCTTGCTCAAAGCAGTCTGACAGTTTGAACTTACTGCATTCCTGTTTTGCGTTTGAGCATGATTGCACCCCAGTTATTAATATTTCACCTCTCTCTCTCTCTCTCTCTCTCTCTCTCT
>JABFEB020000079.1:8353779-8364890 GCA_019775895.2 Stomatorhinus ivindoensis
CCTGCACAGACAATGGGCGCTGTGTTTTCACACAACCCCCCCACCCGGCTGGAATGGATCAGGACCCCAGGCTGCGACCGTGCCGCTGTAGCGCGGGTCAGCAGCCTTCGCTGCCATCTGCCTCTTGCCTCTCAGCGCGGCCCCTTCATTCCCCTCGCATCTCGTAATTTAATAAGAGGGCCGGCTTCAGTTTCAGTCAACCAGGAGTGCCGCTACAATGATGGATTGGCGACTAATTGAGTGTACAAATAAGTGCAATAACACCGAGATGGGTATGCAGGGGCAGAGGACGGCACCCCCCCCTCCACGCCGCCCGTGTCAGACAGATATCCGAGAACCGATTAGCCACAGGGAAATTCGGGGCGGGAGGTTTTCCCCTTTCGGTTTTTGGAAAGTTTTATTACAGTTTACGTTTAATCTAAAATCAAATATCACAATGTAATATTGGGTTTTAGATCCAACTGTCCTTCCTCATACACCTTAAGGCAGAAATAATAACAGTACAAAATGTAATATACATACGTCCATGATGACACGGTGACATGAAATGAAGGTGCCTCATGAATGTAATAAAACTTTATTTTTAATTTTATTCCCTTAACTTGGAATATTGTAACTTTCTGTGCCAACAACTGTGTGCGTGATGATGCAAAAATAATTTTAAAATGAAAAAAATTATTAATGTGACACAAATGTTGAAGTCTAACAGCAGTCCACCAAGAGCACCTTGGATGTGACCTCGACAGACGTTACGAGAAACTGTTCCCCTCTTTGAATACAGCTATCCTGGCAGTATAACTCACAAATATTGTGTTTAGCCTGGAAGTTTTTGGTATTTTTGTAACTCTTGTTCAGCGAAAGCAGGCATTCTTTGTCCGGACATATTTTCACTGTAAAGCAGCCTGATCACTGACACACTTTCTCCATCTCCAAATCTGAGCTTTGCAGTTGTGTGTGGCCCACACAGGAAATTAAGAAACCTCGACTGCTTTGTGAATATTTGTATACACATTAAGTTGAACCATTTTACTTAAACAAACGGGAAACCGGGCTCGCTATGTATTCATATTAGATATTTGTGGTCACAGAGACACATCTGGTTAACACCACAGCAAAATAAGTAGGGTTAAATTTAAATTTCCTTTATTAAGCACCAATAAACAATATGTCAACATCTGAACATCAGACAATGTCAGAAAGATGTCAGAAAAATATTATATTTTTATTCTAACTTGACAATGTTATATCTCTCCTAAAGTGTATGAATTCTTATGAAAAAGAAAATCAGATCTGAAATCATCAATTTGTAGATGTTACATTTTTCTACGTATTATGATTTATATATTTATTTTTGCTCATTTTTCATTATTGCTGCATACAAGTGTGTCTTATTAGTGAACCAGCAAGCCTCACTGCAAATGTGCGCCTGGACTGTCAGCAATATATCGGGAAATGTATGTTCACGTTAGATTGATGGCAAATTAAAGTGGTACCTACGACCACCTCTGCGCACTGGAACACCCAGCTGGCCACCTCAGACAGAGGTGTAGGGGAAACGCGGGGTCAAAAACCCAGTTTGCAGAAAGGTCACTGATATATTCCTCTTCAGGCATCAAGTGTCCACTCTCCCTAGAGTCTGGTTTGCACAGATGTTTCTCATATCTGAGGCTCAGAATGCATATTTCCTCAACATGGGAACGGGGAGACAATCTGAGTTTCATTATTTTTTAATTGGCCAGGCCCACGACATTGTATATTTATGTATGTGAAAACTCCAGTTTTTCTTTCATTTTGCCTGCATTCACTGAGTATTCAGTTCTGAGCGGATCAGATCATGTAAATGTTACTAAATTTATGGTTTTCACTTTCCCAGAGGCTGGAGATTACAAATAATAATGAAAATCTTATTTAGAAGATCAGGAGATGGCATTGCTTGTGAGGGCTGTTCATCTCCGTGTTAGATAAAGACTTATTTAGCGGCCTGGTATGTTTAATCCAAACCGTTTTAATCTCTTAAATCTGCCTCACTGAAACAAGGAAAACATTTAAGCAATCCCAAAATCAGAAACACATGCTACACACACTGACTCAAATGTAATTAATGAAATATAGAGTCATAATAACTGTTACAATACCTATAGCATTTTAAAAGCTGTCTGATGTCTGGATTCCAACCTAATAACAGTTGCTGTTGTTGCCATTTTCCAGTTTCGGGTTTTATTATTTAACTTTATGTGTTCAAAGAGCAGGATTTCAAGTTTTTTTATTTTTTTTTTTAGTCTCCGGGAGATTTCTGTGACTTGCTGTCGTTATCCGCCGCACGCTGAATGAGGTGGGGCTCTGTGTCTAAAAGTCAAAGAGGATCATGTGAAAGCGTGTAGGTCAATTAATCACCACCAATGAGCTGGAACGCTGCAATAAGCTGCCCCCGATGGCAGTCTCCCACATGGCGCCGAGAGAGACGCAGGGAGGGATGGAGTGGGAGAGTGAGAGAGAGAGACAGAGAGAGAGAGAGAAGCAAGGGAGTGCGGGCGGCCTTTACACCTTCCCCTTACTGAATTCTTTAGCATTTGCTATCACACAATTAAATTGGCACACACAGCAACCTTTTAAATGTGTGTCCTAGGCGTGGACTTAAATTTAACCTTGGAAGATGCAGAAGCAGGATGGTCTACCTATTCACTTCAGTCGACCAATCACAGTGCTGGTATTCCACTGACCCTGTCACATCCATGAAACATTGCAAATGATGTAATGGATGAAACGACTAGCATAATGTTTATACACCACATGCACATTAAAAAGTACTGAGACCTTTTCTATGTTCTTCAGTTCCTGCTCAGACAGAAGACTTATAAGGACAAGTAATTTAATATCATTACCGTACGCTATTCACAGTATAAATATTCAGGCCAGTAACATTTGGGGAAGAAGCAATTATGGCCATAAGTCGTTTGGATAAAGCTTTACAAACTTGCATTCTTGCACTCTACTTTGCTGGAAATGTTACACTCCTTTCGTTCTGGCAGATCCGCTGAAGTTCTGTGAAGTTGCTCGGGGATCACTTGTGGACAGCATAGTCAGTGTTACTCCACAGATTCGGAGCGTATTCGGAGCGTATTCGGAGCGTATTTAAGTCATCACGCTGACTGAGCCTCTCAAGCACATTAACTTTTTTTTATTCTGAATCGACTCTTTTTCAAATTCACTTTGATTATTCGGGATCACTGTTCTTCTCAGGGGAATTTTCACCCCATTGTTAGTGAGGAATTTTCCTATAATAATAGCCCCTAATTTACTCTGCTTCATCTATGATGCCACCTTTACACTATGAATAGAGAGAAGGCTGCCGCAGTCACACCAGATGGGCCTTGAAATATCAAGGACTTAGACATATACAGGACTGTGCAGAAGTCTAAGTCAGTCAAAGTTAGTCTTAGTCAGTCAAAGACAGTGTTTAAATCTAATTATGTGGGTAATAAGCATATATTTCCTTATAAAAAACAATTCAACATTACAGTACATGCAACTGTGCACTAACACAATATAAAAGGAACAAGAATTTCTTCTGTTCTGCGAAAAGCTTTTAACGTGTTGCTGGACAGCTAGATAAACTCCGCTTTGGTTCCCAAATCTCTCCTCAACGGCATCCCAGCACGTCCCTCTGTATTTGTTCAATTTAATCACAAGCTGACTTAACATCATTGGTTGCATATCTCGATGAGGCATCGATTGGCCAAACGTGACAGGCATGTGATCTGATGTGGTCTGCTCACCAAATATATGGCTATACTGAATGGGTACTGAAAATACTGGGGTGCATATCGTGTGATCCCACCATTTTATAAAATTATCATTAACATCACGACAGAGACCACTAAACTACATCTGTATTTCTTTATACTTTTCTGCACCTTTGATTTAGATTTGCAAAGGTTTGAATTATTCTACATATTGTCTTGCTTTGATTATATTAATTGTTTTGAATGTACAGTACATACTCTGTGGTGTGTATCGTAACACGGAGAGTACATACATATATTTCACTCCCTAATGCCATAAATGTTCACTGCAGCAATTATTGTTTTAATGTTTATTTTTGTATCATACTGGAAAATAATAATCAGACTGAAACATAAATGCATAATCATAAATCAAAATTGGTGACTTTTATGGAATAAAACTAATCAGAGGAAAAAATAAATAACAATCTACCCGTGAAGCTGAGAGGCTTCAGAATCAGGCCTATATAGAGGTCAAACACAAAAAAAGGAATTCAAATCAAAATGTGGGAATTTGTTGAGAAATATGTGAGAAATGTCGGGAAAGCCAGTAAGATTTCTATCAAAGATATTGCAAGTATATCAGGGGAACAAGGTCAATAGCAAGTGTGTTTTTTTTTAATTTAGATTGTATGGTACCTTAGCATATCATGACTGCAAAGCGTAAATTGACAAAATGCTAACTACTAAATAAACTTTCTGAAAGGTTAAGCAGCCCGCCACAAGCAAAGTCAAAATAGTTTTCTGAGCATATGCAAATTGGTTCGTATTTTCTAAGGTATGCAAATGTATACACATCCAAATCAGCGTGGCTCTCAGAGGCACGCGGCTCTTTCATTCGCCCGCTCGCCGTCTCAGAGAGAATCCCGCTGAACCGCGGTTAAAAATGTGTCAACGAGCAAGAAAAATAAGATGAGTGAATGAAAGAAAGCTGTTAATTGTGTGACTCGCTGGCGAGACAGAAACGGACAAAGAATGCAAGGGACCATTTGCGTTTGCTAGAAGGAAATATCTGACGTCCTTCCTCAGCAGAAACTGACCTCATGCAGCCTTGAATCGATACTCTGTCTTCCCTCTGATTTTCCGGGATATGGCTCCATTTCCCTCTCCTGCTATTATTGTTTTTAATGGTTTCTCCATAAACACCAAATCATTTTCATGGTTGTCCTTATTACATGTATATTGCATGTATGATCAATGTTTTGTTAATAAAGATAAATATAATTCTCACATGCAAATAGGAAAGGTTACGATGGGATTATGTTCTGATAAACATATCGTAAAGCAAAAATGTCGCACGACGAAAATGCATTTTAATACAGTGCACCTGACCTAGCCTAGCCTTGCCTACCTTGAAATTACTTAGAAAACTTACAATAGCCTACAGTTGCGCAATATCAATAACACAAAGCTTATTTTATAATAAAGCGCTAAATATCTTACGTATTTTATTGAATAATCGAACGCATCATAAAGCCGAAATACCGCAACATGGACCAGCGCAACCCGGGGAGTGTCACACAAAACCCCAAATAAACTATAGCTAGTTATTTATGCCACTCTGAGAAACATGTGAAACAATGGTAGAGAATTCAATGGAGTGACAGGTTTTAAACAGCTATAATTAAGGACAGAAATTATATTGGGGACGGTCAGCTCTGAGGCCTGTACTAGCACCACGTGACAACACAATGACGACAAGCTCAGTCACAGTCAAATCGTGCGCTTCTCATACTTCTGTCTGCTTCGGGTTCTCAAACACTCAACCCTGCAAGAGCTGACTTGTGTTGAAAGCTGTCTGCTGAAATGTGACGGAGTCAGACTGTTTCTTCCAGGCCAAAGAACCTTTCTCTTGTTCTTCAGCTTAACTGAATTGGCCTCTAGGTCAGGTATGTTACTGCCAATGACAGAGATGTACGACAGTACAGATTCTTCAGAAACTCCAGCTTTTCACAGCCAAGGTCATAATGTTACGAACCGTATGAAATCACTGAATTCGGTTCTAAAAACCATGAAACGAACACCTGTTGAGTCCTTTAAGGCAATTTTGTTTCTAATATGTAAACATTGCAAGGGATTGTGCCCTTATACCTAAATAACCCACTGAAAATAGCTCTTCGGGGCTAATGTCGAGGATGACTGAAAAGCTTGTATATCACTCACGTATATGAATCAGAAGAAACACGGAGAAATGATTGTCCTTTCAGACTATCTGGGAGCTTCTGCAGGCCCAAAGTTTTTCCCAATTTTGTTGTTGAATTCACCTTCCTGACCTTGCTATAGCGAGTATGACTAGTACGATGAGGTCCCAGCACAGAAACGTTTCTTAGCAGTACTAGCTAGCTGGAAAAACAGCGACATTTGTAATCTGATTATACTGCAAATTAGGCACCATGGCTGCACTAACCAGACTGTACCTACCAAATATTACTACCTGATGGGCCTGTATATCACCAGTAGTGATCTTTACGGCGATAAACAACCTACATAACTAGTAAGTTTGTTATCTTGCTAAAATAATCTTCTGGCTACTGATCACTGTCCAAGATTGTGTGAAGATTCCTACCCGTTAGCCCTGAACGCCCACATAAGGTCCGATAAGGTCCCCTTTCATCGTGACAAGCCACACCTGCTTCCAGAGAGAGAGAGCAGCTGGAAGGGTCTAGGTTTTGGATTAGACCTAATGGTAAAAGTTTACGGTTAGGTTGGGACCTTAATTCGGGTCTGACTTATAGGCGAGCTCAAGCTTTAGGTTGAATATGGGCCCAAGTCCAAGTCTGATCATTTTTTCTTTTTTGAGGGGGGGTATGAAGTAGGTCTTTCCTTGATCTCAATTTAGAAAGTCGTTTGAGGAAAGATAACTCAATGAAATATTCCTTATGGAGCTGTACAGCAGTAGAAGGTGTACTGCTGTACCACTGATATCTGTCAGTGCACCCGCATAAAGTAACATTAGAATATGACATAGGGACAGTAAAAGTAGTTTAGAGGCGTTAAGTGATTGAATGATCCTTTTCGCAAAGTCACTTATTGTGACAAAGCAACTACGATACTTTGGAAATATTTCTCGGCCCAGAGGCCCCCGAATCCTCCGCAGACCTCCCATCTCCTCACTTCCTTTTTCTCTGGTTATGTTTCTGTCTATTTCTCTCAAACCTACCTTATCTAATTACCCCATGATTAATACCGCGTCAGCATGGATACTTAAGCTATTTTCTGCTCTTATTTTTCGTAATCTGTGGAGATTTCTCGTCGCGTTCCAGTATCAGTCTGTAAAATCCCTTGAAGCGAAACGACTTGGGTGTTCTGTTCTCCGCCGTGTGTCCCTCTGTGCCGGTGTGGATAGGGGGGGGGGGGGGGGGGGGGGGGCCGGAACGCAACCCGGGCGCCCCCACTGTGAGCACTCTGGAGATGGGTCCCTCCTTCTTCTGGGACGGGCCTAATGCCAGAACGGGGCCGCCGTCTCCCAGAGCCCCGTACACAAAAGCCCGCCTGGGACCTGGATCTAATAATGCTTCATTTACCACGTCTGGAACCGATTGGCCAGATGAACGGCATGAACTCCTGCTCTGCCAGCAGCAACAGCTCTGATGGCTGCGCACTTAAGCCCGTGAGCCTTCGCGCCTTGACCCCCTGCTCGCCCCGCAAGTCCCCGCACCGCCGGGCCCCCCAGAACCAGGCCAACTTCCCCCCCTCCCGAACACCCCTGGCCTCACTCAGTCCCTCGGCTAGGAGGACATAGCGAGAGCATCCATGCTGTTCGGCCTCTAGGCCCTATTGACAGGTGCACCGGCATCGGATTCAACATTCAATGCCATTAAAGATTAACAATAATAAATATGTGCCTATCATCTCCCCCCAGGAGAGTCGAGCTCTTTATTTGAACGCATTCTCAAGGCTGCGCCTCTCCGCTCTCATGTCCATTTTAAGAATCGTGCGTCGTAAGAATGTCCGACATGAGGTGCTCCTGCTGATCTTTGCCTAAAACATGTCTAATCTTTCATCCCAAGTTAAGTTGAATCTTTGAGTAAATAAAGACTGGCTTCTCTCTGTAAATCAGATACAGTTAATCACACATGATCACATATACAACAATATGCAAGATATATTTAACTTTTTTTTTTTATAGGAAGAGTAGTGCTATGAAAACAGAATAATAGCCATTTTTAGAGTGAATTGATAAACTTCCTCCCTAAGTATGCTTCTACTAACAGTATCACAGTATTCATCTGGGTCTTTTGTCTGACGAAGAAGACTGTAACATTCTGGTGGTAGGTAGATATTCAGTGTGCACAAGCTGAAAGTTAGGTAATCCTCAGTTAACTATGGCCATACCAAGAAAAAGGCCCACAGTGGATGGTGCAGATAAATCGGCCAGTGACATATTTCAGGGGGAAGTCGGACTGACAGTTTACAGCCTATTTCGGATTATCACCTTTCAGAGCTTTCGGATCAGCCTTGTAACTGACGGAAGGTCACAGTCGTAAAGGAACACTGGGAGACACATGGCAGCAATTTGAGCTTCGGCATATTGTGCGATGACCTTGTGCGGCGAGCCGGTGACATTGAGGGCACGTGTTTGCACGTGGCTGTAATTCTCACTGAGCTGTGGCTGCCGGTGTCACACGCAGTACGGCATGAAAAGGCAACTGAGCATGAAGAAAAAATATCAGTAAAAAAAATTATGTTTCTGAGCGTTTAATACTACCTCTGAGTAAACCTTGTGTAGAAACAGGCTATGCTGGTATGTGTGTGTATTTAAAATAGATTTCCTTTTATACTCATTCTGACAGTAGTTAAGGTACAACTTAATCAAGCACCAGACAAGCAAAGAAGCAGTACCGGGTCAGACATAAATTACACCTGGGAAACACTATTCCTCAATATGCTGTATGCATTTTTATTTAATCTTCATTGTTTAAGATTAAAACAAATTTCTTTTTTTCTTGTATGACTAAATAGCATCTGGATAAAAAGCTGGGACAGAGCTGGGATTCTGTTGAGAGGTACAATTAAATCCACAGTAAAAGGCGCAGTTGCCTTCACACGTTTGCGGTATAAATCACTAAGTTTACGCAGAGCAGTTCGGAAACTTGACTCCCATCTGAGAATAAATTCAGAACAGTTTCTGCTGATCACTTGCCGAATAGTTAGTCGTCGTTGCCGCGGTTACACTCATTTTCTTCATCAGATCACAAATTTATGCAACGAACTACAGAATCATGACCGCGTAAGCGGAACGCCCGCCGAGGGGTGTTTTCTACACACGCTGCATTTTTTTGGTGTTAAATGTATCCCGTTTCCAGGAAAGCACGCGACGGGGTGCGTAATAGCAGCTGGCCGGTCTAATTTAAACCCCCGAAATGAGCGGCCGCGCTCGGAGCAGAGGCGGCGGCGCGGCCGCGGGCAGGAAGTGGACAGCCCTGTCTGTAAGTTTACAGTGTGGGTCCTCGCACCGTCTCCAGGCCACACAGTGAGCTGGGGGCTCTGGAGTAGCCGCCCGTGGAAGCTGGAGAGGGAACATTAGTGCCATGGGGGGGTTTGGCCCCTATAGTTTCCTCTTGGTGTGGGGTCCCTGCTTCAGCTTCTCACTGCCCCCCCCCCCTCCCACCCCCCAGGTTGGGGACCCCAGCCAGGCCGGTGGGAAAGCAGAAGACTAATACTGCCGTCTCCACACTCACTCTCAGGGGAAACTTCCATCAGGAAGGGCCCAGAATGCTCTGCTGCGGGCGGCCGCTACGTTTAACCCCTTCCTGCCCCCTCGGCCCCCCCCACCCGCAAATCCGCCATGTCAGGTTCCATCCAGTGCTCTTACAAACTCAGCCGTGCAAAACCATTCTGACAGTTCCTGCGCATTAGCCCTTACATCGCAGTTTAAGAGCCTTAATAAACATGATCTACTGCGTACCCCGATGGCTCGGACAGGTAGATTTTAAAAAAAAAACATGGCTTTATGTCTGTTGGTGTTACTGAGGAAAAATAGACATTGGTGTTTCATTGAATACTATAATTGTTTTAGCAGAAACAGACACGATTCCTCATGGAACAGTTATAGCTCTATGAATCATCTATTTACACCTTGAATTCCTGTGTTTTTTTAATTCATGTTCTCTTCACTGTGTAACACTTTAGATGCTCATTGCAATCTGGATCAGCGAATGCGGATCGTGGCTCACGGCCGCCACGTTCCCTAGAGTGATTCGGGACACAGCCTTGCCTGGCCAGTCTCTCTCGGTAACTATGGCAACCCCCCACACCACGCCCCAGTTTACCTCTAAAATAATAAAACAATAAGGTTGAAGCTGCAAGTTCGGCCTGTTTTTTTTTTCTTCTAATTATAAAATGTGCTGCGTCTGAGGATGTGTGAACATTCTGGAAAGTGCTACTCTCATCTGGGAGCAGGGGGCTTGACGGGCCCCCGGACCGCCGAGATATTTCCCAGCTCGTCAAATGGGCCGCGGGCAGACTGGGCCCGACCCCAAAATGCGTGCACTCCGCCTGAGCGGGATTTTTCACTAATCAAAAGGTAATTTGCTCATTTTGGCCTCTTGCAAATGAAATCAGACCCAACGAGCTGAATTTATGATGTGTCTGCCAGCTTTTCTCTGGTGCAAATCTTCCAGTAACATGCTCTCCAGACGTGCCCCATATCCCCAGCGCAGCTGGATCCGATTACAGCTCTGTACAGTAGCCAATCCAGCCACCCCCACGTGATGGTTATTAGAATGTAACCGACTGCTGCGGTAGTTTGCTACAGGTTTATGCAACACAGGTGCGGTTTCGGGTCTGCACGGAATGCCAAGCAGGCTTCGGAAACGCTTCGCCGTCCGAGCTATTTGTGCAAACGACACAATGTCTCCAAAGCATTGGCGTTTCTGATACACGCATCCAAAACCATAATACCTGATTCTACTTCTGACTCTGCGTCAAATAAGAGAAATATGTATTTCATTTTGCCCCGAGATGGTTCCTTAGTTAAGCCAGGTCATAAAAATTTCCAGGCATTTCCTTGCAGGAGAGACTGAAAGAACAGGAGTTTTATTCTACCGTCACATTCTCTGGTGACCGACAGCAGTGGGGATCGCAAACGCAGGAATATCAGGGGGTCCTGTTTCACCTGATGACATCTCACAACTGTTTTTATTGGGTACTTAAAAATGACTGTCACTCTGTGGCAGAAGGACGGTGGAATTCAGTAGCAGACAGTTGGGTCACAGTTCATCTGTGCAAAAATGTTATAAAAAGTCACTTAATATCTCCTATTTTATATGGTTCAGAAAAAAACAGAAGGAGATGCTGAGTATGCAGTGAGGGAGGGGTAACCGGTGC
>JABFEB020000079.1:8398995-8412466 GCA_019775895.2 Stomatorhinus ivindoensis
AGCAGTCAGCTGAGTGACACTTTAAAAGTTATTGTCAAACACACTTTTGTGTCACGGCGACGCCTCACTTTCCCCCATGGTCCGCTCTGCCCTTTCCCTTGTCAAATGCTTGTTTTCGCTCCAGGGACATCTGCTTAGCGAGCGCGTTTTGTCTACAAGCCTCTTGCTAATACACCACGATAATCAATACCAGCTAAGCTCGCTAGCGGTGTGAACTGTCCTTCTAAATGGTGTTCTTCTCTCATGATGAGTCAACCCTCTTGGTCTAGTTCAGTTAATCCTCTCAGTTCATCAGAGATGACCCTATCAGTGTAACTAAGCCGCAATGACTTCATGTTGAAGTACTCTTAAATGAAGTAATCCAGGCACTATATACTTTCAGAAAAAAAAGGGTAAAAATGTGTACATTTGCTTGTACCCTTATAATTGTACCTTTTAAGGCACAGAAATTGACTCTGAGAAACATCCCAAAGGTACAAACAGCATTAATGCTCTGTGCAGGAATGATTCTGTCCTAAGGTTTTTTATCCATAAATGCAGAATAAACTATAACCGTGTGGTCACTGTATCACTGCAAACGGGTCCCCTGTATGTATGTATTTAGCTTACTTGAAACCTGAGTTTTCAACTCATTCATTTACATCAGGGTTCTCAATTCTCAGCTGAAAAGGTCTTTACAGAGAAACAAACCTTGACTGTATAGACCGATTTATACTTATTCAACAGTGTAAGTATGGCGTAGCCTGACGTGTACCTCCGCAGAAATTTGACTATATATCGTGGCGACATAGACTACGAGAACTGTATGGAACTCATGCAGAGGCAGAATCCTCTGAAATAACACGTCAAATTTGTACCTTTTAAGATGTAAAATTAAACGTGTTAACAACTTCATTACATCTTAAGATGTCGAAAATTAACACGTTAAGAGACTCTTAAAGGATCCATGCCATTGGTTGGCATGACATACTCACCACATTCTGACATCGCAGCCGCGCTGGGCTGTCCGTATTCCTGTGTTATGGTCCTGTGGGCTCCGCGATTTGGTTGTGCTGGGTGACGCTAGCTCTACATTTGGGCCAGCATCTTAAGATGCATCATTTATAACAATAGAGATGTACAGTCTGTAGAGCTACAGGTACATCTGGAAAGCTGGAAAACATACAAAGAACCAATTACAAAGTCTTATGTGTAAATGTGATGTGCATATTTGGACAAATGTGGAGCAGTCAGTTTGTGCGGGTAATTTTGAACTCTGGTGACTGAGTTGAGAACAGAATGACTTCCAGAAACTTCACTCACACATGCGTAAAAATATATGCAACGTGGCCAATTTTTTTTATATTTAATTGCATGTGACACATATTGCAGACATATATGTCAAATACATGTTTAAATACACTACAGTGGAAACTGCTTACAGTAATCGATCACGTCTGGGTAAAGCTCACTATCTGGATAAAGTACACAATATAATGTTATGATCATTATAACATTATATAATATTTTCCTTTTTATGTCACAGGCAGATTATCATCTAACTGACATTTCTATATTTATTACTAAAGTAAGTAATAAAATGGACAACAAAAGAGTCAATAAAATTGACTTTTTCAAAATACAGTACAGCTGTTTCAAAGACTTCTCAAATTACAGTACTGTACAAATTAAATTACTGAACTGCATATAATTCAAATACGCTATAATACAGTACTGTATATAAAATAGTTAATTGTAGTTTTGCCACGGCATCTCAGTGGCTTGTTTATTGCGCAACTTGAGTATTATAAGCAAATTATTTAAACAGTATTTTAACAGGAATAATCAGTCTCAAGCTATTTGATCTGTATACGGGGTTGATAAGTGTAACTGTGATAATTATAAATGATTTCCACTGTATTTGTTTTGTATAGAGTGCGGAATCGTTTACTTTGTTGTACTGATTGTGCATACAGTTTCCCCTCAGAAACTGATGAAGGGACAGTACCTGTACGTCTTAAGACATAAAAAATTTATGTATTAAAACGTAAGTTTTTTATATCTTAAGATGTACAAATTTGATGTATCGATTCACAGGTTTTGACCCCGATGGCATTCCATAGAGCTGTAATTGGTCCACTTTGTATTGTTTCTTTATTTATAGGAGCAAAAGAAGCATACATCCAGGTGTACTTATATCGGTGATTGAACCTGAATCGTCCGTTATATCTAGGATTAAATAACTAATCATATTTAATGTTAGATATAAATAAAGCTTCAGTTTCATTTTTAACGTAATGTTGCAATTACGTGGTATCGGTCCTTGGTATCGGACAATTTTAATGAATACGGCTATGAGTAAATGAGTGCAGTATCGGCCTGATACCCAATGCCAATATTGGTGCATCCCTAATAAACTGGTGTTTAACCAGTCACAATGTCAATCCTGCACATAGTCACTATTTACAATATTTCAGCTATGGAGTAGAGCTGAAACCTTAAGGTTTGTCACAATTGCAGAAACATGACAGTGGAAGCACAAAAATAAAATAAACCTTACAGTTCTTTTATGTACAGCGTGTAAGTTGAGAAACCGAATAGGCCTGTAGGTGTGCATGCATGAGTGAATGGTGTGTGTGTGTGTGTGTGTGTGTGTGTGTGTGTGCCCTGTGATGGGTCGGTGGGTTAGCGCCCCATCCTGGGTTGTTCTCTGTCTAGTGCCCCCCGCCCCCGCAGCCCTGAATTGGACACGTGGTTTCAGAAAATGGATGCAAGGATGGATGTCAGTTGGGAAACAGTGCAAGAGAGCTAACACTCTCCACTGCACACGAATTAAAGCTCAGAATTAGGGTTTATCTGTCTATTCAAACCTTATTTCACTGTTCATGTTCCACGTCACCTACGGGGGCTTCTCCTTTGAGCTACATTATCTTATAGCACCAGTGGAAGTGCGAAGCCACTACTGTAAGTATCCTTGAAGGTCGCTTTACATTTTCATCTTCAGGATGTTAATTCCTCCCTCCCACTGCAACGAACAGCAGGGGCTGGATACAAGAGGCTCACAGTGCTCTGGAACTTTCTGGGGGGCTGATGGAAAGCCTACCAAGGGCTGTAGCCATCTGTCTCCCCCCCCCCCCCCTCCAGGAAGCTCGGCAGGAAGCCACAAGCCAGGGAGACCCCCATGCATCCGTCACTCCCAGGGCCTTTGCAGGGACAAGGGGCCAGAATCCTTCCTCCTCCCCTCATGGGTGATCGCATGATAACGTGGATTTAGAGCCCCGGTGCAATTTGGGAGGTGCCATCAAGGACTCTCACTGGTCCATCCTTCTGTGGAAAAAGCAAACTGAAATATGAGCACTGAGCCCTTCTACAGCAACAGGATCCTGAGCCTGGATTTAGTGCGATTGCACGTCTGGATTGCCCTTCAAAATCAAATCAATAAATGAGCTTGATGTTTGCCAAACAGGAGTGAGTGGAACTAGAGCAATCATTTCTATATCTTTAATGGGATGACCTTTGTGTTAGTTTTGTCTTTCATTACAAAAGAAAAATGGAATCTTCCTGATATATGGCGGTGAATCAGGCGACCGCCCTGGTGGGTTAATTCAGCAGCAGTTGAATGCCGTTCCCTCTAAGTAACCCTCAGGCCTACCTCTGACCAGGCACTGATCAGGTTACAAATCAACAAGCCCTGGAACAGAGGAGGAAATGAGTTTATATCGAGAAATGAGCAAAGGATTTGCTTTAGTATGGAATCTTTGAAGATAAAAGTCAAGTCCGGGAGCAGGTTAGTCACAAGCAGTAATTGCCTGCCAGATTTCAGAGGTCATCAGGAAAGAAGAGAGGAAGAAGTAAAAGCATTGAGAAGATTGCTATATTGGCCTCATTTTGATAGCATAACATCTCAACACCTACATGAACTACTGAGTGAATCGAACCTGTGATAAGAAAAGCACCTATTAAAACATTCTGAATTCATAGCAGATGAAAAGACCAGCTATTTTTACACTCTGTGCTTTGCATGTGTTTATTGGACCACGTTTTGTTGCTTTATTACCCATTACTGTACTTCTATATTGTATTATTTACTTTTGCATTATGTTATTGCTTGTAAAGTCAACAAAGCCTGTCTGATATAGAACCTTGTAAGTAATGAAATGGCATCACCTTTTCAACAAAAACCTTTTTCGGGTTAGTGATGTGCTTTCTATGAACATTGTATACTGAGCTTGTTTAATACATCTGAAGATGCCATTCATGCAATCCATTGAACGACTGAGGCCTTTGACGTTTAATGAAGAATATAGTTACCCTGGGCTTTCCTCTGAACTGCATCTTCACGGCATGTGCATTTTTAGCAGACATCTGGCAGTCCAGCACCTATAGAAGCATGCTGTCTAACTCTACACCTGGGACTCCTTTATAGAATAGAATGCTGTCTGTGACGATGAATGGATGATGTCATTATTTTAGGTCTATGTGTCACGCCCACAGCGCCACAAGCGCCTCCCACCGGCGATTGAACAGACAGTACTTAAACCTCGGACTGACAACAGCACCGTGCGAAGGTACGGTTGCTACGCACTTACTGAGCGCTTTAACTTCATTTTGTCTCCCCAGCTACGACCTGTCTTCCTGGTCCTTCCCGAACCTCCCGCGCATCCTGCCAGTCCGCCACTCCCGTGACTTTCCCCCGTGTCTTTACCTGTGTGCGCCGTCCACGTCTCCGGATTGACCTTCTGGCTTATCGACCCCTGGCATCTCTTCACCTGAATACGATTTTGGACGACCCCCCCGGCTTTTGGTGCTCTTCTCGGACAGATTTTGGCTACGACCCGGACTTGGATTTTGGCGACTCTCTGTACTTCCCCCAATTAACCTGGTTGCCTGGATTTTGGTGTTTGTGTCATGATAAGCAGGACACTATGTCCCTATAGATATATGTATTTTTTCTCACTGTCCTCCAGCCTTTGTAATTGGTTCTTTGTATGTTTTCCAGCTTTCCGGATGTACCTGTAGCTCTACAGACTGTACATCTCTATTGTTATAAATGATGCATCTTCTGATTTGCCAGTGGCTTCATAAAGTCCCTCCCTATTCCCTGTAGATGTCTCGATGTACCTGTAGTGATATGGGAAAATGGTGGCGCAGGAGGTAGCACTGTTGTTCGGCAACTGTAGGGTTGCTGGTTCGAGCCCTGGTTCTTCCTGACCCCATCAATGTGTCCTTGAGCAAGACACTTGGCACCTTGCATGGCAGCCTCTGCTACTGGTGTGTGAATGAGAGGCATAATGTAAAGTGCTTTGGAATAAAGCGCTATATAAATGCAGTCCATTTATACAGACTGTACATCTCTATTGTTATAAATGATGCGTCTTCTTATTTATCAGTGGCTTCATAAGTCCCTCCCTATTCCCTGCCTGGGCTTTGGTTAATGAACTTCCCAAAAGCACCCTGGGGGGACGACAGTAGCCTCCTCCAGCTGTCTCCATAGACAATGGGTTGAATCGTGGCCATCAAGCTGTGCTCAAAAACACTAACCCAGTAGGACCTCAGTTTGTGGGTGTAGCCCAAATAAAAGAAAAAGGCAAAAACACATAATTAATCTTCCATACGATTTTAAAGGAGGATAGCATATTTATATAAAGGGTTCTTGTCATTGGTTGATAAGTTACAGGAAGACTGTGCTATCGACTCTTTTTGGCTGAGGTTTGTCTTAGCTAGAGAAAAATATATTGATGTCAAATGAGTCCCTTGTGGTTGTCGGAGGCTATCCTTCTTTACCGAGACAACGTCAGTGAAAACTGAAAAAAAGTGAAAGACTGAAGAATACAATCTTAGATACAACTGATTCTCTGCATGCAGCGCTTGCAGTACCAGTGCTGATTTCCACATGACTATGTCACTCTGTCCACTACAGAGAGGGACAAAACCTGCAGGTGCGTTTCTCTCCCCAGAGCACCATTGGTCCTGAGGTCAGGGGGAAGTTTCCACATCCCTCCCCAAGCTGTGTCCTTCAGAGTGGTCGCATATGAGGAGGAGATGGACAGGAGCTGAACGGTCATGAGGAGGCGCCATTTTGCACCTTGCGCGTATACAGTAATGTTGACGTTAGGTAGTGTTAACGCTGCTCCTGTGTGTTTGGCATCTTACTGAAGACTGGCTCTACCCGAGCCTTTATTAATCACAATCACAGATAATACTCACCAGGACCCGCTAAAGCTGTTAAATTCCAGGGGGACGTGAAAAGGTCACCGCTTGCTTCAGTAAGAAACTGGAACGGCTCACAAGGTAGCTATTTGTCATACTGCTTTTTTCCCCTCTTTGCTCTAAATCGCTTTGCCAACACTTGGTTAAAGATCTACGAGCCTTCAGAGCGGCCGGTTCCTAGGGCCTTAGCGCTGTGCGTTGTGGACGAATGGCTGCGAGAGTGGATGTGCCGCTTTGTACGGGTAACGTATATGATTGATCTACTCAGAATGAAGAAGCAAGCCGACGTCTAGCTGCCCCCTGTGAAAATGAATGAATGATTTTACAGATAGATAGATAGATAGATGATAGATAGATAGATGCTGTATGCTCACATTCAGACCATCATGATATGACATTTCAAGAAATATATTCGCATTTTTGAAGGCACAAGTCTAAATCTATGATTTTAAAACAATTTAATATATATGGAATTTATAAAATTTAAAAATACAATTGGCTTTAGCTATTGAATTATGTGACTGTTCATTTGCCTTTTAGAACCACGTGCTGCACGTTTGGAGGCATGATGTCGACGGTCTGTTTCCCGACGATTTGGATCATTTTGTGCTTCCCAAACACAAAACCTGCATCTCCTTTGATGTTGCAGGCTGGGTCTGTTTGCCACTGGTCTTAACAAAGAAACACATGCATGACACGTTGTCTTCTAAGGAGACCCTTCCAATCAACATGAGTCAGGCAGCATGAACTTCACCTCTGAGCATATAGATGAATGAATTTATAAACATAACACCAAGATATCCCCTTCCATCCTACCAAGCATAACTCCAGTTAACTTTCACCCAAATGATTAAATAGAAACCAATCACAGAACCAGGAGAGCCAATACAGTATATAGTATTTACAAGGTTTTATTGAAGCAGTCATGGATGTTAGGTTGCATGTTCCTAGTTTTCAGACTGTAAATCTACCGTCACTACAAAGACACAGGATCCACATGCTGCTACATAAACTTATCAGACCACGGCACAGAAGAGCTCTAACACTAAGCTGAATATTACTCCATCATTGTATTGTTTTTCTGTTGCTACGTGATCCCTGCTGCTTCCGACCCGGCTGAGTATGTGTGGATAAGTGATTAAGCACAGCCCCAGGCATCATAACCCCCCCCGACCCCCCCCCTCCCATTCCCACAGTGCTCTTTCCCAGGGGCCCAGCGGAGGCGGCAGCCTATGAGGTTAGAGGTTACTGTCCGAGCACCGGCCCCGCCCCGCAAGGTTTTAATTTCTGCTCGTGTAATAATATGTACGCCATCTCGCAGGCCGGACGTGAAGGAAGCCTCGGGTCTTTTGAGATGGTGTAGTATGTGTTAGTGCAGCAGGAAACTGGAAAACTTCACTCCCACTAGGGACGTGCTGTATCCCTAAGGAGATCTCCTTCAATATATAGAAACAAATATAACTCATATAAGACATGAATACATAATAAAGGTACTGTAAGTAATAAATTACTATAGCTATACTAAGAGTATAGTGCGACTATGATTTATCCTTAAATATACTCTATATATGACACAAATGATTATATGATAAATCTCTGGTTAATTATGCTACAGATATATACAGAAAATAGATACTGTAATCTGTTTACAACCATAAACCATTCCATAAACTTGGCAGTAACATGATCAGAAATGTGATATGAGTAACGACGATATCTTTATTGATGATAACTGTAGTGGATGAGTTTTTCATTAAATCTGATTGATGTTATTGTTCAAAGATTCAGAAGTTCTGCATTTGTATTTTAAAAAAGCCAAGCTGACTGATCAGCTCATCGATGTAACTGCCAGTCGAGGACACTGTTTATCAAGTAGATCTGGTGTACAAAAATGTGAGCCAATGTCTTGATTTCCAAGAGTCTTCTGAAAAATGCATCTAGTAAATGACAGCCGTTCCTCAGTTCCTCATATCCATAATCATCCAGGGGATTGATGTGTTTACATTGTGTTTCAGGCAGGAATGTCCCACAGATTCTCCATGATTAATGCGTCGATTAATCCAGGGAATCTGCTTTCTTGAACATATCATCTTTTCTAAATCATGTCACTTCTATCAGTTGGCATTGTCGGAGTGTAGAGGGAATACGACCCATCTCTCCTCAAGATCTCTGGCACACACCGTCCTTCTCAGCTAAGGGTGCAACCACTAATGCTGTTCTCAAGCATATCAGCTGTGCGGGCCAACTGAGTCCAGCCTCACAAACACATTTTCAAAACATCAGTTACATATGTGATTAATATCCAAAAGCCAATAGTGTCATGTGCAGAAAGGTGGACTTTCAAAATAACAAGTTCGGCCAGAATTTTCCCGGAATGCCGAGCTCTGTGAGGTCTACTGAAAACCTGTCCAGTAAGCAGGTCAATGTGAACATGCAAAAATGGCAACAGCAAGTTAGACTAGAAAAATGAGTCATACTGCAGATAAATGGTTTGATTTTATGTTTTATACAATCCAGGGTCTTACTTTCAGCTATCATTTTATAAAATTGCATTTAAGTTCATGTATATGTCACGATCGACATTATTGGAATTATTGAATGACCGATTTGTGGATGTTTATAGAAGGTTCATTTCACAGCACAGATCAAAGTCACTAAAAGTACATGGTGTAAGGACATTTTTTATTGTAGCCACATACATGCTTGGAATCCTCGGTAGTTGAATGGAGCAGCTTACAACCAATGAAGTCATAATCTTTCACTTGTATATTTATGAATGGATTTTTTCCCCCCACAAAATAAAATGAATCTAAACTCAACTGTTGCATTAATGCTACGATATCCTCCAGCAACATGTCCTCTATGCATAATTTTAATTTGTTTTTTTCATCACTGTTATGTTCACAGTGACCAAAGAGACACAACCCCGAAGTCTGCAGGCTCTCTTTCACAGGCGGGTAGTTCATCTGACTCTCGCCCCCAACAACCCCGAAGTCTGCAGGCTCTCTTTCACAGGCGGGTAGGTCGTCTGACTCTCGCCCCCATCCCAGCAGCGGTGACCCCTGTTTGCACTGTGTGCTCTCAGCTGCCAGCATCTTCCATGCTTGGTCTCAGTTCTCCATCTCTGCCTTCCTGTTCTGTTCCTCATGCTGAAAACCAGGAAGGCGTGTGAGCCAGGAAGATCCGCAAAGTTACTCAGAGGACGATGGAGCGGAGAGCTGAGTCACCCCGCCTGAGTCATCGACCTAGGTGCTAGTAGGGCTCTGATCGATATCCTGCTGTTTGGATGACCGCTTGGGATCTTCAGTCAGTCTCCTCTTAATTTTCTCTGGACAACCCTGGCGCACCAGTGAAACTTGTACATTTGAGCCGATGGCCAATCGGAAAGCACCTTGTTCGTGACATCACAGGCACCAGCTGCGGCCTCAGTCTGCGCTCAACAAAATACGCTAGACAAGCCCATTTTACGAAATCGGAAGTCCCAGAGTTCCTATGACCTCTGCATCACACCTTCTCAAATCGACATGCTTAAGAGGAATGCAGGGATTTAAGCATATTATCCTGTCATTACACACTAAACAAACGCTTTTGATCTTTCCTTCAACCACTTTTGATTGAATGTTCTTTTCAGGTTTTTTTCAAGCGTGAGCTCAACAACGACACTAAGAAGAGGTTTGCTAACCACTCCTAGGAGTTCAGGAGTTAGATAAAAGCCGCCCAAACCAGGGATATGCAACGTCTGTCTCTTTTTCGAGACTTCTTGCCACATATAGATGACTGTCCAGTTTACTATTTATGTTTTTGAATGGTTTTGCCTATATTTATGAACTTTTCAATATCTCTGGATTGAAAGTTTTGCTGGAATGGTTTGTGAAGTAAAATTATTTTGGAGCATTTTACTTGAGGGGGCAGAAATACTTAGTGGTACTGAATTACAGATTATGAACATATATAGTAGTTACTTGAGATAAAAGATGGGTCACGATAATGATGAACAAGCAGGAGATCAGTATTTCACTTGCGTTATTCATTACTTGTCCCTTCAGTAGTTTCTTCAGTAGTTTCCTAAGTATTTTCTTAAGTAGTTCACAAGGGCTTACAGAATTAACACATAGTAATAAACGCAACAACGCCTTGGGATAAAAGAAGCGTCACGATTCATTAATGATAAACGAACATAAGATCAGTATGTGACTTATTTGTGGTTGATTAATATAAAAGTTATGACACTATGGTTTTCTACAAGGAGAATGCTCTGGGTAGGGGCCTGGAACAGGTGCAGATGGAATTCCTTCCCCGTCACAAAGGTTTTTTACTTCAATGAGTGGAGAAAACATTAGTTTATATAAAAACAATTCTCCTGCACAGGACCGTCACATACATATTGAAAACTCCTGACATTTCAGGCCAAAAAATTAATAATGCCGTAACATACACATTGCTCATTATGTCACAATAAAATTATATATAATAATATATAAACAATTGTTTATCAATCACAAACCACTTATTTATTATAGAGTAACAGCTGAAAACAAAATCATGCATCATGCAAAAAATGCGCATGCATAAAAACATACTTTATTTTACATAAAGGACTATATTAGTAACCATTAAATAGTGCAGCTTATGTTAAGCTAATATACATAATAAAAACATTATGTGATCATTCTTGATTATATGTAACATATTTGTCGTTTTTCAGTTTCAAATGATCAACTGAATGTAAATAGATTGTAAAGAGATTTACCCAAAACAGGAGTAACGATATCTGCCTGTGCTGCTTCTATCAGGCAAATAGATAAGAGTGGGAAGCCCTGATTGGTCATCAGTGCTGGTGTGGGGGCGGGGCATGGTCTTCTGTTCAAGAGGCACATCAATCATGGGCTGTGTGAAGTGAATGAGTGGATTACAGGCCTGCCAGCCTGGCTAATTGTCCCATTTGGCTGCTGTGTTTGTGAAAGGGCTCTAATTAAACACCCACGGCTCCCCCCTGCTGCTCCAACCAGTCAGCTGCTGGGTGATCACATGGGTACCCATGGCGACTGCATAATTATGAGCTTCCCTGCAGGGAAGATGTCCTGGAGGTCTCTTATCTCTGGCCCATATGTATTTTAGTTCCAGAACAGTGTTAAGAGGTATGAGAGGAACATTTTATATTTTAATAAAACTTTGATATCAATCTACCATGGAAGAATGGATACTGTATGAAATTACTGGAATCTTTATTTGACTCAGGGGACACAAGACACTTTGCCTCCATATGGAATATAAATTTCCCAAATAATCTGTATCATATTTGGAATAATTGAGAAAACTGTAGTGCACGATGCCCCGGAATTGGCACACTCACAGATGACGGAATATATGCACATTTTTTTCCAGTTTTTTTTGTCCAACAGTAGCAGTCCTGGATCACAAGACTCCATCCCACAAAAACTTAACCGGAAATCTAATTCCCTTAAATAACCCTCATGGGACGCGACAGTCACCCGTAAACACTTGGGTGAGGGAGTCATTTCTGATACCTTCTCAGTCCTGCTCTTTCTCAAAACGGCAAGGAGGTCCGTGCTTCTAATGAGGAAGAAGCCCAAATGTGATACTTCACGGTAAGTTTGCATCTCAACAACGTGTGCTCATTCGCTGCTTTCTTCAAACAGTGACCTGCCTTGTGTCTCCTAATTACTGTCGGTGAGACCCGCGACGCACCGCAGGCCGTAAATATCCATTAATAGCGCCTGCAGTTTAGGTATCTTTTGCTAGCATTAGCATATGTTTATTTATCTTTGTAGGCCCAGACGACACAAGTGCCCTCGACGCCTCAGCTTCCTGCAAGCCCCGGTGACCTTTCAGGCGCCCTTGTCAGCTGTCCCTCAAGGTCCGCCCGGACCCCAAATGGCAGCAATACCTCACCTCACTGCGGCAGCTTTCATGTCGTACCTGTGTCTGACATGCACCTGGGCTGGGGCGCTCGCAGATGGGCTCATCTTCTGTCCTCAACATGTATAATGCCTTGGACGTAAGTGATTAATTTAGGCTTCCTTTAGTTATAAAAAATCATTATCTAAGGATGACAAATATTATACAGGGAGTTTTATTTGTTTCTCATCAAATCCACTTTGACATGCATGTGTATTTCATTATTATTATTATCATTATTGTTATTATTATTGTTGTTGTTATTATAATTATTATTAGTCTGGTTCAGCTCAGTTCCTGTGTACCAGTGGCTATTACTGTTGGACATTCTCAAGGATGCAACAGGAAATACCTTCCTAGGGCTTTTAAAGTTTTTAAGTCCCCTGCCTTAACTGCTATCCTTCATTTTTACAAGCATATGTCAAACTGAGAGCCTAGCAGTGACGACCCAGGACCATCCCGGGTGATGGGGAAAGCCAACTGCCAGTTCCCAGTACAAATTCCTATTTCACCACCTTTATTAATTCACTTTGATCCTACAAGGAGCATGGTTTTATTCAATGATATCAAAGGCTTCCGTCATCAGCAAATTTGTTCACATCGCATACGGCTGGAAGTGGGGAATTCAGTCTTGCTAAGATTTAACAACCCACTTGTCTCAATAAGAAGTAAATGTTTACACAGTACTGATAATGGCAGCTGAATTATTTGAAAATTCGTGGGATTCTTGTGTTCAGGTGCTTCCATCGGGAGAGGGGTTGATCGATCATGTGAGGAGGATCTAGGATGTGACGATGACGATGACATGTGTTATGTCAGAGGGAGAGCTGCCAAGAAGCTGATGCCAATCACGTGGCATGTGTGAGAAAGAACAGAAGCAGGATTTTTGTTCTTATCCTTGGTAAAAATAACAAAATTGGTGAGTAATGGAACCCTGCAGTGCACGCAAACTCCTGCTTTCTGTGCCAGCACACGCCCCTTCCTGCAGCTCAAATAACAACTTTGTTTGTCTCCAGTGGGTGGAGAGGGAAGTTTCTACCTGGGAAGTTTCTTCCTGGGAAGTTTCTACCTGGGAAGTTTCTTCCTGGGAAGTTTCTACCTGGAAAGTTTCAACAGAGGAGATGCCAGCCCGGCGTCACATCCTGGGAATGTGCGAGTCGCGTGCCCCCTCGTGTTGGCGAGTACTCGCCAGGGAAGGTCGTGTTATGGCAAGGCTAAGAGGCTAAGGGGCTAAGAGGCTAAGAGGCTAAGGGGGGGCTTTACAAACCTTTAATGCTGGGCTTAGAGGAAGGAGCACCAGCTGTTAACATGACGGCCCAGTGACTCCGGCTGCTCCTGGGCAGAGGGCATGGCCTGGCCGGGG
>JABFEB020000079.1:8468499-8484031 GCA_019775895.2 Stomatorhinus ivindoensis
CCCTGTGATGGGTTGGTGCCCCATCCTGGGTTGTTCCCTGCCTTGTGCCCTGTGATGGGTTGGTGCCCCATCCTGGGATGTTCCCTGCCTTGTGCCCGTAGCCTCCAGGATTGGGTCTGGACCCTCACACCCTTCAATAGGACAAGCGGTTAGAGAAAAGGGATTCATGCCTAGACGGTTGATTTGATGTAGTAAATGGCTAAAATTGTGTATGAGTTCAGCCACGTTGCCTACAGTAGAGAGCAGGTGTTGCTTCACAAACAAACAGAACACATAGATAGAAACACTGAGAGACCTAAAACTCACATGGGAGATATGAGCAGCTCCAGAGCAAATCATAATCATTAAAGTGTCTTTTCACACCACACCTTCACACAGCCTGCAGGCTATGTTGACTTCTGATGAATTCAACGTATTCTCCTCCCCTGGCAGTTGTTGGGTTCACAGAGCAGACAGGAGGAACCTGCATGACCCTCGGACGGCTGCATCCAGATTCATTTATTTATTTACTTTTTTGCATATGTGCAACATATAGATTTGATTTTGCCGTTGGCTTTTTTTTTTTACAGAACAGCATTATAGCTATTTTGCATAAAACCAAAACGCAGTCCCTCTATCAGCCTCAACAACAAAAATCTGATGGACACCTCAGCCGAAGTCGACCGTATCCTGCATCACACAATGGCAAAATGCAGGCAGCCGAGCAAACCACACCCCAGTGGGGTGCAATCTCACGCCGAAATGCTCTACTCCTTTCACAACTATGTTCCTCTCACACTAAAAGTGACACGACTCCAGGTAAACAAATGATAAAAAAATAATTTAAAAGCAAACCCAAAAACTTTGAAGCTTTCAAGGCACAATTGCCGCTGATTGTGAGCTGCACCCTTTAAGGTGCCTCGTTAGTATCAGGTGCCAATATTTTGACAACCAAATTTGATACTTCCCTCTACCACAGGTCCACGGTGGTATTAGCTTGAAAGATGATATTAGAGGCATGAGGAATTTTGTTGTTTTGAAAAGCGTCGACTCCCAAGTTTTTATATCTACATTCTATTTCCAAGCGCCAAACACTTTTGTATATGCAAATCGTTGTATTGTTGAGTCAAAAATGCATATCAGAATCATAATTCATGTTATTGGCTAGGGACATCCATCACATGATGATTTGACCAGTAAGGAAAGAAATAAATTGGACTCTAATGTAGCGTTAAACTCATAAAGACGATGCAATATGATTATTATAATGAGTGGCCC
This sequence comes from Stomatorhinus ivindoensis, assembly GCA_019775895.2. Taxonomy (NCBI): domain Eukaryota; kingdom Metazoa; phylum Chordata; class Actinopteri; order Osteoglossiformes; family Mormyridae; genus Stomatorhinus; species Stomatorhinus ivindoensis. The sequence goes on from JABFEB020000079.1 coordinate 8,469,757, forward strand.
CTGTAGCCCCTAGAGACAACTTACTGCCTTCTGTTCATGTACACAGGCTTCCCAAAGGCATGTTTGATGTTGTGACAGTTGAGCTTATGGAGGGCACCCGGTCATGCGAAGTAGGGTGTGGCTGGTTGCTGGTTCAAATCCCGTGGTCAGCAAAGTGGCTCTGCCTTTGTGCCCTTGCACATGACCTTTAACCCTCAGTTCCCCAAGGGACCCGGTTTGGCCTAAAATAATCTACTAGATGCATTTATAGAGTCATAAAATACTATATTCTGAACAATTATAATTTTACATAAATTATTTTAAAAATTCTAGGTCCTGCCAAGAGTCATTCTATGACTATATGACTATAGTTGGATGATGCTAATAACAATAACAATAACAATAATTTGAATAATAATAATATACAATGTGAAATATAAGATATTTTATACAGGCAAAAGCTGTATATTAGTTCAATGTCTTCACCATCAGCATGAATTTTTGTCAATCCTGTGCTCATAACCTTTGTTTTCTTACGTGTTTATCCTGTTCATTAATGTTTCCTGTAAAAGTCTTTCTTCCTGATTGCAGTTACTCATTCAGTACTGGGTGCTCTGGTATACCCAGTTTCCTGGGAGTTTGCCATAGTTTGATATGGTCAACAGATTTTGTTAATATAATATTCCTTGTTTTGTTTTTTCTTTAATTAACCATTGTGCAGCGACAATGGTGTCTCCTTATTCACTTATCCAGCTTAAACATCAGACAAGCCTCTTTCTGTGTTTTTTTGTGATATCATGGGAGGTAATCTCTTTCACTTACACAACTCCTCTTCCATTATTGAAGGTTCTACCATGAATCAGACCTCGTGACATGCACATTGGTGGCTGACGTCTTTTCTGGAGAGATCTTCTGTTTTTTTCTTATTTGATATAACTTCATACAATGCTTATGTGTTTAATAAGAGCACTGCAATTGCTCGGTGGGTCTACCTGTAACCTCACACCTCCAGGGTTATGCATGACTGCTGCATATTTATGAGGATTTCAAAATGCATGTGCTTTAGGTGAAATATAGCGTCTAAAAAAATCTGAAGAGTAATTTCTTGTTGCCTGAGATGGGATTTGACCCCACATGTGTGTGCTTAGCCATGCACTCTGTGCCGACCCTAAATTTAGCAAATGATTATTGAATTTGGATAAATATTAGATTAGTTTTATCTTGTGAACACTTTTACCCAAAGTGACACCCAAGTCATTAAATACAAGTAGAGTACCTAATGCATATGACACAAAAAGATTGGAAAGATTTATTTTGTAAATGTGGTTATGTTTCATGCAACATTACTTCATTGTACAATAATATAAATATATTGGCTCTGTTTAAGTAAGATTAACATTAACCCTGCAGTTGTATAAGTATGAGTAAATTCATCCATTTTTTTCTTAGTGACAGGTACTAATTTTTTGCTTTTTGCTGAGTTCAGATCAGGTCAGATTATCAAGGATATACTTTAAAGATGTTGACAACAGACCTGTATGATTCCATTAGGGAAAGGTTTCAGTTACAGGCTTGCTGTCCTGTCTTGATGGTGCAATTCATTCTCTCCTAGCAATGCTAGGAATTCTAACAAAAGACGTCTTAATACTACTCAGGGTTTCCGAAACATTTTTTAAAAATTATAAACACATAGATTTTGTGCTTTGTAACTTTTAATAGAAAACAACTAAAATTTCAAAACATTTTCATGAAATATAGGCAGAATCTTACTATATTTTTTCAGTAATGTGTAACAAAGAAAAGTGGGTAACACTTTACCTGAGGGGGCACAAGTAACTTAGTAACTCAGTTACTACTCAAATACAAATATAGTAACTGAATGAAATACATGAAGTTATGATTGATTAATGATGAACAAACATGGGATCAGTATGTAACTAACACTTAGTTTCTGATTAATTAATACATTAAGTAAGAGGGAACTACTGCATTTTTATGCCCCCTTCACTGTGAGCTTTACCTTAAGGGGTGCAGTCAAAGAAAACATAGTAACATAGTAACATTGCGTAAAACATAGCAACAGTCATTAGAGACTTTTAACTGCAACTGAACGATTGCCAGTCATGTGGCAGAAGAGACCATGCAGAAGGTACCTGAATCTGTGCAGTGCAGGAAGAAGCATGCAGCCCAGCTTTGAGTTCGCTTCCAGGGGGTTCCCTGCCTTGTGGCATGATTCTGCTGGGATAGATTCCAGTCTCACTTCAACCATGTGTATATGGTGGCCGGTGTATATAAGTCATGCATAGAAAAGACTGGATAAATGGCGATGTGTTTATTTAACGGCACTCTCTTTTTTTTGCTAAAGATTTTGCATGCTCCTGCACGGCCTGAACTTGCTCCCTCAAGTCTGGCAGTGGTTCAGACACTTTAATTTGCCCTCACCGTCACATCTGGGCCACATCGGGGTCAGCAGGTTTGTTTGCGTGACTCGTGGTTTCATCAGAAGCAGGGAAAGCCCCACCCGCCTCAGAATTATGGTCTGCAGCCGGTGACAGAAAGCCGTGGTGAGATTTATGGAGACATTAGATTACATTGTGTATTGCACCAGAGGCACTGATCAGACAGCAGCTGTTAATTAAGACAGAATGAATATGCACAGAAGAAGGAACTGGAACGCAGCCTAGGAACGTTGTACACAAAGTGGGTTATTATGATGGCCTGATTAAATGTCTTCTCGGTCTCCGACGTTTTTATTTATTTATGGAAAATAGCTTAGCTTTACCAATGTTCAGTCACTTCCTGTGAGCAAGCTTTTGATCTGGGTTCATATGTGGAAAACCTTTACTTTTAAAATAAAGAAGTTTTGGTTGACATACAAAAATAGTAGTTTACTTGTAGGTTCCTCAGGTTATGATGGCCACAATATTTTGACTTTACGACGGGTTCGATTATTCAATAAATTACATGAGATATTCAACACTTTATTATTAAATAGGCTTTGTGTTAAAGATTTGACAACTGTAGGCTAATGTAAGTTTTCTAAGCATGTTCAAGGTAGGCTAGGCTAGGCTAGGCTATGGTGTTTGTTAGGTTTGTGTACAGTATTAAAATGCATTTCTCCAAAATCAAAACAAATGAAAAACAAAACACTGGAGTAATGTTACTAATGGGGCACAAATAATGTAGTAGTACAATGTTACTAATACTTAATGTATTAATTAACCACAAACTAAGTGTTAGTTACGTACTGATCCTATGTTTGTTCATCATTAATCAGTCATATCGGTTCATGTATTTCATGCAGTAACTATATTTGTTCATGATTTGTACTTGAGTAGTAACTGAGTTACTAAGTTACTTGTGCCTCCTCAAGTGAAATGTTACCATTGTTGCTTTTTCACATAAATGCAAAGATCTAAGCTAGCTTGTAAACATATGCGTTCATGCATTATTAAGCCCAATGGGAATATTTACTTTTAACAGTTAAAGAGCAATTATCCCATGTTTATGGTACCTAATGGGTTGACTGGCTCTGTAATTCAGTAACGTGCTTTATTGCCTTATTTAACATCTCCAAATACACAGCAAAAACATTCTATTTAGATTATGACAGACGGCTGCTTTTCTGGTTAGAGTGCAGAGCTCACTGGTTCCATCTTTTCAGAAATGGTGCGAAGAAAGCTGTTTAAATTCTGATGCTTTTGGCATCTAATTCAGGCATCTTTGTTTTTCGGTGCCAGTAGTTTAGTTTTTTTTTGTTAATGTTTATTGAGTTAATTCCAGTTCTGTGGTTCTCCTCAAGATAAATGAACTTAAAAATGTCTGCAAAGCTGCTATTAGAATGTGCTTGAAAGTGCTATGTGCCAGTCTGTTTGCGTGCTTCGCCAGTTTCTCAGTGGTATCATGATATAGTGAAGATAATGAAGGGTATAGTGTTTGGCCCTGTGATTCCCAAGAAACACAGTAACACACAGCGATTATCATGTGCTGTCAAGCATCTCCAGCTTAAGCTGCAGACCAAGCAGATGTGCATTGTACATCCCACCCACAATCTGTATCACAGTTACAAACATTTTTGTTCCTTTAAACTGCCTCTTAGAATACTAACAGTGTAATTACCTCGTTGGCTGTTTGCCTGCCTTTTATAATCCAGAGCTTCAGCTTTCGGCACGCTGGTAAACAGACACACACACCTCCCACACAGATTTCTCTGTCATGCATCCACGATACTCACCTCCTGCACATGGATACTCCTCTTTCACAGAGATGCACATCTCTTTCGCTAAGAAACACATTTCTTTCATGAAATACATATCTCTTTTATAGAGATACCCATCTTCTCCAAATGTCTTAATATGCATTTCTCTTCTTTTCAGTCACCTTATAACGTTATTTACCTGGATATGCACCCAGTTTATAACTCTGGGGTGGTCTTTATACCCTGCAGCAGAGGAGACGGCTTAAATCCCAATTGCATTACTTACTGTACTTGTCTCTGTAATATGTTCCTCTACGTTTTAATGCAGACATTAGTTTGATTGATTGATGGCAAAAATAACCTGTTCAAAATTCTTTTGTGGTAAGTCTTAACCTACAACAGCAAATTAACGTCACCTGGAACTGAACCCGATTCCAGGAAGGGTGGGATTGGGGTTAGCTTTGGAGTTTGACAGATCCCATGGCTTATTCAGATCTTGATGTTTATGTCAGAATGCAGTTGACGATAAACGTTTCAAAGTAGTGCAAATCCTTCCAATGAATTGACTTTGCATATAACAAAGTAACAATCAAACAATGGATACACATTAAGGTGTTACAGTCTGTCGGCATTCAGTTTCTTATGAAAGTCAATTTGGGCTAATTGCTGCTTTTATGACAGGAGTATATTAATCGGTGTAATTCGACACATTCCTCAGGTTTTAATTACGTCATTGTGCAACTATTGCATCTTTAACCACTTCTCCATGCCTCATCGCTCAGCTTAATCATTATATTTAGGGACAAGTATGTTGCATTTATGTAACCATTCCATGTGAGATATATATATACACACACACACGCTTGAAGAAGCAGAAACACTGATGTCTTTTTTGAGCATTAGTGTGGCTGTTTTGTCTTTTCCCTTGATAATGCTACTGTTACTCCTTTTGATTTTAATATTAATGCCTTAAAAATACTGGTTTTCCTGAATAATACTGAGCTTTATCCGTATATGATACTCTGAGAACGATATATAGGTACAGTAGCGGCTGTTGCAACACAACACTCCAACAATCCAAATGAACAGCTGTAGGTAAAATGCACTCATGCTCATTTTATATTATTTGGTTCTCTTTTCAGTCTGTATTCATGTTTTACAGAAGTTGGTCATAAGTGTTCCATTATTGATGTCATTTATTTTTATTGCATAACACTTGTCAAGCCTGTCATATGTTGGTTTCCCCTCCTACATTGCTGTAGTTGGCTCTCAGGTGTTTTACAGCTCCGTCGAATCCTGCCGCTGCGGCATATAATAATGCATCTCAGCCAACCAACAGCTTTCAGCTTGAGAGGAACCCAGAGGTTGTGTGGTCGATGGCATGTTGCGCTGCTTTTCTGTGTGTGTGTTTTGCTCTATTTGATATGTGCGAAAGTATTCTCTGTAATTTTACAGAGGATTTGACGGGAGCTGTTATGGAGATTTGCTACTTGGATGAGTTGCATACCAAGCCTTGTCAAAGGCACATATGGTTGAAACATGGTTTGGAAAAAGGTATAATCAAAGTATTTTTTGCCATAGCAGTTTCTTCACAGACTTAATAAGTTTGCCACGCGCTTTGGTAAAATACGCCCCGATGTGAGTCCCGTCTCACCTGGAGGGCGCCTGGATTCAGCTGTCTTTCAGCTGTCAGAGGAGCCAAAGGATTCTGGGAATGCGGGCTCGCGTGAAAAGATACGCCGCTATCACAGACAGCTCACACGCTAGGCCTTCCCATATGCCGGGCGCAGAGGGAGTGGCTAAACAGAGGTGCGCGCTGAGCCGTCTGTTATCGCGCGGCCTGATACCGCCTACCTCCATTCACTGCTGCAGCTTCTCTTTTTTCACCAGGCACATCGCTCTCCTAATCTTTCCTCCACTGCTGTGCCTACAGATGACATTTTACTTGGCAGCAATTATGTTTTTCTTTCGTCTGAACTTGAAAGTGGAGCAAACAGCCCCACTCACGCAAAAGCCTTGCACGAGATCGGAGGCCTGACTCCAAGCTCCTTTAGCCGACTATGGCCAATCCCCCCAGCGAGGGGACCCCTGCCAGTCTGATTATGATTCTGCGGAAGTAGTACGATCACGCATTTAATTGGGATCCTGCACCAGAATCACAGAAATGCAACCTGAAAAACCACTGGCTGGAATGTACTTGCATTAAATCAAATGCAGCTCTGTCAATGAAATATGCATCTATATATCTCAGCTGAAATGGAACGGCGTTCAGATTTGAAGCAGTGGGTGAATGCTTGATACTAATACAGATGCTCCCAGGGTTACTATGGCCGGTGTTATGATATTTTAACTTTACAATCGGTAAAAGTTTTTTACTTCCAGTACATTATTCAATAAATGAGATGAGATATTAAACACTTCTTTTCTAAATAAGACTACGTGTTAATGACTTTGCCCAACTGTAGACTGATATGTGTTCTAAGTATGTTTAAGGTAGGCAACAGGCTAGGCTATGATGTTTGCTAGGCTAGGTGTACTGTATTAAAATACTTTTTCACCGTACCATATTTTCGTCTCGCGATAGGTTTGTCAGAACGTAACCCCATCATAACCCATGTAGTGGCTGTACAGCTAACCATTGAAGGATTTAGGTACTGAAAGTCAGCGAATGTACGATTAGTCATTAAAACATACGTAATGAGATATTGTATAAACATAGTAACTGTTTATGTGCACAATCATTGTAGAGAGGCACTGTAAGAAAGGTAGAGAGACAGGTGTTAAACCACCGAATAATGCAATAATGCAGTCCCTCACGTAAGTAAACATACATTAACAAAATACACACGTAATCATAGTATATGAATACATTGTCATCTGAAGTAAAAGTCCCTTTTTAGGCATCTGACAATTGGTTGGCCCTATGGATATGCCATTACCTCACGCTGTTTTGGCAAACCCTGACATCATGATGTTGTTAGTCTTTCAAAGTGGCAGCAATGTAATTATGTAACGTGTGTGTGCATTTCAGCTATGCCTTGCTACAAACCCTTTGCTAACCCCTGTAGGATTGTGCATGCTCAATAATGCTGGTTTCTGCCTTGGCTTGGGGTGTAGAGTGTTTACGAGAGTTTACGCTACATTATCTAAAGCCATCCTCTCTGTCAGACATCTGCTTGAGTGTGACATGTGATGGTCTGCTGCATGTCCCATAGCTGGTGTCACGGCATACGAACACAAAGAGCTGTAAATCTCCAATGGACTGATTGTCTAATAGCATTTAGCTGGAGTGAAAAATGGTGATTTTGCATATTTAGAATATAATAGTGTTACTTTATTGACCCCCATGGGGAAATTCTTTTTCAGCCTAACCCATATTACACTGACTGAGACACACACACACACAACAGTAACAGGGTTGGCCAGTGTTGAGTTACCCTGGGAGCAATTGGGGGTTATGGGCCTTATTCAAGGGCCCAACTGTAGTATGAACTTACAAGTAGTTTGAACCAGCATCCTTTAGATCATGGGCACAGAGTTATAACACTCTGTCCCACACACCACCACTAGACTTCATGCTGGCTTTTTGGTCTGATGACCCATTTCATGTTCCACTCAATACCAGTGGTCAAAATTGTGGAAACATTTACATTTTTAAGAGATTGCTGAATTTTACTCAACTATTGCTCCAGTTACTTATTTAATTGTGCAATGTATGACATTTGTAACATTCTTTGATTTTTTATAAACATTACCACCATTCTCTGTGTGGCAATTTTTAAAGCATAATGCCAATTTTGGCCACTAGTGTACTGCTGAAGACAGATGAGATGACCTACAAAAGTGCTCCCCAACCTGCCTACATGTATTCCACCTTGTGGATGTCACTTTCATTTGGAGACAGACTGTTACCCCACTGCAGTCTACCAATATCAGTTACTTTGGGTGTGGGTCTACTGCAACCAAATGGATACTAGGACTATAGAGGTAATTTAACTGGAACTTTATTATCCAACCATGCAGCCAGCTCAGAACTGATTCCAGAACCACCACAAACTTAAAATGTATGGCCTCCCATTTTTTTCTACTGTGACCCCATGCCCCACATTCAAAATAAAAGTCAGTTTCAAAATAAAAGTTAACCCTGTTACAGATGCATATTCCAAATCTGGCTGCGTGTTTTCCAATAAAACACACAGACAAATGTAAAGCAAAAAATGCATTTTATTACAGGTTACTGAAAAGTGATATTTATGTCCACCTTCATCGTAGCTTTAGAACCTGTTTGACACATTATTTTTGAGTCTCTAATGTAGGAGAGTCACCCTACGATTTGTGGGTAAGTGGAGAAAGAATAAAAAGGTGATTATTATCACATGTTTTGTACAAATTTATTATTGTGTACTGTCATGGGCATAACACTGGGTTGAAAATCTGCTTAAGGGGGGCCGGGGGGTTATATTAGCTGTTTTTGATTATTGGGGTGGTTACAACCCCCCAGCTACATAATTTATGCCTATGCTTGTTGTATTAAACAAAGTTCTATTGCTGGTTGCAGCCTTTGTAGTGCTTTCAACAGGCAAGAGCCCCGCCTCTTTTCACTTTTCCTCATTGTTTGTTGAGATTCTTCAAGGAGCTTCTTGAAATGGTTACTCCTTGTAGTCAAAACTAAAGTAGGTGTAGGGCTGTCCTGTCTGGGGACTCCTATAAACAGAGATTCCTGGTGGTCCCTAGACCATGACTGGGGCGGAGTCTCACGCCACCATTGCCCGAAGCTTCAACAACCAATCAGAGCTGACAGCTGGCTTCTGGGAAATTTACCTCCAAGTTTCACTCTGTCTCTCCGAAGGGCTGAGTACACGCCTACATACATGTGTGCATGAGTGCCTCTGAATGTTTATGCGTGCGCCTTTGTGCATGTACTGTAGATGTAGGTGTGTTTGCGTCATTTCGCGAACGAGTGTCATGAGTGAGTGTCCATATGTTTGCATACATCTGTTTATATTATATGTAAATGTCTGCAGTAGGGGCAAGTTCACCTGCGCTTTTAAGAATGATTTTGATTGATGGGAAATCGGCACAATCTTAATCTACCATCCTCCCGCAACAGAAGGTCCGGGACAGATTTAAAACCCCACTCTTCACTCATATTTACAAGCATTTAACTTATTGGTGAGAATCAAAGGGGATTGACATGGACTCATGCCTTCCAGTTGAGTGTCAAGTAGAGATGAAATGGTTATCGATTTCATGGGTAAGCCACGGTACAGTTATGGAAATGGACAGCTAACTCCGGTTTTAAACGTGCCACACATCAGCACTGTCCTTTCGTCCGTTCTGTCTGGAATGAGCTCCAGACCCCTGCATCCCACCATAGATCAAGTGGGCGTGCAGAGCGGAAGAAAGAATAGCAACATTGTGCACATTATAACAACATCAGTATGGCAATATCATGAAATTGGACCAACGTGTTGTATCAATTTACTGGTCCCAAGTTACACAACGTGTTGAGGCCAGTTTGCTCTGTGATTAATGTTGAGGTTTATACTGCGATACAGACGGCATTTGTCACTTATTTACCCCCGTGCAAGTGTTACCTCACTGTTCTGTTGAATCAGTGGGGATTATCTTACAATAACAGTATCAGGTGTTGCTCTTAGTAGAGGACTTTCCACAGAGTTGACAGCTACCAGCAGTGGCCTCACAAAGCTTCCCTTGAGTTCTGGTTTGCAGCCTGTAGCTTGTGTGTGTCACAGAGATCCATCCAGCTTATACGTGACCTGCTGAACCTGTGTGTGCTCCAGGTCGTTTCAGCCTGCAGCTAATCTGGAGCTGAGGTAAACCCATTGTCTCATGTTGACATCCGTTAGCCAACATTTTCTAAATATACACCGTAATTTATGACACTAAATAGCTTTTATCACCAGCTAATAAGCAACAGTGATTTACTGTGTGTCAGGTGAGTTACGTGATAGATTTCTTGTGAAAGGAATGCAGTTTTGCTAGAAGGTGACGTCAATCTTCTGCTGTATTATCTTTCATAATAGCTGTTATATAATATTTACATTATAATGTTCTTTTGACTGAGGACAGTTAAGGATAAGCCTGACACGCTTTGGCGCTGCTTTATGTTTGTGTATTAAAACAAACTATACATTGTTTTGTTGTGATGTTTTACATTCCGTAGCGTTGCTTAGCCTGAGCTGTCACGCGTCTTTTTAGCTGATGTGAAGTCACTGAAAAAGCAGTGTGTGTATTGCATGTAGTCTATGAGAGTGACATACGTAAGGGTGTCTTTCGTGGTTCTGATCTGTTTCTACCGTAATTTAAGGATATTGAGATTAAGAAGTTGAGTGACCTTAAAAGTTGAATCTCCGACCCTTTCAGAAGTAGGTAGTTACCAATGATGGACCTGGTAAGTTCAAGACTGCAGGAAAGTCATCAAAATGTTCTACTGCTTGCAAATTACGGCGAGATTACAGCTCTCAAAAATAGAGCGATTCCCTTCCTTTCGCTGACTCATATTATATTTTTTATATATGAGGCACGAGAGCAGGGGGGGGAGAGTAGAAGGTTTTATCATTATTACACGTTTCGAGTTTCAAGCTTTGTTTGTGACATACACAATCATTTCCTGTACTTCCGTGTAGTGAAATGCTTTTCCACCTACTTCATGAACTGTGCTTTAAAGTAAATATGCAATACAAAGTAAAGTAACAAAGATAAGCATAAAATAATGAAAATATTTTTTTTACAATTAAATTAATGGAAAATAAAATACGGTATGGAGTAAAAATTTAACTTAACTTAAACACTTAATTCTTTCAAAGTTTGATTACATTTCTTGAAATAGGCAGTGAAAATATATTGTTATCCCTCAACCGGACCTTCGATAGGAACACTTTGCTCTCTAACACTTTTTTGGGTACACAAAAAAGCAATAGCAATAATCAATCGCTGAGTGGTAATTTGTTACACTCGGTAACCCACTAACATTGTATTTGCATTTGTATTTATTTAACTGTCACTTTTTCCCCCCAAAATGATGTATAGTTCAGGAAACAGGTCATCCAGTAACTGGAGTAATTGGGGTTAAGGGCCTTTTCAAGGGCCCAGAGATGACATCGCTCTGCCAGACAGGGACAGATAGTCTTAATCCACAGAGCCACGCATTGCCCAGTCCATGTAATCAAAGTGTTGATTGGGAATGAGATATGTCACCTCTTTCAAGAACCTGTCAGGCTTGGTCCAAGCCTACCAGGAAGTTCGTGAGGTATCACTGATGTTTTGTTGATGCCTTCGTTCGGCACACTTTGTTTTTGTCCGCTGCCTTTGTTTCAAAGGACGCAGCCTGTTTGAGATGACATCTCACCTTAGATTTTTTTTTATCGGAATTGCTAGGCTTCACCCTTCAGCGTCAGCGTAGGATGGGTCATTGTTTATGTCGCTGTCGTAATGCTGATGCCTGTGCTATGCATGCGTGCCTCTGTGTCACGATCAGAAGAATGCTGGCGGCTGAGGGAATGTCAATTAATGACTGGAGATTAGATTAAATGTGTCTGCCTGCATCGGCACGACTTGTACAAAATGGTCGGAACGCTTATCAATTATCAACCTATCATCACGATATCTGCAAACTGCATATATTTAAAAAATGTGTGAAATGATAATAAAGACATTAACAAATACTGCAGGTACCAATGTCAGTTACATGTAACACTACAAAAAGACTGTGTAACTTTACACCACAATTACTCCCTATAATACACAGATAATAATAAAACTAAAATAATTTCTTGGATTCATATTTTATCATGCTATTTACTAAAGGTAAAGAGAATGTACACAGAAGAGAAAATAATGGTAATTTTAACAATATTTTTATTAATTATAGTGTAAAACCTGGCTCACTTTGCAGGTGGGAATAAATGTTAGATTTCAAAACTTTTCTAACCTTTAGAAGCTACTATGTATCAAAAGGTTTATGTTGCTTAATAGCTGAATTAGTTTGAATTATTGCAAATTCACCTGAATTATTACAAATGCACCTGAGCCTGTACACTACTATTTCATTACATATCAGTTAAATATGTGTAACTTTATTCACAAATGATAAGTTAAAATCAATTTGGCCACTGAACCATATCAAAAGATCTAAACAGGATTTCCAGGATCTAGATTTAATTTTGAATGACACAAAGTGTATCATTCAAAATGAACTTATATAAGGAACCACCCTCCTGTTTTTCTAGCATTAATAATAGATTGTGCAAAACGTGCGTGCGAATTAGCTCCACTTGATCTAATGAATCGCTCCTTTGCCATCAGATTAGAGCCCTCAGACTGGTGTATACGTCACTCCTTATAAAGATCCTAGATAAAAACAATTTGAGCAGGAATAACAGAGACTGGGAATCCTGATAAGTCACTTGGAATAAAGTCAAAAACCCTTGTAGACCAAGAGCTGAATGACTTGCACAGAGCTCTGTGGAATGTGCCAGTGAAAGGTACAGATAGGCAGAACAGCGGGTGAGCAAACGCAGCCGCGGATCTGATTTTCAGATGGAATCCCTTTAACTGTAACTGTAAAATGCTTCACATTCTCTTCCACCCCTCGAGGAAAGAAAACCAGGTATTTGTGCAGAGAACATTCGTAATATTGTTTGAGGAATGGCTCAGCTCCTGTTTTTCATTTTTGCCCTGAGGAAACTGCTGATGAAAATGTTGTTTATTTCAAAGAAGACGCTTCAGGCAGGGCCTTGAAGAAAGAAGAGCGTAGCCAATAGTGGTTCAGCCTCCAACCTAAGACATTACATTTGGGCAACTTTAAAAGTCTGGAAATAGAAGTTGTTTATCATCGACACGGAATTATTTTCAAGCTGCGCTATAACAACTGAACAATGCATACTACTCATCCGATCCCATGTGAGTCACATGGGATCAGTCATTGCCAGCCAGGTTTGTGGACAAGTCAGAGCTATTCATTTGATTGGCAGACACGCTTTCAGCTTGTGCCCCTTCTAAGCACATGAACAGCCTGACAAGCACCTGGACCCCCAAGTGAAACCGGAACGCAAATGCGCCGCTTCACCCCCCCCACCCTCATTCACCGAACCCCACACCACCTGCCGCAATATAAACATCACCTGAGTATGCTCTGAACTTGGACGCTAATCAAAACACAGTAAGATGTATTTCTCATCTTGAGAATGTGTGGTATTTAAAGCACACTACATACACGTAGAGAGGTTCAGGGAGTGCTTGATTGTGACCTGTCTTGTGGCGAGATCAGGTTTGCTTTGAAACACCTGCCAAACGCTTCTGCCTATCGCTGCCCGGATTGAGATTCAGAGAATGAGAGGGGAGGATATCTCATATCAAGGGCTCAACGACTGATTGAAAAAACATAAACAAGACCTAAAGAAAACACTAATCTCACGCATGCGGCTGATTAAGCTCATTCAAGGGACGGCCCTGGCTTCGTCACACCACTTCGCATGCAAGATTTCAAATGCGCCTGAATTTACTCATAACATCATTACTTTCTAACGCTTTCCACTTTACTTCAAACCACAATTTAATTAATATAAGTCAAAGTTCAGAAGAACACTTGCAAATCTGTGCGTAGCATATGACCCAGGACTAACATCATCAAGTGTAATTCAATAGCAGGTCCCTCTAGAGGAAAAACTAAGTACGTCAAGTGTGTTTATACAACATTATATTCTTTTTGCATACTATTCGTTCTAATATGTGTTATTAGAACAAACTCGGGTGTCCATAAGTTCACTGAAGCTGAGGCTTATAATCAATGAAAAGATATCAACTCATTTTAAAAATAAATAATTGCCGGGGTTTTTTGGCTGATATGTTTCCCTGAACACACTGGAATTCTATAAGGATGAGTAGCTGGTGGATTGATGCTTCTTCAGGATGGTGGATTGATGCTTCTTCGGTATGATGGATTGATGCTTCTTCGGGATGGTGCATTGATGCTTCTTCGGGATGGTGGATTGATGCTTCTTCGGGATGGTGGATTGATGCTTCTTCGGGATGGTGGATTGATGCTTCTTCGGGATGGTGGATTGATGCTTCTTC
>JABFEB020000079.1:8531492-8543180 GCA_019775895.2 Stomatorhinus ivindoensis
CCATACTCCAGCTGTATCACAATGTGAATGAGTATGTGCTTCCTGTACTCTACCATACTCCAGCTGTATCACAATGTGAATGAGTATGTGCTTCCTGTACTCTACCATACTCCAGCTGTATCACAATGTGAATGAGTATGTGCTTCCTGTACTCTACCATACTCCAGCTGTATCACAATGTAAATGAGTATGTGCTTCCTGTACTCTACCATACTCCAGCTGTATCCGCCAACCAAGAAAATACTGTCTTCCAGCACAGCGCAGCCTGGCCCACTGCGCCCTTCCAGAATGGGAGTCTGGAGGATGTTCCAGTGGTCCCCTTTAGGGTCGTAGCACTCCACCAGCATGACATCAAGGTGGGAGAAACCTGCCCGACCAAGGCAGACATCATGAGAACGGCCACATAAAGACCAGCCCAAAGAAGCATATTCCTATAATTATACTAATATTGTATTTTTCCAATTATCATGGTGTTTTTTTCAATTCCTAATCCACATAACAACAACGCGTATGTACACTGGCCTTCAACGCTGAAAGCTACAGAAATGGTTCCCATTCAGGGATAGACATTCCACAATAGGTCATTTAACTATTTAATTATATATAATTACATGTCAACTGTATTAATTAAATTCAAAATAATTCTACTACAAAATGACCAAGATGAAGATATGACAATTTCCTTCTAAGGCTTATGCAGACAATTTTTATCTGCTACATTTGGTGGGAAATACCGTATTTCTTACCTTTCAGATGGTTCCCACCAATAGCATAAAGGCGATCATTCATTCCTGCCAGAACGTGAATAGCGCGCTTTGTGTTCATATCCTGCTTCCTGGCCCAGACGTCCATAGTCGGGTCGTAGCAGTACAGCCAGGATACATACTCTCCATTATGTACTCCACCTGAAAGAGAAGCAGCCGCGTCACACACCGTCTGGGCCGGAAAAGGCCTGCATGCTTCTACGGTACCATCAGCTACAATATTATTAGCGTCATTGCAAATATAGTTTTGTCAGTTACAGTTATTTTTATCATTTTTCGTGAATGGAAAAAAAAATATTTTCATGTATTTATTTAACAGATGCTTTTGTTCGAACTGACATACATGTGTCAAGATTATTTTAGGAACTATCTTACAGTGAATAATTTCAAAAGTTTTAAGTTTTGAGTGTACAGACTTAACTCTGTCACTGCAGCTGTATATTCTAACAATTCTACACCCAGACAGTCTCCAGGTTACAAATGAGACCCACTGCCCAAGTCCGTCTTAAAGTTAAATTTGTAGATAAGTCAGAAAAATTACAATACAGTATATAATAATGATAATAATCATACAGTAATGATAAAAGTAACTGCATTTGGTACTACAGACTAATGGAAAGCTGCAAATGTTTTCACGAGCGTCACAAAGTAGTGTGTGCGCTCATTATTACTGACTTTCATACTGCTTTCAGATTCAGCAAACGGCTGTAGTAACCTCTTAGCCATGCTGTTCTACGTGAATGCCAACATGGATCCAACAGGGTTATAATTCATAAAATTGTCATGTAAAAATAATATTTTTTCTTCCAATGACTATAGCACCCCCTACTGTTACACCAGTGCATACCTTACATGCCATTTGGTGACTGTCAAGCACAGTGTGGATACAGAATTTCTGCTCACCCCCAAGGATGTTAAGCGGGACCTTCCAGGAGTGCACATTACAATGAGCTAGTGGGTTATCTTTTTATTACCAAAGAAACAACAGAACAATGTTTTTGTGACTTTTTATCAGTTCTCTCATATGCTGGATTGGAGTTAATAACAAAGAACATTTCTATAATTCTATAAAAATGTAGCAGAAATGATAGAGTATTTCCAATGAATTTCATAAATTGCAATAATAATAGCACCCCACTGTATAGTTTTAATTACACTCCTGAAACCATGCTGATCCACTTTGTGTCATTAAGCATGGCAGATAATGTAAGGCAGATTTTAAAAACATTAAAATATAATAATAATAATAATAATAATAATAGTAATAATAATAAATGGCACTAGAGACCTGCTCTGCTTATCAGGGACACAAACGGGGCTCCACAGAACATCGAAGCATAAGTTAAAGTAAGGTAGAGTAATGTAGAGTAAAGTAGGGTAAAGTAAGATAAGATAAGATGCTTTATTTGTTACTTGTTCAGGTATATGAGTACAGGAGCCCTTAACAGCTTAGAATAGCGTGCACAGTGACCAGACCATGTGATCTGGTTACCATCAGTGACATAAAAATTATGACTGCATGTGTCTTTATTTTTCTTAAGATAAATTACGTATTAATGACATTTTTTCCCTTCCTGGCATTATTACACTTTCCAGTCGGACGCTCCCATTTAAAATGCATTCTGGGAGGCCTTGGCATCTGTGTAAGGCGGGTGGTTCCATCCATTTATAATCTGCCCTGCTGCCTGATTTTCCAAAGGCTGCGATGAGACGTTCGCGACTGATGCAGAACAAAGCTGCTTAATTTCGCACTGGAATTATAATGCATAAACATTAAGACCTGGGGATGCATTGCTTTATAATGACAAACTATATGAGCAGGTAAGCAGTACAAAAAAAACCTCCCTGTTATAGTGCACTATTCCCTAATTCAGTCAGCTGACCTGAGATGTATATTTTGCCATTGTGCACGGCTCCGGCATGGGCTGCCAGCGGCTGCGGCAGCGAAGACACGTAGCTCCACTCATTGGTCTCCAGGTTATAAGCCTCCACGCTGGACAGGTATCCCGTCTCATTCCTTCCACCAATTACATACAAGTGTTTGTCCAAGCAGCATGCAAAGAAACTGGCTCTTCTGTGAGATACAAATGCAAAACAGAAAATTCGCAAGAGATTAATCACAGTAAGTACCGTATCTGTAGCTAATCATTTAAATCTTTGTTGGCTCTTTTGTCTCATAGTTCATAATGTTAATTTAAGTGATTTGATTTCTAGTGATGTATTTTTTGACCCCACTAGATGGCGGTGTTGGTTTGCTTTGGGTCATACTTTGAACCCTTTTTTTAAACAGAGAGCACCATCTAGTGGGGGCAAAAAATACAGCAAGTGGTTCATGGAGCTTCACTTGGTCATTACTACTGATTACCTTTCCTGCATTGGTGGTAACTGTATCCAACTGTTGAATCTTGGATCATAGCGGCTCACAAAATTAGTACTGTGCTTTCCTGGGGAAAAGTGGCAGAAGTTTCAACACATTGGTCAAGTGAAATCAACATCTTTAAAACAACAATAGAGGAGATAACTTTCTGTTCACGTTTATCTTCCTTAAACAACATGGTTATCTGCAACAATTGTTTTTTTAATGCCTTAAGGAGTCCTTACTGTATTGAGAAAATTTCATTACAGTGTTTAAAGTTATAGTTAAAAAATTCAAAGGATTTCCATATCGGTAAATAATGATTTAAATCTACTGTGAAATGTTATCAAAATAAAACCAAGATCTTCTAATGAGATCGGGCTGCACTACACTAAGCTGTCATTGATTATTTCGTATAATCGCACAGCTCGTCGTGGATTATCCCTTATTTAAATTTTTTTTTTTGCAATAAATTGCATTGCATCGTATTGAGGTGCCCCTTTAAAGATGGATCAACACCAAGCATTTCACTGACACACAGATTTTTCTTTATTTGGTGTGACACTTGTGACACATTGTGTTTATTATGTATTTTATGAAACCCTTTAAATTCCAGTCACAAATCTCTGAATGTACTAATGGGGGATGAGCTGAGCTCTAAGCTGAACTGGATGATGATTAACTAAGGAAAGAATACCAAGGGGTCTGTAAATCCATAACATTAATAGATTGTGCTAAGAAATAAATAAACAAAAATACTTCACCATTTGGATTCCACTGATCTTCTCCACCCATCAATAGCAGGAAATTCTCCACCTCAACCACGCAATGATGAGCACTGTTATAAGGCATTACTGCAAACATGAAGACAGCATGCGATGGTATATTACACAGTGTCTGTAAAATACTGTCCGACGCTAAAGACTATTTCCTAGGAGTTTCCCTCTGAAATGGGTCCATACTGCTTACGCATGTAAGTAATATGTACATTGCACTACATACTTAAAATATATGTATAGTATTGATTATATGAATCTAAATCCCTTAATCCATTACCATTTACAGCTGGAGCACTTTTCAAACATAGAGAGCAGCCTTAAATTCCACAAAGTAAACGATTATCCCTACATACAGACCCATCAGCAAGGAAGAATGGAAATGCCACTTAGGTGGGTCCGCAGGGAGGGGTTCACGACTAATCCTGCAACATCTGCATTCCACCAGGGACAAAGGTGGTAACAATAAAAAATGGTCCGAAGTTCTGGCAGATCTTACAGGCCACTTTACCCAATGCCATTAGCTCAGGTGAGGTAGAAATGTGACCGTACCAATTTCATGAAACTTAAAATCTGAGGAATAATCTGATGCAAACTTGTGAGCCACCTTTTTAAACACTCTTCCTGTGCCCCGAGCTGGATGATTTTGCTAATATTCACACCTATTAAAATCTAAATATAAAGCTAACAGAGAAATACAAAGACCAGTAGCTGCAATAGTTCTAGAAAACAGTATAAATGAAAATATAAATGATTCAGGAGGCCGGATGCACACCCCCGCCCGCATGTGAGGACTTTCTGCCGCTGTTCAGCTGGCTTCCTCAGGGTATTCCAGCTTCCTCCCACAGCCTCATGGCATGCTGGCATATCTGAATCGCTCCTAGTGGCCTCCACGGGCCGGATCCCATCCACTGTGTCGTTTTGCTCTGTGTCCTATGCTGTCTGGGATAAGCCTCAGGCTCCATACAAACCAGTACCAGATAACTGGCTGCAAGATGGATGGACGAGTGGATGGATGGATGGACGGATGGATTGGTATTTGAAATTGTGCAACTAGGTTTAACTTTTTATATCTTTCACAGTCCATTCAGTAGGAAAAGTATTTTTTATCAATTATCAGAGTGCTGGTTTTGTGATTTCGACCTGCTCGCTTTGGACATCTGAGGCTGTACGTGGCCCTGAGAATCGATATGTAGTTTATGAGAAAAATCTTGATCAAGTTTTATCATAGTTATATTATTATAAAATATTTATCATACATTGCTTTAAAACAACATGCATATAATATTTATACGTCACGTTACATATAGAGTGCAGTTAGGTGATACATTCGCAGCTTTAGTGATGCAAAGAGAAACATTTAAAGAATAATTCCCAGTAGTTCAATGACCACATTCAAGTATTATAATCAATATATTGTAGGATTATTTTGAGTTTAAGTAACTTAAAAATAGACACTTAAACACTTACAGTAAGAGTGGTACTTTACTCTCTCTCTCTCTCTCTCTCTCTCTCTCCCTCTCTCTCTATATATATATATATATATATATATATACACGTTATACATAAAATAAAATAACATGTGAGCCTGATAAAACCACAAAATAAAAATAACGTAAATCACTTATAAATATTTTTGGAAAACATTCGCAATGACCCAGTAAAACACATAATCTACAACAACATAAAACTAAGCTAAATGTTTATTTATACATAGTTTATTATAGCAACCCTTAACTTGCACGGATCTGAGTTCGCTAGCCAGACGGAGAGTGGCCTGGGTCGTATTCACTTCTGCTATCATTTGGAGAAACAGCAGTGCAGTTAACCTTTCATGCACCGTCTCACATGCCTGGCGGCCTGCTGATCATGCCTTCCAAAGATAACCAATGAGGCTTCAGCTGGTCTAATCGCCCAATGAGAGTCAGCTGGATGTTTAACGGCCAGCTCCTGTGGCCCGTAGCGTGGTGCTGGGAGCTGTCCAAGCTCCGTGCTGAATGCCCGGCTGCACTGTCCACATTCCACCCTGCACACTGCATCACATGACTCCCTCATGTGTGAAGCGTCCTATGAAATCACTGGCTTATGCGATGCATACTGGGACTCTGGCGCAGACACTTAGCAGGAATCCCCTTGCAGTTCTGACACTGAGACCGCATCCCCTCAAAACCCCTCCTAGGCTACTCTGTATGATAAATAGCACTGGGACAGGAGGCGTACGAAAAACAGCCCTCATTTCTATAGGAACTATGGCAGAAATCCCAGTTTGTCGTGGCAGACAAACAAGGGAGAGAAGAGGCTTAAGCAAATTACTCCAAATAACAACAAAAACAACAGCAGCAATTTATAATAAATATTAGGGCATTTGCGCAAAATACACGGAATGTTACAATGATACCTTTTCACTAGGTATACGGTGCTCTTTCTATTCACAGCTATACTGTCACGATGACTCATTGGGATACAGGCATACTTCATAAACCACACAGCCTCTGGCGACAGATTACAATCAAGACATCCAGACTTCACCCCAAAAATGTTTACTTTATTACTAAACACTCGCCTACGTCTTGTTACTCAAACAGGCCATTTTTCCCTAGACTAAAATTCTGGGTGTTGCTTATACTGTGTAAAATTATGAAGTTGTTACATATTTATAAGAAGCATCAGATATAGCAAACTTCAAAGTGATAACTTTGAGACAATTTTCAAATATACTGGCAAACAAAGCTTGCTATCCACTACCCTGTTTGTTTAAACATACAAAACACTGAGCTACCGGTTTCGTATTTACTATAACAAAGAAACTGTGTGATAATTACTATATGATAACATCCCATTTACCAAAAAGAACATTTTTACCATTTACCACTCATTTAGTATAGAATTAGGGTACCACGGTATTCTGTGTCGGAATACTGCTCTTTCTAAATAACTGTCAATCGATAAAGACTTACACTTAACAAACCATCAATCTACTGTACAGGGCTATGAACGTTATATATATATAATTTAAACAGACTAGGGTGTTTTTTTACGGCAGAAAAACTAAGTAGTATTGCAGACAAGAAACACGCAGAAAAAGAATTACAAAAAAGAGCAAAACATCGTCTAATTACCACGTGAGACGCAGAAATACTACTCTGACAAGAAGCTGAGGTTTTAACAAGCATGCCTACACATCCACATTACGTTGTGAACAGAGCATTTTCAAAGGCAAATTAGACTACTGATGAGTATTCATTTTTTGAACAATGTGTTTACTCTGAGGAACTGAAGGTAATTAACTTAGGGGTCTCTGTACATGCCATATCAATGGCTATGCAGACATAGGCCGAATACTGTGTGTATTACTACTAAAATTCTCTCGATTTTAGCACATCTGTACTGCCTACTTAGACCCTTTCCTCACATGTAATAAGGGTTCCTTATTACTGTCTTTGCAGTGAACAGTTTATATAATATACATTTGAGATTTTTCACAGTTTTTTTTAAACCTAATTCATTTGTAGTAAAGAAAGCTGAAAAGGTGGTAGGCTAGAGTTTTAATTAGCTATGAATAATTTGGATAGTTTGGTAACTACATATACAGCAGGTAAAATAATAATGATTACAGTATAAAGCAAGTGAATGGTGGCTGACTGAGCAGATGTGTGACCTCACACCTTTAGGGTCTAGGGTTCACTCTATTCTGAACATTCAGTAAGACACTGTCCAAGAACTATTAAAACTGACAGTAAGAATGCATAAACACACAAAGATCAAATTCGTTGCTTGTCTAATTTAATACATCCATTTAAAAATATGAAATGGATTTAACAAACTGAAACTCTGTTTACCCTTTTCTGATCTAGACTCGGTAGTCGATAAATTTAATAAGCTTGCAACCGGAAGATGTTTCTTTTGCAATCGACAAGAGCTGGTGTGTGGAATGAATTTACATTAGATCACTACAGCTGTATAAACTGTCCAACAAATAATTTAAATTAATTATTTTTTATCAGTGTGAGTTTCTTAAGGTAAACAGAAAAGGGCATTTTCGGCCTTGGAAAATTAAAGCTCAGTTCCTGATACGTGGTTTGCACGATGTTACATAACTGAGGTCAAGACATTTCCTCAGAGGAGTTGCACCTCTTCACCAAGTAAAAACTACACTCTTCAAAAGCAATTAAAATGCCATTTAAAGCGCCCTTAAGGCGTTTGGTGAAGCATTCAGCGTCAGAGCCTATAGCATAATATTGGAAATTATTTTAGCTAAATGCTAAAATAAATTAGACATAACAGGCATCTGGTATCTTGTCAATTACCGTGTTAAAAATTCTATAAAACAATCAGCTATATTGTTAAATATCTGACGACCGTTTTATTTCATGTTTACGAAGTTAACTGATACATCCAAAGGAAACAAAGTGACAATGAAGAAACACAAATTGCGTGCATTACGGACAAAGGGCGGGAGCAATACCGATTATATGCTAACAATCTTCTTTTTTAACTGTGGCTGAAATAAAACAGCAGTCTTTCGTATTGCTTATCCAGTGGAGGGTCAGGAGGAGCCTGAAGCCTCACTTATCCTAATGCTGTAAATAAAATACGCAAGCTGGCAAGAGGCAGAGCTGCAGCTCGGGGACGGCTAAACTGATTAGCATCGTCTCCATGCTGATTGATCACCAGCCCCATGGCTAACAGAGCCACGGGTAGTGAATCCTGGCTGCATCCAAGCAGGCCGCCAGTGAGGGTGAATGGGGATTCGCACATACCGTGCAGTCTGCGGGGTTTAGGCACCCTTTATTTTGGTGGTTATAGCGTGTTTTTCGACTGCTAAAGGCACCTTGTTCCTTTAATGTTTACCATGTTCGGTAATAGTGAAGTCCTCCTTTTTGCGGAGTTCTGCTGTGCGCAGCCACTGTCCTGCCCTTGTGACAAACCTCAGCCTCACGGTGCATAAAGAACTCAGGAGAAACGGAAACTCTGCTATGGTGATCTTTATATAAAATAAGATTCAGTAACAGTGTCACATCGCTAAATGTAAGTGACTAATGTGACTAAGTGAAACACTGAAACTAAGATCAAAAATGCATTTTTATCTGAATAATGGCGTGAAAAATGTCAACATCTTTAAACAAATCTTCATAAGTACTGAACATATGCACATGTTCAATCAATCCATTTGTCTTCTTTAACTGTTTATCCAACACAGGATAAGTGTCTATAGGCTCATGCTATATAGAGAATCTAAAGGTTCATGTTATATATAGAATCTACACATCCACAATCAAGAGTTATTGTCATGTCACAAAAACTGATTATTTGTTTGCATCTTAAAATGTAAATGCAGCTGGAGTTTTTTATTATATTGTACTTTTATGGTTATAGTAATTATTATATTTTCAATGCTGTAAACTATAAAGGTATTTAGTGAAAAAGAGTCAATGGCAACCAATGAATTAAGGTAGATATTTGCTTTATATATTAATATGTATTATGTGGTGGTGGGTTTGTGACTATTCACAGCTATAATGGAATGATTTCACCACTTGGCCGCTGGTCAAGGCCCTTAACCCCAGTTGCCACACGGACTGGTAGGCCTCGCCGTTTGATTCTCACTTCTGTGTTGCTTTAGACATAAATGTCTGCTGAATAAATTAATGCGCACTAGTTTATTTAGCCAATTCCAAGAATATACAGTTGAGACCCATGAAAGACTCATTAGAGATGCAGTTCCCTTTTTCCGATATTGTGGTTAGCTACTGTGGTGCATCAATGCAGCCAGTTATAACAAAGCCAGTTACATCAAAGGTCTATTAACGTCACATAACATTTATGTTGCTATATGGACAGATATGTAATCATGAAAAGTTAATTCTGTAAATAACCCTGTGTCAGAGAAGAAAAAGAGTTTCCAGTTATTTTAAAAGAGCATGACCATATTCACAATGATAAAATGCACTTTTTCCTCTTTAAGTATAATTAAGTTTTGTGTCAGAATTAGTAGAATTAGTAGACAGTAAGTCTATGTTATGCAGTACGTCTATGTTATACAGTAAGTCTATGTTATACAGTAAGTGTGTATACAAGTTGTTGCCCCGATGGCCACGCATTTTCACAAAAGTAAAAACAAATGAACACCTGGCAAATCACATCCCTTCCAGGGTGTACCCCAGATGGATGGATGGATATTCTGAAAAATAAAATTATTTTGCTACTCATCAGTATAAAATTATGTTCAATAACCTTTTCATAAGGTGAACGTGCTGAGAACTATGTAGCCTGTTTGTGCTCTCTATCGTACAACAGGATAAAGGACAAATACGCTGGGGAGTTCAAACACAGTAACAGCGGTGCAAGAAAAAGAAGATTAAGGTTGCAGCATCTGACCTGTAACCAGGCAACACCACAATTCTCAGTGAAACCCTCCAAATAAAATGTTATAATTACGTTTGTGAACAGATTTAAGGGCTGCAGTAATACTTTGATGTTTTTCAATATTCTGGTTTCTGCATTTTTGTTTTGTGACCATAGACATGACAATAAAACTAGATAAAAAATGCATGAAAGTGAGATTGACAAAGACACGCCTCAGTGTTTCTGTTTCTGCATCTCAGGATGTTTTTCACCTTAAATGAGATGCAAAACCACCTTCTTTGCCCATTGGAAGAAACATTGTTACCAAAGTGATGACATACTTTATACATAACATCATCCTGCACTTTTCTGTTGCTTCTTGTATTAATATCTTATATTGTATATATATAATCAATAAAAGTATTGATCCATTATAATATGTATACATTAATTAATCAAACCATAACTATAAAACATTTATTTAGCATATCAGATAAACATATCATTATAAAATGATGTAACCCGAAATATGAGCCATTCATCTCCAGGGTTCAATGGGCTTCAGTCCCAGCCCTGCTCTGTCTGTGTGTGATAAAGTATATACTACACTATCTGCCAAAAAAGTCCCCAAAATGTGGGGGGAAATGCACCTTTTTATCTTGTGGGGAGATTTTTATTAAAATCTGTTTTTTTTTGTGATTTTTATCAAAATCTGTGAACGCAATTAAAAAACAAAAAATTTTGGTGGGTTACCATTGGTTAAGGTTAGGGCTGGGTAGGGGTACGGTTGTCATAGTTGGGAATAGAGTCCCCAGAGTCTCTGTCTCTCTCACTGTGTGTTTGTGTGTGTGTGCCCTGTGATGGACTGGCATCCTTTCCAGGATCTACCCGCACTTTGGGTCCAATGCTGTTAATAGCAGCTCCCTGTGCCTTTAAGATGGATGGATACCTACAATGTTCAATGGTGTTTAAACAAAATGGTTTTGAAGATGGAGAAAGAATAATACCATTTTACCCGACTTTATCAAGCAATTACATGCATTGTACACTAGGTGGCAATATCTGTCTTAAGTTTTGGCAGCTGAGGCATGTAGAAATTTAGGAGGTATGTTGCAAAAAACAGATGATATATTAATCACACAGCTGAATTGCTTTAGCATCTCACATTCACATTTTTATAATGATCCTTATTCTGACATGCTATGGTGTGAAAACAGACTGATTTAAAGTCGGCAATCAAAATAAATGAACAGTATCCATAACGTGAGGCCGCACTGCAAATTGCAGTATTGTAGCTCAAAGTAAAGGTGCTAGTCAAATGGCTGCAGTGTGGCACTTCCACACTGGCCCGGGTATTGCCAGTTTAGGCGTGTTACAGTGATGGTTATGCTAACCTAGGAACTGCAGTGTGGCACTTCCACACTGGCCCGGGTATTGCCAGTTTAGG
>JABFEB020000079.1:8544889-8561925 GCA_019775895.2 Stomatorhinus ivindoensis
GCTCCTCATTCTAAACGAGGCATTACAAAAAGGCAGGCAGGGTGGCTCCTCATTCTAAACGAGGCATTACAAAAAGGAAGGCAGGGTGGCTCCTCATTCTAATCTGTCCCACCCCACCCCACTCCCTCATAACCGTGTGAGATGGATCATTGGAAGGAACTCTTAAATTCATTCTGCATTTAAATTGTACTAAATCACTAAAAATGACACTGATGTACTATTACAAAAGACACACAACAGACACACACATACACACACACACACACACACACACAGACAAACGACTGCTAAACTAGTTATTTTAGAACTAGATTTTTACCAAAAGTACTTTTTCAAGTTCAATGACCAGCACTGCAGTTGTACTCTTGAGAAAGGTAATTAACCTAAATAGCCTCTGAAAATGACAAAATGTTCAAAATCATTGAAAATGATGAAAATGTTCAGTAGTCTACGTGACTAAGAAAAATCAGCACTATTTAATTCAATAATACAAAATATTATGACATATTTACACAGCCAATTAATGTAACTTTTTGTTATTATAAAGCTATGCATTTTGTCTATATTCCCAATAACACACAGTCTTTGTTTTCCAACCAAACAATTTTTAAGAACAATAGGGTAATTACAATAAGTCCCAGATGGGGGGCCGTCCCTTTGGCACATATTAGTTTGGTATGGATTTCGGGAGTTTATTTAACGCGCTTGCATGTAGAGGCTTACCAGCGAGAATTCTCATCTCGTCGTCTGATGTTACATCTACAGTAAATCGTTAAATGAAAATGAGTCTTGCCAAGAGATTTCAGCAGAAACAAGGGAGGCCATGCATTAAGCTCCAGAAGAGTGTGAAGTCACGCTCTGATTAAAAGCCCATATTAAAACTGATAGTGATACATCAACGCCTAAAGAATTTAAGGGAATATTTCCGTGTGTTACCAAGGGCACCAGCACCTGTTCCCTGCTTCAGCAACCAAGTCGGTCTGGCTCACTGAGTCAGACACACGTGCGCAGGGGTCAGGGGTCATTTTACTCACTTGTGAGGATCTTCCATGTCTTCTTCTCGTCGTCGTAGTATTGGACCAGATTACTTGGCAGGCGATCTGGGCCAGGCGGCAAGCCTCCAACCAGCAGCAGCATTCTCTTGTTGGAGCGAATTCTGTGGAAGCGTACAGGGACATGACGGGTTACCTACTGGCGTGTGTCAGTGCGCTGTGTGTGGGTCACTCAGGGGATATTTAACTTTAGACATAAAGACATGAGTAGCGATAAGCACAAATTCAGTGGAATGATATACAATGCAATAGAGGAGCAAAGTGAAATATCTGGGAAATGCTATGGAAATTCATGACCTATACATAATGTATATTTTATAATAGTATATTTAAAGGCTGTATCTTCAGTCACTCTGTGACTCTACACTGGATACAAAGCTGGAAGATGATGGAAATATATTCAATGCAGATTAGGGCTGAACAATTTTTATTCAAGTTGAAAAAGCGATTTGAAACAACATGATAAGTAAACCACAAAGGCTGTGATTTAGGATATGCGTTATATACGGCGAGAGTGACCGAGTAAAAAATTATCCTGAGAACAGTTTAAGAAATTCATGCTGCCCTCCTTGTGTCACAGTCATTCTCACCAATCAGAAATGCTGTGCGCCTTGTGTGCCAGTCCTGTTCACCAATCACGATTGGCCCAAGGCGATTGTGTAAATGCCCACAAACAACAAAGACATGAAGTCCAATGAAAACATTACATTCACAGTGTGAAAAAATATTGATTTTATCTCAACTTATTATATTGTATATTTGGTAACACTTTACATTAAGTGCACCTTCATATTGCATTAATAATGTATTCATAGAACATTCATAAGCAGCATGCGAGTAGGCCTTTACATCCTAACATCCCTTAACAGCTTTAATATACATTAATAATAAACATTACATGATTATACAATTATAATATTTGTTATTATTACATAATGTTTGTTATTAATGTATATTACAGCTGTTAAGAGATGTTAGGATGTTAAGGTGGACATACACGATGTTGATGAATGTGTTATGAATGCTTAATGAAGACATTATGAAGGTGCACTGACGGTTTTATGAATGCAATATAAAAGCATCATGAAGGTGCACTTAATGTAAAGCGTCACCGTATATTTATATTATATGTTATATTACATTATATTATATGTTATATATTATAAACGGGCTTAGGAATAAATGCAAACTTTTAGGTTGGTAAATCACAAAACTGTTTTCCAGCTGCATTTTCAGGAATTCCTTTAATTCAGTTGTGCACTTTTTTCCCCCCGATCACAAAGCCACTTTATTATTGGTGCACGCAGTTACCCGCATGGTGTGGGCCACACCCTTCCTGCTAAATACTTCATCCTTTAAACAAGGCAGGTCACATTATGCCATACAGTCAATTTGGGCCGGAATATAACTGGCCTCAGTTCTGGCATCTGGTCCGCAGCAGGAGCCTGACATCTGAGGGAGGTTACTGTACAATGGCTGGTCAATGACAGTATCCATCCATTCATTTTAATGAACCTCACACTCAGCCAAGGTTGTAGCTGCATGTGATCTCAGGAAACACAGGGCACAATGTGAGCTACAGGTACATATTCCATCGTTCTCCTGCCAAGAGGAGTAACAGGGATGAACAATAGTAAACCAGCCCAAACAGGATATGTTTCATTTATATTTTCCCCACTACAATCAGAAAAAGACTGCAATGTTTAAATCAGTGGTATAATTTTTATTTTAAAAAAATGGTATATGTTAAGTGTCAATCAATTTTGTGTTGTGGCATTTTTAGGATCTTACGGAACTAAATTACAAATTTTAACACAGCAACTCAAAATAACTTACTGTAATATGACACTGCTTTATGTCAGAAATTTGCTTGAATCATTAAAATAACAGCCTCATTTTATGGACATGAACCTAACAGTGAAGGGGCCATTATTTAGGTTGTGAATTTGAAGGACAGCTTTGAAATTGAATAAAAAAGAGGCTACAGTGAAACAAATGCAAAATGCGAACAGAATACTGTATTCGCATGTTTAGGTGTTGTAGTGGGAGCTGCTAGTTCAATTATCAAGAATTACAACCTAAATCAAAGTGGCCAGGGGTAGTGTAGAAAAGATCATCCCCCAAAATTAAGATCATCCCTCTTGTAAGAGATACTGCATCATGAAGAAGCGTGCAGTCACTTTAATGGAGCTTCAGAGCTTAGAACCCGAGAGCATAGTAAAGGTGCAAATCAAGAGCTTGGCATAAAACTGCTCTTTATGGAACAGTGGCACAAGCAAAGCCATTACCCGAAAGGAACCATGCGATAAAAATGCTCTCATAGTGATCCAGAAGCAGTGTGGGGAAATATTTCATGGTTAGAGGAGACAAGCTTTTTAGTCAAAATTCATGTAACACTGCGACAATTCAAAAATACTATGGATACAATGATGTACGGTGATGTTAGAATCTCGCGGAGCTGCTTTTCCTCAGCAAAGAGAGTGGTATCTTAGGGCTGGATGATGTATCGATAAAATATCTTATCGTGATCATGAACATTCATATCGTGATATAGCCCAAAAACTTTTCTTGCATAATTGAAAGTTAAAATGCATTCTTACACAAATTTCATCAAATACTTTAAATAATATTAGTCCAAAATCTAAATTACTATGAATGAAAAGCAATATGTGCAATGTTCCAGATATTGACTAAAACTAAAAAAGATGCAATACTTTGCAGCGCTAACAAAAATGCAAGTAACCTGCCAAGTTACTGATCTCTGTCTGATATCTTTCCAAAGACCATTCCCCTAAACTCAATCTCCAAGTGCCAAAAAGATGACATGAAGTCTGAGTATGTGTCCAAAGGATCTGAATGCATCTCCTACTGTTTACACTGCCAATCAGAAAGTAATGAAGCGACCCGTTCTCCCTGTGGGGTACCGAACATACCAGGTAACGGGACACTTACCAAACGGCAATGCATCGCACCGTGTTAAAAATCATACTCAGCTTCAACCTCACACTGGCTGTGACTAACAAGTTGCAAAAACACTTATATGTCGATCAGAAAGCCTTACACCATGACTATTACTGCATACAAGACATAACGATATCCTAAAATAGAAAAGACAAGTTCATTTTTTTCTTTCATAAATCACATCAAATCAAGAAATCATAAATCAAACAAAGAAAAACATCAAGGATTGACTTTTCCTACTTTCAGGTTACTTTCCTGAGAGTGAGAGAGGTGCAACTTTACCCTTAAATAGTCTGAAAGCACAAGCCCCATTGCTTTTGATCACATCACCCCACCATCTGCATCACCAGCGCACTCTCACAAAGATCTGCCTCCCCGTCATTTTCAAGGTCGACGGTCAGTGGGGATGGTCACAATCTGCGACGGAAATCCCCCAAGACACTCACTACCGCTCAGGATGAAGTGTAAACTGTATCTCAGCTTCCCCTTCCTCCGACCACTCACACATGCAGCCTGTTTCCGTTATGTATTCATATGTTAAAATGTGTTTCTTTAAAATAAAGACTGAGTTAGGATGAAGGAGGGGTTGGAAGATACCAAGAGTTTTGATTGAGGAAGCAAATGAGGTTAATGACCTATTAGCAAAATGAAAACAGAACAAATGATACAGTTAACCCAAAAACATAAGCATACAACATCCAAATATCGCAACATGCAAACGCAGTACAGTTAACCAAGAAATACTGAAACAGGTTAAATGTTAAATATCATTGT
Organism: Stomatorhinus ivindoensis; assembly: GCA_019775895.2. Lineage (NCBI taxonomy): Eukaryota > Metazoa > Chordata > Actinopteri > Osteoglossiformes > Mormyridae > Stomatorhinus > Stomatorhinus ivindoensis. The sequence continues at coordinate 8,549,677 of JABFEB020000079.1, forward strand.
TGTACAACTGAAAACAGATCAAGTGAAACTAAAGCAGGTGTCATGAATTAATTACTGACATGGACATGATAGGCTCTTTCTTTCTCTCTCTCTCTCTCTCTCTCTCTCTCTTTCTTTCTTTCTTTCTTTCTTTCTTTCTTTCTCTTTTCCATTACTGATTATAAATCAAATTAAACATTTCATTTTCTCATAGACAATTCAAATGACAATTATTGATCAAGTTTCAAAAGATGCATTTTTCTGTTCATAATATTACAGGTCCAAAGTATTATAATACAATTCAATTTTTAAATGTTTTGCATTAAACTCATATTCATAATCTGTTCTTACATATAAGATTCTGCAAGTGTCATTGTAAAAAAAAATGACCATCACCACTGTCACAAATTTTACAGATACAATTTATAATCATTTAATCATGAAAAATGAGGCCAATATTAATGCCATCTGAATAGCTAATTATTTAGCTGTCATTGTAAACACTACAATGAAAAGTGGACACTCTCCGAAACTGAAAACCAGTAAGCTTAAAAAATGTTAAATGAGCATGACTGAACACTCACAGATTCAACAAAGAAATGACCTCCAGTATTTATGAGGCATTTCCCCTTATCTGGAAATACCTTCAGGCAAACTACAAGTACTGCCTACGGTTAGTTCGGCAAACGTCTCACATGTGACTGATTACCAGCCTGTATTGCTTTTTAAAGGCTTCCGAAATAAATGCAGTCCTGTTGCGAACGGGCATGTGACGACGTCGTTGGCAAAAGGCTGAAAATCCGGGGCTCCTCCTTCTTCCCGCCGCTTCTGAACATCAAAGCCATGCCTCACCTTAAACCTCACGTTCGTGTAGCTCCTGACAGATCTGTCACGTATCTACTGCTAATTTTACACGGAATATATCATCGGGTCATGCTGCCATCTCGTCTTCTTATGCAGAACTCCTGATTCATACAATAAGTCATACCTGCCCAGGTTCAGGACTCAAACTAAACGGCACGTTCCCTCTCTTTAATAGCCGCGTGGTGTTTTAGCAAAGGATGGGTCTGGATCACGGAGCTGTTTGTGAGCTGAGCAGTTGGGGCTCTTCGTGGCTTGTTTTAGAGTTGCCTGTCTTAGGTTTTCCTTCATGGTTCACCAAGACCATTCTGTATTTCACTTAGCTGTCTGATCTTTTGTATAACCAAAGTATTTATCAACACACTTCCTTGCCTTTCTTTCTGCATGTCCGTCGGCCTCCTACCCGGGGCCATCTGCTATTTTATTTGCATGTGTACATTTGTAGACACTATTTTTCAGTTGTATTACAAGATCACCTTCTGAGAAGGGGTCAGGATTTTCACATGACACAAAGTCATGCTTGCTAGCAGACATAATTTCCAGCAGGAATTTCCAAAAGGTCGACAGACAGCTAGATATCTCAGTGTACTTATGGACAGACAAAAACATTCAATCTGTTTCATATGAAGCCCAGTTTTCCAATTCAGATATTTACTCTCATTTTACTTAATAAAATGCCACTTTACATGGAACTACCATATTACTTACACAAATTAATCCTGCACATATTATTTTGTGATCATCCTTGAATAATATAATAAAAACGTCATCTTTATTGGTTATAAAAACAAAACTCCTTTCTCCTTGACGTTAAGTTTATTTAATGTATTAATCTGAGTTTTTCCATTCTGTCACCTGGGATGGTCATATTTGGAAAACACCACCACAATAAAAGCTTTTCATTTGTGTTATATGCCTGCTAATGTGCTCAACTGTGCTCTAAATTTTGTTCACTGGCTATATCCACATCGCTTCATTATTGCATGAGTTGTAGCTATATTCTATCCAAGAGGGGTGGATTTATAGTAGAGAAACAGGTCTTAAACAGGCGGAGAACCACACAGAAATATCCATTAAACACTTAGCCACTGGGCTCTCGTGGAGCTTTTTATCCGCTTTTAATAAAACTGAAACAAGAAAAAAAAGCGCGAGAGAGAGAGAGAGAGAACTGTGCTGTGGCACAGGGAGAGAGAGAGAGAGAGAGAGAGAGAGAGAGAGAACTGTGCTGTGGCACAGGGAGAGAGACTGCGGCTTCAGAGACCAGGGGGGCACAAGGGTAAATACCTTGTAGGCAAATAAACGATGCTGTTGAGGAATGGAAGATGTGCGATGTAATGTGCCTCTTAGTCAGTGTGCAGTTAAGGACGCCTTCTGGATCATTCTGTACCAGGTATTACAGCTTATACGGTGCTGTTTTAGAGCAATTTCAGGAAAGAGCAGCACACAACCACTTCTGGTCTTAAAGACAAAGGCTGGTCAGAAGCTCAACCGGCAGAATCCGGACCAGTGCTTAAAGCACAATTAAATAAATCCTTTTACTTAAGCATGGATGCTCTGCGAGTCTTCTCTAAGTACATCCAGGGTCGAGCTTCTTAAGCAGTCATGTGAGAGCTGTGTATTTTAAGAGCTTTGTGGCCATGGAATGCAGGTCTGGAGCAAGAAATATGTAAAATGTCCCCCTGCTGATATAAGTGTGTGAAACACAGTAGAACAAAAGGGGTTAAACAGTGGACACAGCGTCTTTATTATTCATAATAATGATGACATTTAATGAAGGAATTGCTACGGGCTTTACCATCATTGCACCTATAATTCATCTTTATAGATAATTACCAACAACACTTGAAGAAGCTAAGTCTTAAAATGTCCATAAATGTTAAAATGACTACAGGGAATATCATGTTACTGTTATGACATTTAGGACTATCTATTTATACATATTCATTTTGCAGCATCCAATCATTCCTGTACTTGCATTAGCTTGCAGGTCAGTTTGCTATAAAGGCAAATAAGTGAATATCAGCATAAAAGCAGCACTATTTAGCAAGCGGAAAGAGGGAATCGCTTTAATCGGCAGCCGCATGTAGCGCTGCTCCGTATCAGTAATATTCCAGCAAACAGTATGTATCATGGGTATAATGCGTTTTCATCGTGACTAATATTCTTAAGAAGCAGTGTAATTGAGAAAGGTGTGCCATTGGCATGTCAGTTTGCTGTCAAAGTCCCGTCGCGGCTGAATTCAAACATGGAGGCAGGGAAGAGGAGGAATCCATGTTTAAATAATCAATGAGGGATGAAAGGGAGAGGAGAGGGCAGCGTGACAGGACGGGCAGCTCTGCTCCCCCCGTCTTGGTGTCAATGAGCCCGGTCACAATAGCGCCCGATAGGGACACAATGGCTGGGCAGTGGCCTCGGACGCAGGCAGCAGGGGTCCCTCCCGGCCACCTGCACGCGGCGACACGAGGAGGCGCAGGGAGCGCAGAGCGGGAGCTGAACATCCCACTGCGCTCGCAGCGAAGCGCACGCTCCACAGCCCTTACATTAATATGCATGGGTTCACTAATGATCCCCAACCGACCAGAATGATATGGTGTGGAGGCAGCAGCAAAGCCCTCGCTGATATGCAGCCTGGGCGCGATCTGGCCCCTCGCATCTTTCTTCTGAGTTTCCTTTGTGCTGGTTTCGTTTTCTTTAAAAAAAAAAAAACATTGCTTAAGCAACTGATTCATAAAACCAAATCGCCGAAATGCCCCCTTATTTTGTGTGCATAATATTCATGAATGCCCAAATGAAAGCGACCTCAGCATCAATGAAACCTGCACATCCAATTCTACAGGCGGAGTGTTCATTTTAAGGGGTTATTACACGTAAACTGATTAGGTTAGGTGTAGGAGAAATACATTGTAACGTCAGATCTCAAAATATAGCATAGCCTAATTAAGGATTTACCAATGGACACCACAGTAGATCGATGAATGCTCAGTGAATACCGAATATCAATGCGAATACTAATGATACCAAATAAATCCACGCTACAGATACTGTCTTTCGTAAAAAACCAAAACAGAAACCACAAGTCACATTAGGAAAAACAGAGACCAGTAGATTCTGAGAAATGCTCCATACATTAACCACAAGAGGGAGCAAGACACACATATGAAAATTGCTTAACCAGAGGGCCGATAGTTATCAATTATTAAAGGGTTTTCTAAAAGCAATACTGAAGATATATATGTTGAGCAGCATTATTTGGGGTGTGTGATGATTATTTTTAGACCACTGCACAACTGAATAATGGTTAACAAAGACTTAAAATCAGTCAATAACAATCGAGGATACGGCTTACCGCCAATACTTTCCGGGTTATACATAAACTATGGCATCCTTCTTTCCATGAACAGAGACAAAGAATGTCCATCGGAAGGCACAGGTTACAGAAGCATGGTGATACACAAGCTTAACGTTACCGGGATCGTAAAGAAAATGGATTTTTACACTTCTGCACAGGAACCATTACAGATCATCCCTGGTACCCCAAAGGGAAAGGTGCCGAAATGTCAAGTATGAAAATAAAAAGGGTAGTTTAATTTTCATAAATACTTACATGTTGACTTCCCAAACTAGTGTTTATCGTAAACTGGTTGTCTAGCTACCCATTAGTTTGCATTCTATCTATATGCACCATTTCTTTCAAACAACCATTCACTTTCAATAAACACTTATATAATTAGGGTCGCAGTCACTCAAAGCCATTCCTGGTAAGTACAGCACACAATTCTAAATAGAATGTCAGTGTATTTCAGGGCACTGTATCCAACAATATGCAATAGTTTGTTAAATGAGATTTTGGCTTTAATCATTTTAATAAGCAGTGGTAGTATAATTAAACCTCTTCAGCTCCTTTGCTGTAACCCCTAAATCTACCTACTCCCATGGCTTAATGCTTATTTCCTACATAGCAGACTAACTTAAGGTTCCATACAGCAATGCACCAGTAACACTTTCTCCATAAAATGAATGCAATTCAATTTATGAAAGTACAGTCCACTGCTGATCAATATTAATGTCATCTATAAGACAACAATGAGACGCTTTTAATAATGACGCTGAACGGCTTCATTTTTAAGCCGCTCACAAATGTTTTTTCTCATGTTTTTATCGGTACTTTTGCGAATTTTCCTTCAGTCTCGACGAGTTGCTGCTAACAAGAAGCTCAGCCGTGATAATGCAATCCCAATGCGATAAGTACGTGTCTGATTTCAGTGATCAAATGTTTCAAGTCGCCGCTAAATATCGCAGTATCCCAGCTGATTTTTATCTGAACTTTTCCTGACAATTCAGTTTCTCGATAAATCAGTTTCTGATCTAATGTGCTTGTGAAGGGCATCCTTGCTTTTTGCACATGTGTTTTGTTAGCAGGATTGCTGAAATGACATACTGCACCAGCATCATTTTCCAAGTTGCAGCTTTTATGTGATGCTGTCGCTAACTCTCGCTAAGCTTCTTGCTGGAGACATCGCTTAAATTTCTTTACTTGACCCCGGCCACAGGTGTATTTATTGTAAAATCATAAAAAGATAGTTAATCGTGCAAGTTTGTTTACCTAAATTAAGGTTTTCACAAGATTTCAACAGTTATACATAAATTAGTAAAGAAAAAATATAAATATGTCATTTTATTTTTAACGTTTGTCCAAATAACTATACTGAAATGTCTTGAGTGCTTTGAGAATCACATGTTTACCATTGAAGTACTTTGTCAGACTTGACGTGTTAGCAGCCTACATTGGCATTATCACCAGTAGCACTGGTAGGGCAAACTCCAGTCCAGCTCAAGCTGAAATTTTCATGATGTGGATGATTTGGATGATTTGAAACGACTGACCTAATTCATGCTGGTTGTTGTTTCCACCCAGAGCATCTCCTCCTCGTCGACTAAGATTCTAGTTTTGATATTTTTAAATAGGATTATACAATATAATCATTAAACCATTAAAATCAACTTGAAATACTACTGTATGGCTTACTAGCGTCATAAACACAGCACTTTGTGATATAGCATAACATCTAGGAAATGAAATAATGGTTGTGATCATCTTGTGAACTGATGTCGCAGATATGCAAAGGGTAAGAAGCACTCCATTAGCCATGCATGATTTGATGTTTCATAAATTCCTCCCGTTCATAGTCTCCAGTTTCTCTTCACGTTACACCTGTGGTGCTACAATGGGATTATTCTGCATTACACCTGACTTCTTAGCTGCCGCTTGGCATGCTTTAGATATTAAACGCAAATAATAAGTTCCACATTGCAATTTGGTGCAACACAGTATGACACGGTTTTTAATGTGTAATCTGAACCGCTTTATTTGTAGAGCGAAACAATTATGTGCTCTATAAAGTGTAACTGACTTCATGATGAGGATGCAACAGAACTGCATACTCTTTGGCCTGCAAGATCAAGGCTTGAGGAGACTGCAAAGAAGGCAAGCGGCAGTTCACCGGTATCGCTCATCATGCCAATTAGCATGTGGTAGCAATTCCAGCAATAGCAATTAGCCAGTAGCTTTGCATCACGCAAAGAGGAATTTAAATTCGCTAACCAGAAATGATGAGCCGCTCATTTTATTGAACGTTTAAAGGCAGATGAGGTAATTATTGCATCATCCACTAACTGAATTATCTTAACCCAGTTTCTGGAACATGCTTCTTCTCTCTGCCGTCAACATTTTTAAAATAAATTTGTCAGGTATGATTTAGAGCTGCAACAGTAGCCCTTACCTGGGTATGTGAAGGACCTTTGAAAAATGAAACCATACTTACATATGGTTAATACAACACCAGTGTATACAATGTGATAACTCTTGATGTGCAATATGTAAATAAATGTTATTAGTATGTCACTCCAACTGAGTGTACAGATACACACCTAAACAAGGCCAAACACAGAGCCATTGGTCTAGGATGACTTGGTCCATTCAAGACTGTGGAACACAAAAGATCTATGGTTACATTTAGATGTCTGGTATAAGATACTCTCTTTTCCATTTAATTCGACGTCATGAGGGGAATGCTCTGCATATGTTAGTAATCTCAATCTGTAACAGCTCTCTGTAATCGACTATAGTCACTGTCCGCTTCTTTTGTAATCTTTATATCATACTGTACTGTGGTTTATATCTTCATATGTTGTAAGTGTAAAATCTCTTGTATCTTCTAATAAAAAAATGTTAATCACAAATAAAATTAATGAATGAATGAATGAACAGCAGTTATGTGACCATACTTTATTGCTTGCCTATTGCTTTAATAATTCAGAAACTGTACTGGCTATAAACTACTGTGTTCAAAGCTAATGATACTGTTAATTTGATAGGTGGATGTATGCAGCACAGATTCAGCATGAACAAAGAAACAGTTACTATATTAATATAAAACTATATCCAGAATTGTGTCAGTTTAAATTATATTATATACATCATAGCCATACTCAGGCTAATATTAAAATATTATTAATTTAGAAGTTTGAAAAGCATAATTATAGTGAAAAGCAGCTTCTGCATAAGTATTTAAGTAAAATTCTCAGCTTGCAGAAAAACACCATAATTATATTTACTTTTCATTTAAAAAAAATCTTACAAACATACCTGATGCAATTTTAATTCTCAAAATTAATTCACAAATTAATTCTCATCAAATTTTAGATAAACATTTTAATAATTTGCAAAACGTACTATTATAGTTACATATTTCTATATTTACAAGATGCAATGCATGTCTAATAATTAGTTCAAGGCATCTGGAAAATATAGCATAATAATCATTTTAAGAACAGAACCAGTATAATAATGATGAAGCAGGATTAGTCCCCAGGCAGTCATATATTTTGGTATTTGTCACTAAATAAAAACATGCATACAAAAATACCACGAACCAGACAATATCTTTCTTTTACTATTGGTTTTAAGTTCAAAGGTCAGAGTAACTCAATGTGGCGATCAGACCTTATTTATCGTAGAATAAAAAGAAATTACCCTGACCTTTTATTCGAAGGATCTCTCTCTAACATTCTTAGAGCGGCCTTTTTCTGCAAAAGAAAAATGGCCAGGCATTGTCATACTTTTATTTCGTAAATGATGTCCGCAAAACTGATCCATATCATGTATCTCAACAAGATTAAAACGTTGCAGGTCCTTGTTGTCAAACTTCTCAACTGTCTGAGTAAAATGCTGCAACTTGCATTTTCATAAAAATAGAAAAAATGGCCACATTACACCAACTGTATTATCACCGACTTACCGTAAAACTTTGGATTTATCTGAAGGTACGTAACCTAACACACACAGCATTAAACCTTACTTATGTCAGGCTACATAAAGATGACCTCACATCTACTTCTTTGTGCAACCCCATTATGTGAGATAAATTTGATATTTTGTTCTTCCATAAGCTACAAAGAAAGTAAAGTTTCGTGAGGATCTCGCACTGAGAATCTGCCACTGCCTCCATAATGACTGAACCGGAATTTACCAACCACAAACGTTAAACAATGACTATGGAACATGCACTTGCTTCTTTCAGCCAAATTTTAGGCAAAGAAACTAATTTTAGGCAAAGAATCTGCACTTATCTTCCCCTATTGCAAGCATTTATACCAGAGTTATAATGAATCACTGAAAAGAATAAGCAGAGCTAATTGGGAAATGCCCACATATGCTACATTAGACGAAACAAAAGATAAACAAAATTTAATCGTGCATGTGTTCACTAGCTATGGGGTACATTAGAGAAGAAGAATATGTTCCTTTTCATATAGAAGCGAGTAAAGATGTTTACTAGGATCGCCAATTAATCGAAGATTAATCTCAATTATGTTTTTTGTTTACAAAGATCATCAAAACAAAATAATCAAGATAAAATATTTCCCAGCGGCCCTCTTTTTATTTGTTTCTCAATTGAATTATACTTAGAGTTCAGGGAGATTCACTGTCCTTTTTTTGCTTGGTAAATGCATATTTCTAAAGTCAATGAGTAATTGTGTAAAATAATCGTAATCTCAATATTGACCAAAATAATCCTGATTATTATTTTTCCCATAGTCAAGCAGTCCTAGTGTTCACCATGACTGCACAGTTAAGATTACTTAGATAAGATTAAGTTACTCATTCCAGTCAGAATACTTTGCATATTTGTGTTGCTTTGTGCAGGTGACCCTCTTTCTCACAAAGAAAAATATGACCACCCTACTCTACATGAGTCAAATGATCATGACATGGATCTACCTCGGCTAGTATGTATTTTACACTCAGAAGGCTTACTTGTTGAATGGGCTGAGCGATGTAACAACAATAATATATTGACTTAACATCATATAAAATTTAAACCATAAGAAAACTAGCAATTTTGATAAACTATTGATAATGAACATTGCTGTGATAACACACAGAGGAAGGTTTATTAACTTAACAGAGCACAGTACACGCTGCTCTGTAGCAAATACACATCTGGACGACACGAGAGCTTCCTCAGACGAAACTTGTGTGTCAGTGTCAGTGAAGAAGGTGATAGCTCAACAGCGGCTGCGATGTGGTCGTACTCTCAAAATGTAACGTCTGCTGCGGCGTATCGTGAGCTCAGCCAAAAACTCCTGGCAACTAAAACCGGAAATACTGAAAATGTATTTCATCCTTCAAAGCTTTGTCATCCAATACAACATAAAGGATACAAATGCTTGCAGTCACACACCCCAGGATAAATTGTGTCCTGCAATCAGCATGTCAGATCCAAGTCAGAGAAAAAACCCGCCAAAAAACTCTACCGTCACCGTTTTCTGGATTATCGCTAACAAGAATTAAAAGTATTTTGAAAATATGTTCATAAATTAGATAAGAAAACAAAGCCTTACAAAACTACAAAACAACTTTTATTATATTGCTTCCAAAATTAATAAGTATTTTGCCATTAATAATACATGGAACTTGTTTTTGCCCATTTTGAGTAATGTTGGACACATAAAATACCTCTAACTTTCAGTCTATCAATAGAAACAAACTTAAACTAAAATATATAAAAACTAAATACAAATATTTCACATAAAATTTAATTAACTGGATTTCAAATGCATATTAAAAAAAGAAAAATTCAAAAACCACAACTGTAATAAAGCTGTGACTTATGGCAAAAATATATATATTGTATAATTAATTTACTAAAATTTCAGTTTTAATCTATTCACTTTGACATATTTTTCATGTTCTGAATCTGTTGAAGGGGGATCCTAAGTGAATGGGATTTTAATAAAAATTAAGCCTTGAAGCAAAGAGATAATGACTTGAATTAAATCGTGATAATTATGATATCGACTGATATGAACAAAATTATAGTGCTGAAATATTTTGCCATATCACCCACCCCTACTTGAAGTTTTATTTAGCATACATGATACAAATGAATTCTTCCTTTTGCTCTGGTTTAAAGAAGAAACTACATTTCCCAAACATATGGCTCTGTGATACACCTAAATGTATTTAAAAGAATAATCCCCTGCGAGGACCGTGACCGCAGCATGGTGGAGGGATATGTGTGCTTCAGTGATCCACAGAGCTGAGTCCTGGTGCTTCTGGTAGTACTGGTGGGGTCTCCCTTGGGGGGCATGTCTGTGGGGAAAGGCCAGACAAACTGCAATCTACAAAACAAACTACAGACTACAAACAAAGACCCCGTTGAAAAATGCCAAAAAAAAAAACACTGAGTACTCTGCCAGGAATGGAATTGGGTTACCAGGACCCGCAATTGGAGCCAGACTTCGGGGGCGGGGGGGGTTTGTTCTTTGGTGATTGCGTTGCGGCCGACCACCCCCATAAACAGAGTTCAGCCCAAAATGGCTATAGGAACAGCCCCAAAAGGGCCCACAAACCACAAGGTGAATGATAGGGGTCAGGTGGCGAGGTGCTGTATCATTTGCACCACAGGTGTGAACGGGGAAGACCCAGACGGATCAGGCCTTGGCAATGGACATTGGCTTTGTGAGCCTGAAAGGGACCCGCCAGATACGGTCACTGTGGTCTCTGGAACCAAAACCGCTCGATCGGGGATGTAGTGTCTCTCACTCTAGAGTTTCCCACGGTGAAAGAACACAGGCAAGTGTTGGGATACTAAAGTAGACTATTCAGCAGGAGTTTTTCATAGTGGACAATAGGGTTGGTGCTAAGTGACCGCAACTCGCAGAGAGCGTCTGTGTGTATGCGCCAAACAACCGCTCAGAAAACAGCCTTCTGAGAGAAAGTGGGTGAGGGTCCGCAAATTGTAGCTCTTACAGGAAGACTCACAGCTCTTACAGGAAGACTCAAACAGCCAATTGGGAATGATGGGGATATCAGCCTGGGCATCACTGGGGAAAAATGGCCTCCGTGGATTCAAATTTGTGTCATCACCTGTTATTGGACATCTGTGCAAACTATGGATACTTGATGACAAATATGACATACTTGGTTATCAAAGCTCCTAAGGCCAAGCATAAATAATTAAATCTGCAGTTGCATCATCTTATTTGAAATGATACGTTTTGGATACTTGCAGCAAGGGGCAGAACTGTCAACTGATCATCACTGGCGAGTTAGATTCTTTGGATGATGATGATGACTAGACCCAAAAGGGCCATTAGAGTTTGCTGGGAACGCCTGGCTGAAGATTTCATGTGGTAAGAGTTGTGCTTGAATACTTGGCACAAAATCAAAGTCATTTAGGGTTGGCACTTCCTTCTCCTGTTTCTGATTTGCATGGACAAAACATCAAGGCACAGCTGTGAAAAGAAGAATATTCGTTATGGGTGATAGACAACATCCCTACTACATATATAGATGATATTGTCTTTTATGCCTCATCCACGCAGAACCTCCAGAAGATACAGTAATGCCAATTGATAAGCAAATTGTGAATTAGCCCGTCCCAAATTGTGAATTAGCTCGTCCCGATTTGCGGGCACTGAGTGATTTATGGCGGCAAAGGCGGAGTCGTCAGATAAAGCTTGACGTTTATTAGTCAATCTACAGCTGTGTCCTCGACGAAAACCAAGAGTTGTGGGTAAAGATTGAAACGATAAGACTTGCGAGTACAACCTCTGCAGGGTTGCCAGGCTCGTGTTTCCAGACAGACGGGAGGAGTTGTGAGGAGATCTCGAAACACAGCGCTTGGATTGAGAGGAGTCCGTTGAGGTGTTCTGGGCCATCTCATAAGGATGCCACCTAGTCGGGCCTCAAAGCGTTACATCCCACTAGGCAGACCCAGGACACGCTGGAGGGTGTATATCTCCCAGATGGCATGGAACACCTGCGGATCCCCCACAATGAGTCTGTAGCCTTGGAAAGAGGGGGGGGGGAGAGCAGCGCTGGCGGTGAAGCAAGCTTCACCG
>JABFEB020000079.1:8569459-8581876 GCA_019775895.2 Stomatorhinus ivindoensis
CCAACCCATCACAGGGCATGCTTACCATTCACACGCACACATTTACACCTAGAGACCATTTGGGAACTCCAATTCACCTTAACACATTTCTGGACTGTGGGGGGAAAATAAAGAACCCAGAGGAGACCCATGAACAACACAGGGAGGACATGCAGACGCCATACTCACAGAGCTGGGACAGAAACAGCACTAACAAGCCACCCTGTTACTATTAATGATAATATTTTAGTTAATTTGTATTGAAAAAATTGAGGAAAAAAACAATGAGGTTTGTATCTATTATTGTCTAGGAAACCCTTCATTCTCATCAAATAACAGTCTTATTAAAGACAACGAAAAAGTTCAAAAGCATTATGATGATATGAGCACGAAAAAGCAAAACTGTGAATGCAGAGAGATTGAGATTCTTGCACAAGAAAAATCTGTTTGCAAAGAGGTTCCAATCTACATTGGATTACAATATAATCTACACTGGATTACAATACAATCTACACTGGATTACAATACAATCTACATTGGATTACAATACAATCTACACTGGATTACAATACAATCTACACTGGATTACAGTACAACAAGGGCCTTATCCACATATAAAATGAGCACTACATGATAACAGGCATTCTGTAACGAGCAAGTTGCAGGAAACTTCATTGATGACAATACTGAATCTGTCTTGAATCACTGATAAAGTTTTTACTACATGCACTCCTTATATTTTCAGTGTGTTGTGCTATCAGCCAGACTTAGATTTATATGCATTGTTATTCTTGTCCTGGTCAGGGTGGGAGCTGGGAAGGAAACAAGGTGGGAAGGAAACAAGCAGAAAGCCGGGGGAACACCCAGGACAGGATTCCAGCCTATCACAGGGCACATTCATCTGCATAATCACGGATTCCAGCCTATCACAGGGCACATTCAGGATTCGAGCCTATCACAGGGCACATGCATCTGCATAATCACATAGTATGGGCAATTAGCTGAACTGACTGCCTTTGGGCTACAGAAGGGGAACCCAGAGGATACCCGTGCAACACGGGGAAAAGACAGGGAGAACATGCAAGGAACACGCAAACTGCACACGCATGTGAAGCCCCAGTGCTGGCAGTGTGAGACTGCATAGCTAGTCACTGTACCATCCTCAGATACATTTCCCCGTTCCGATGAACCTATTGCAAGGCAAGAACAGCAAATGCAAGAAAATGCATTTAAATTCAGAACATCTGACCTAGCAAACATCATAGCCTACCTTAGGCTACCTTAAACATGCTTACAACACTTACATTAATAAACAGTTGGGCAAAATCATTAACATGAAGTCTATTTCATAATAAAGTGCTGAATATCTCATGTCATTTTTTGAATAATGTACTGAAAGCGAAAAACATTTATCCACCGTAAATTCGGAAGATCGTAACCTGGGGAGAGTCTGTATTTACGACATTCAAGAAGACTTTCCTTAAACACTTAAATAACAATATTAATAACAATTATCTAATTAAATTATTATGGAATTATGCCACTAAAACATACATCATATTGTCATGATGTGTAAATATATATATATTTCTCATCACCAAAGTTCAGGGCCGGTAATCTATAAAAACAAAAAAAAAATAGTAAATTCAGAAAATAATAAGATAAATACAAATACCCATGCATATCTTTGTAAAGAATCATTTTCTCTCTGCAGGTCAACCCAGCTCCTGTTTATTCTCATATTGTTATGATTCCTATACTGAGGACACAGCACACAGCACACTGAGTCACTCACTAATTTACAGGTGACCCCTCTGTCACAGATCCAGCCTGGATCAGTCTAAGGGGATTTTTTTTCTCCGCTCCCTGGTGGAAGGTTTTGAGAAATCTTACATCTGAATGCTCATGTCCTACAAAAGAAGCTGATAGTTAAGGGGCAGATCAGACTCCATAGTACTATGTTTATGAACCACACTTCAGCTAAACTTGTTTTATTATTATTATTATTATTATTATTATTAGTAGTAGTAGTAGTAGTAAGGATAATAACGACAACAACACAAAAGAAAATATTGAAATAAAACAGAATACAGTTTCTCATTTAGATATATACAACACCGCTTTTCTAAATCATTTACTAAGCAGTCTAACTGCATCAAAACCACTTAGGAGGAATTTTTCTTTAAAAGAAATTGAATGAGGTGAATTAAATGAACACAATAAAAGACTGTTATTTTTGACATTGTGGGGACCATTTTTCCGGTCCCGGTTAGGAAAACTTCAATTTCATAAAAATCGTTTACTGCAATTAAAAAACTAAAAAACTGAAAATGCCAAAAGTCTCGTATTTTGATTATTTACTTGTTGTTAAGGTTAGGACTGGGTAGGTCGTCAGGTTTTTCCCAAAGAAATGCATGACGGTCCCCACAAAGACATGAGTATAGGTCTGTGTGTGTGTGTGTGTGTGTGTGTGTGTCTGTGTGTCAGTCAGGCACTGAGAAGGCGTGCCAGTGTCACAATGCCTATAAGGCTACAATAATGTAAAGATTCCAGATTCTTGTCCCTTCATGATGTCTGATGAGCTCACAGGCAAAGTGCACATAGCATTATGGTTACAATGGACTTACATTACTAAGGGGCCCTATTATTATCCTTTTCAATGTTCATAATTTGGATTTAAGGTACCCCAGATTAAATGGCCTTTATCTTTGTTCACTTACATTTAGCCCAAAGCATCTTAAATCTGACAAGTAATCCGGCTAAGCAAGAAATCCCGCTTTCTGAAACCGGCCCCAGTTCTAGCCAGGTTCATTGTTAGTCGTCGTTAGCAGATGATGACAATGTTTAGCGCAGTATTTTGCACATACGTGCACCACAGCAACATGTCCACAGAGGGTGGATGGAGAGTACTGTGTGTACAAGCAATTTAAAGAAATGAAGACAAGGCAAAAGTGCAAATAAACAGTACATGACTGGGAAATCCAAATGTTACTCAGCAGTACTCCATTCAGCGAGTACTTTGGGCTGTAAGACTTGGCAGGCTGTTTACATACCCATAAAGCTATTAAACACACTAAACGAAAGGAATTCACTGGAAAAGCCTAACAGTTCCCCTTTAAAATTGTGTATGTGGCTAGCAATCAAACTGTAGCAGAGTACTGTACTTTATATTCAGTACTCAGCTATAGCACTGCATGTTTTGACTGCTAACCAACAAGTACTACTACTACTACTACTACTACTATTACTACTACTACTACTACTTAGAAACTAGTAACAATAATAATTCTGCTACTAACAACAGTAATAACAACAGTATTCTGGAATGTCAGCAGACCTGCAGTTCGCAGGGAATTGGTGAGCTTACTAGAAACAAGAGGACTAGTCAACATGGAGATCCTTTCATCAAGCAGTGTAATTGTGTTGTATTGTTCGTATCCCCTGGCTACAGTTAATTTCAGAGTGATAACATAAGGAATAATAAAGCTAAAAATATCAGGTCCCAACAGTACAAAGACACCGTCTCTTGTCCTTGCTTTATTGTGGTCCAGTGTGAAATTAAGCTGACACTGGTTCACTTATCATGGCGCTTCTGCACTATTGGCGCCATGTGGGAGTCATCGCTGGCCATCATTGCAGGCTCATTCAACAAGGAACTTCATAGTAATCTCACAGGGACTGGCCCAAAGGACTGAGCCGCTGACATAGCCAAGGCTAATAAAATGCAGCCTTCTTTTACGGGGAAAATTGTCACACTGATGTCTAACATTAATCTAACAGTCTCACAAATGTTGATCAGAGTATTATTGTGCTTTCATTTAAATACCAGCAATGCTCATGTAAAATGTACCAAGCAAGATTTCCATCCAACCATTCATCCATCCATCCATCCATCCATCCATCTTTTAGTCGCTTATCCTGATCATGACCCCAGGTGGGGGGGGCAGTGGCTGGAGACCATGGGACTGGGGTATACCTATCTGCCCCTTTTACCATTTTCTAATTACTTTCTAGTTCAAGACACCAGCAGTTGTTCAATATTTAAAACTAAAGTCTCAATACACAGTCACTTCTCCTTTAACTTTATGAAAATCAAGATGAATAATGAAGGATAATTACATCGTACAAATGTATGGTGTCTAATGCCTGTGAGGTGAAAACATCTGAAGCTAACTT
Organism: Stomatorhinus ivindoensis; assembly: GCA_019775895.2. Lineage (NCBI taxonomy): Eukaryota > Metazoa > Chordata > Actinopteri > Osteoglossiformes > Mormyridae > Stomatorhinus > Stomatorhinus ivindoensis. Next base: position 8,573,615 of record JABFEB020000079.1, read on the forward strand.
TCCCAAACACAATAAACACGCCAAGAGCAACCAGTAAAATGTTCACTTCATGATTATTCAGTTATTCACATTCAATCATGTTACCCTTCCACTGTTATTTACAATTACTCTTGCGTCTTTAGCAATCCCACACTTAGGACAGAATAATCAAGGATTCATTATTATTTAATAATAATCAAAAAGGAAATTGTGTTTTTGGTTCCTCCCACCAATTTTAAAGCAAGTATACCTATAAATAAATTTTTCTCAGTAGCCATAAATCTGCTCAACAAGTTCTGTTTCAGCCTGTTCCCAGAGGATGCACTCTCTCACAAAATGACCATGTGGAGGAATGGAGCAAAGAATCTGAGAGTCTCGAACCCGTGCCAGCAACAAGGTGCCGCAAATAATCCCAAGGTGGCAAGTGACGCCGCCGCCCCCCCCCCATCGGTCACCCGGCGCCCCCTCACCTGCTGGCCACAGTCTGTCGGCAGTGCTGTCTGAAGGGCATCAGGTGGTAGTTCATGGCATCCAGCAACAGCTTCTGGCAGACGGGGTCGTTCCTCATGAAGTCGACGGACTGCACGCGCTCCACCAGCTCGGTGGCCGGGATGAGGGCGAAGCGCAGCCTCTGCATCAGGTCGGGGGCGTAGTGCATGCGCGTCTCGCGGTCGTGTTCCAACCACAGCACCGACATCTGGAAGAGAGCCAACTCCGACTCCACCGGGGGCGGCAGGGAGTCCAGCATGCTGCACATCTCCTCAAAGTTCAGCAGCAGTACGTCCTCCACCAGATACTTGTTCGCCAGCTTCTTGGTTTCATCCAGCCCGTGGAGAGCAGCGATCTTGCAGATCTGCTTGTAGTTCTGCACTGAGATCTGGTCGTTGAGGAACTGAACGCTGAGCTTGGTGATCTGAGGAATGCTGAGGATCTTGCTGACGGACAGCACCTCTTCCACGGTGTCCAGGGAGAGGGTCACGTTGGCAGTGTATAGATACTCCAGGACGAGCCGCAGTCCAATGGAAGAGCAACCCTGCAGCACCAGGTTGTTGATAGATCTGGGACTCTGCAGGAGCTTCTCGTCTGGAGAAGAAGAGGGAGTTCCGCTGCTCCCTTGCTCCTTACTCGAAATTCCCTCGTTGTTGAGAGGATGACTAGAGAAGAGAGACCTGAAATACTGAGAGCAGGACGCCAGCACTGCTTTGTGGCAGTGAAACTGCTGTCCCTGGGCAATGAGTGTCACATCGCAGAAAAGCTGCTTCCTCCACAAGAGATTGAGCCCGTGCAGCAGAGTGTCGCTGTGAGTGGGGTCAAAGGTGGACGTTCTATCCCCAGACCTGGACATGACTTCCTTACCGATAAGCCACCTACAAATAAAGCAGGCATACATGTACTGCTTTACAGCAAACATTTATGTAGAAAAATTGCAATCGCATAACACAATTTACAATGATTTCCATAAGATGCGGTCAAAAACAAAATATTTAGTGTAAACCGCACCCCAAATCGTTGTTCTGTCATTAGTTTAATCGCTATAAATTATTCTGCATAAATATCAAACCACCGCATATTTAATAAACTTCAGCATTAAGTGCCCGCACTGTAGATTGAAAAATATAACTCGGATTGGCGATAGGTGCAAATGTACCGCCGGGCAGCATTCACTCCCATCCATTTCTGCATTCCGAGCTCCCCAAACCGCTCCTTTCATAAACCTACTATCGATTAGGCTGTATTTATAACAAATAATTGTAAAAGGCGATCCCAGTAGGACGCTGCGGCTAGAAGAGACGCGGAGAAAACAAACTATCATCGGTGATACTGCAGCACCTTCCTCGCAAACGCAACTTAAGTTGACGGCAAAGGGAAAAAATAGGCACCCCACCCCCATAAAGATACAGCCAAGCTATTCCCTATTCAAGTTAATCATTATGTTTAAAACGATCTTACGCAGGCACGGAATAAAGCTGCTTTAAAAAAAAAAAATCCAGGCAGACAAAGCAGTGCAAAGAAAAGCTTGTTTGTCCCCCCCGGTATCGTTCATCCAGAGCGACTGCGATCCCCCTTGTTTCGGAGTTATAGGGTTAGCCAGGAAACAAAAAAAGCCCTTTCATCAGTTCGCCGACGTTTAGGAAATAATTGTACTATGATCTCCTACGCACGTGGATGTAGGTTTATTATGGGGACGCGAGATTGCTGAGATGTTTTTCTAATGCAAATCTGGTAGCAGATATCCACAAGCTTTACCGTAAGGTGCCTGTCACAACTAAACAATGCGTGGTACCAGCTATACAACATAAGCCAAACTTACCTGACTCTTGACAAAAAAGTAAGCTTCGGCTCCTTTTGATCCGCACTTGACTTCCCTGTGTTTTCTTTTTCTTTTTAAAATAAATCCTTTTTTTTCTCTCTCTCTCTTAAAGGCTATGGTCGATGCCCCAAAATGATCATTGATTCCAACTCATGCAGATACTATTTTTACATTTTATTTTTGTTGTCGGTGATCATTTGTTCTCCTGAATTAGAAGTGTGTGAGTGTATGAGAAGGAGCTGTGCTTTCTGCAAGAGAAGAAGAAGAAGAAATATACGTGTGACAAATTATGCTACCAAGAAACAACACATCATTATCCTTGGGCCTGGGGCTCAGTGAGTCGTAACGAGAGTAATAGGAAATCCACGGTTGGGGAGAGAAACGGTCGTGCATGGCCGGTGGAGAGAGACCGTGCAGGGGGATGGATGCTGGAGAGACTCGCAAAATTATGGCTCAAGGCTATTGTAAAAACTGTCGAGCGTAAATGACTGCGATTTCAAACATCTTTGGAAGAAAGAAAGAAAGAGAGGGGGAGAGAAAAACGGGTGTCTCCCTCGCTCTTATAGAGGGAACCGTCAAGTTTTAGTGCGCATTGCTAATTAGTCAATTTCTCTCTGCCTTCACAGCCCGGCGACTTTGCTGCTGAGCTGAAACTGCTAATTTCTGGGAGCAGCCTTTTTTTGGCTGTGAACTGAATGGATGAATGGGTTGTCTCGCACAGATGACAAAAAACCCCCTGCCTTAATCTCCATCGCCAAAACAACCCTTCCTCTCCTACTGCTGCTCTTGCCTGTAGTCTTTCAAAAAATAGCGTGCCCTGCCAATCTGCTAACTTTCCCAGCGCACCTGCATCACATACACTTAGACTTAAAAAAAATAACAAACACGAACCGTACATTTTGTGGTGTGCCCTGTTTATTTCTTAGCAACGGGGCCTTTTTAAATAGGCGCCGCATTTTATTAATTGGCAATGTGTATGCTATGATTTTCTATAAAACAACGAAATCTGTTCTAATTGAGAAGATGTAAGAATTCTGAAGTATTCTGCTATAAAGTCTTTCACATTAATAAATAATTCTTCTAACGAACTGCCATTGTGGTTATTCTGCTGCGAACAAAACAAATTATATTGTTAGGCTTTGTAATTGGTGTGTGTGTTATGTGTGAATGAGTGTCTCAGTCCAAACACATATAGCCCCAGTGCTATAAGGCATACGCAGGTTATTAACTGCCGTGAGAAGTATGAGCTTGCATGAGAGGCATCCTGCAGCACACCTGTGCAGTTAAGTGGTTTATCTGAAATGATTTTATACTAGTTAGCAGGTATTTCGGTGCCAGCTTTGTGTAAGTGATTTTAAATGCAGAAGACACAAATTAGCAGAATTCATTACGTATTGTTCACAATTCATCACTGTTTGCATTCATGAATCACTGTCAAATAAATGCAGTAGACCTATACTAATGACGACCAACTGTATGAAGTACACAACTGAGAGATGCACTGGGTGACCAGTAGACAGTGTAGAGATGTACTGTAAACTATTACCTACGGCCAGTAAAAGAGACCCAACTGTGTTAAACAGGTAGATCAGAGAAGCACTTGGCTACCAATAACCCAGTACAGTCACCTATAATAATCAGTGGGCAGTGGATAATTATGCAGCCAGTGATGTCAGTGGGTACCTCTGCCCCTAGAAGTTCAGCAGGCAAGTTCATATTGTTACACTGTGAATGTTTGCTACCTGTTAGTTTTTACCTTTTAGAGGAATATTTTAAAGGCAGTTTTGTATTAAACAAGTCTCTGCATCTTTAACAGAATATTAACTGGGTCTCATTGTATCTGCAGTGTGTCTGTCAGTTTAAAGAAGCATAAATTTAAAAGATATTAGTTCATTAGTAGCATCAATGGATAGAAATTGTTATTTTCTAAAGTCGCTAATTCATTTATACTGCTGATTCACAGCACTTTGTTTTTTCAAGATTATGTATAAGTAAAGTTCCAAGGAACTGTGCCCTGTGATGGACAGGTATCCCATCTGCTGTGTTCCTTGGATGGTCCCTACTCACGTTAGTCTACTGTGGGTAACCAGTTATGTAAGGAGGGTGGGCGATGGTGTGCAGGCAAGCAAATTCAAATGATAAGTATGACAAAAACATTTAGTTTTGATGAAGTTAGTAAAAAATGAAGAGAGTTATACTGAAATTTGGGGATTAGCATTTGGTTATTCAGCTGATTCCTTTGTTGTGATACATTTTAGCAGTGTAGCCCTTACGGCAGTGGCCCATATGGTTCATTTTAAATATTAGTGAGCTCATCTAAACTGTGAAAAAGATTTTTTTCCCCCATAAGAGTAATTCTGACTTGTGCATTTTTTCCAGAAAATGATTGCTGGCCTCCTTCAGCTTTTGTTTAGCCCAGCTTGATGATTGAGCCTCGCTGTAAACAACGCCGATACTCGGGTTAACTTGTCCGTCTCGGTCAGCCTGTATTATGCAGTCGGAAAAACAACAGTTTTGTTTTTATCACCAGGTCTGGCCTCTTCAAGTCAATGAATGACTACTTTGCGTTTGAGATGCTCAGCTCATACTTTTAAATTGCATGGTTGCCCATTTATAGACACCCCATGATTATTACTGTTATTACCGAATATTAACCCCAGTATTACCCACAACCACGGACTAGATGGTAGCATTGCTGTTAAAGGCAGGTTGTTAAGCATATTGCTTAACAAATTCCACCCATTCATTTTCCAGCACTTACCCAGTGTTGTGGTGTACTGAACACCCTGGATGGGCTGCCATTCCTTCACAGTGCCCAGGCACAGAGATGAGGGGAGTTCACCTGGCTTCATGGCCTTATACTGCAAGAAGGGACTGGAGGACCTGAGAGAAACCCATTGGAACAGAGAAGAACATTCCAACTCCACACACACACACACACACTCACACACACACAGCCAGGGGCTGGAATTGAAAACGCAGCCCTGGTGGCATGAGGTTACAGTGCCTGAAGTAAATACTGTATAAAATACAGGATTCATCCCGGTATTTTGTACATTGATCAAATGGAATGTCTTCTTTCTTTATTTGCTTGTTTATTTGTTTAAGATCTGAACCAACCAACTTCTACCTCGATAACGTACACAATATCAATAGGATGGAAAGCTGACAGGAAAGTGCAGATTACCACTGACATTAATATTGTAAGTGTTTGAATCTCTTAAGCATGAAATCTGTATTCAACTGTTACGGTTGCAAAAAAAATATATATATATATATATCAAAATGGATTTATTCATACTCTTTGGCAAACACACCATACTGTTTATATCATTGTGGGTGTATGTAACATTGGGAAATGCTATTTTATATATGCATACTGCATATAGCTCATTTTGAAATACTATTCATTCCCCATAACAGAAGGAAAGATTTTAGGAATTATTTTTTGCATTTTTTGCAAATTCTAAATAATTTAGCTTTAGGTTAACTAGGAAAGACCCACTGATGGCAATCTGTTGTTATAAGAATCCAAATTTCCTATATACATGACAAAAATAGGAAACTATTTTGGGCTTACAAAAGAGAAATTGTGGGGAATAGATTCCTGGGAAGTACCCCATGAAGGTAATTATGATGTGGAACGTCCTAGTTTACCAATACATCTAGTAATATTAAAGACCCAAAGTCACCTATTAAAGATTAAGCATTTCTTTATGTATCTCAGCAGGAGTCATTCGCTGCAGTTCCTACAAGAAATGCAGCCAAACCTGCCTAAGAGCGGCAAGGAGCCACTTGGCTAATGGCTTTGAAGCACCCCTGTAATATGGGGGTCAGGGGCTTCGCATTTCCCCTGGCTGCAGACTTTAACACTGCTGCACGTACCATTAATGGCTTTCTGTGCAAGCCTTCTGAGACGTTGCGTTTCAACCAATGTCCAGAGAAATCAAAAAGCTGAAGGAAATGTCTTCATACACAGAATCTGGAACTGGAATGATGTCTATGGGGGGCACGGTGGTGGGATCTGGGTTTGAGTATCCGCCACGGTCCCGTGTGTGGAGTTTGCATGCTCTAACTGTGTTGTTCTGGGTCTCCTCTGGGTTCTCTGCTTTCCCACTACAGTCCAAAAAACACACTAAGGTGAATTGAAGATGTCAAATTGCCAGTACATGTGCATGTGTCCCATGAAGGGTTGGTGCCCTATACTGGGTTGTAGCCCCATGACCATGACCGTAGATGTGTGTGTCTGTCAGTTTTTCACATCCATCTTCCAGTTGTTGTGGGATATACATTCGGTAGGTACACAATGCAAATTGTCTGCCACTCCAAAGGGCAAATCATGTGGCTGCGAATCACGGCAGCACACAGGCAGGGTCATGAAGTTCAGTCAATGTTGCATGTGAAGTAGGCAAATTTATGTGACTGGAAACCTCATGTGTCTGTCGATGCCAGATGCGGGGACCACGGCACCTCAGGAACACTTCAGCTTTGGATTCTTTGTGTTGAGTGGAATTCAAATAATCTGCACCCACATTAATCTCCAGAGTTAAATGTGTTTTATCTGAATTTTACAAAATGATGAAATATTTCAAGAGCGATGCTAATTATGAAGCAGGTGAAGATCTCCTTCAGGATCACGTAGAGATCCGGCAGGCGTGCTGGAAATCAAACCGCGTCCCAGAATCAGTCACCCCCTTGCAATTTTCACATAGTACACTGTCAAAAACAAAGTTGATAGCATTCCTGCAACCACAAAACCACTGTTAATGGGTAACAAGTGCAAAAATAATAGTTTAGTACGAGCCAAGATGTGCTGAACGGCAAATATATACACAACTCATCTACTCCTGAAGTGATTCTAGATGCAAAAGTCAGTCCTACCCAGTACTAGCTAATAAAGTGGTCACTCAGTAGATATCTATATACTGGCTTATTTCTCTTGGTGTTTAGGTATTTTGAGGACTATCAACATGAATGTGTGCCTGACTCTCTAAACAGAACGTGCTTGGTACTCGGAGCGGTATGTTGTGGCCCAATGTGATGAAATTGTGTTTTTATGGGCATGTGCTCTTGTGTTTGCTACCACAAGGATGGAACTCATGCCAAACATGCAGACGGCCCTTGTTAAGAGGCGTGGAATCACGAGCTTCCACAAATACCAGGAAATGCGGGAATAAGGCCGTGCTTCCCCTGCCGGTGGGAGCGTGTCTGCAGATGAACTTTCCACCAAGACAACAATCCCAAGCATAAATCACCTGTAACCAAGAATCGGTCGGATAAACAGGGAATGCACACCCAGGACTAACCGCTCTAATTTCTGTAGTCCGATCTGTAGGACCATGAATGATTTGAATGGAAAAAAAAACTGAAGTACCAGGCAAAAATAAATTAAAACAATTGCAAAACAATGGGCAAAAAAGAAATTAAAAGATCTAAATGTAGAACAGGAAAGACAGACATAATAGGATACATAAAAAATGAGGCCAGTTCCATATGCCTGTATTGGCCATAGGGTACTTTGCAGGACAAGACCGTTGATAAGTGTCACCGTGTCAAGCCCTCATATCCTCCCTGTGCTGTGCAGGTTTCCGCTGGGCACTCCAGTTACTTTCTACATCCAAAAACATGCCGTTATGCTAATTGTCATCCCTAAACTGCCTGTAGCATTTGACTGTGTGCGTGTAAGTGCCCAGCGATAGACTGGCAGCCCGTACAGGGTGTACCTCTGCTTCGTGCCTCATGCTGTTTCAGCCTCTTCAGCTGTCTTCCAATATGCCGTATATGAATAAAAATATTTCATACAAACCAACCCTCCATAGCAGTATTCAGAATTACTGTAATTAAATTACAATTACATTTACATGATAATCAGTTACCATGTATTACATTGTTCATCTTTCCACAGATGAAAATATTGTTTAACAAAAAATATCTGTCAATCCATCCATCCATCCATCCATCCATCCATCCAT
>JABFEB020000079.1:8609962-8630195 GCA_019775895.2 Stomatorhinus ivindoensis
CTGGAATCCATCAGGGGAAAGACACGAGGTAGCAGGGGGCGTGGCACATGAGGCTGTAACGGGCAGGGTATGACACTGTAGTATTTTCAAACTACCCCGACACTTTGGATGTAGCTAATTTTATGTTTATAATGGAATAATATAGATTTTCCGTAAGGTTTCTAGCTTGAGCGTGAGAGTTTGAAAGCGTGAGGGTCACGCCACAAACATGACAGCTGGCAATCCTAGTACAGTTGAGTCCTGGTCATGACACTATGACAGTCACCATGATTAAGTTAAAAAGTAAGAGAATTTGATACAATAGAATCCCGTTATAGTGGACTCACTTATAACGGAATATCATCTATAACAAATGAGGTCCCGCTGGTTCTGGCCGTGCGCCTTCAGGAACATCCAGAAAAGCCATTGGATATAGCAGACTGGCATATAACGGAATAATGCTCTCAACGCACAAACAATTTGGTCCCCAGGGCCGCTTTTAGCTGTAGTTTTGTTCGGGCTAAACGGGCATGCAGACCCTGCCTACAAGGCGTGTGGCATGTCGGTGATATCCAGCGCAGATACGTACATAGTTGAGATTATTAAAAGTCACGCATCTGGATTACTACATGTACAATATAATAATCTATACCACAAGTGTGTCTGCTGGGGTGTGGCGTGAGTAAATGGTGTCCTGTAGTTGTGTTCTGGGCAAACATTAACTCTGGATATAACGGACTGTTTTGCCTGGTCCCCTGAAGTCTGTTATAACGGGATTTTACAGTAATGATTATTTTAAAAATGCTTAATAGAGATAAGGTTTACATTCTGGGTTCTTGTCTTCGTAAGTGGTATGGTTTAAGAAACGTAGATCTAAATTTGGCTACTCTTTTGACGAATAGTTTCACTCATTACAGCAGCAACTGTCAGGGTCAGCCCCTGTGGTCCCACTCTGTGTCCCTCCCCCGTTTTGGCCAGCAGGTGTCGCTGGTCATCCTGTCCTTCATGTTAGTCTTTGTGTTCACACCTGTTCTCGCTTGGCCTCATGGCTCAACACATTGAGCATCCAGTTGTCTTTGATCCCTTCTCTGCTGTGTTTGAATCCCCCCTCCTCAGTTTTTGTATTTTGCTCTACAATGTCGCATTTTGTGTTTTTCTGGTTCTTGTGTCTGATTTTGTATTTGGTTTTGTTCCTTGTGCCCCTGCTCGTGTCTTTACCTGTCTGTAATTCCCTAGTGTTAGTTTGTTTCCTTGGTTAGTTCTTAGTATCCCTGTGTTAGTTTGTTTTCTTGGTTAGTTCTCAGTTTCCCTGTGTTAGTTTGTTTCCTTGGTTAGTTCTCAGTTTCCCTGTGTTAGTTTGTTTCCTTGGTTAGTTCTTAGTATCCCTGTGTTAGTTTGTTTTCTTGGTTAGTTCTCAGTTTCCCTCTGTTAGTTTGTTTCCTTGGTTAGTTCTCAGTATCCCTGTGTTAGTTTGTTTCCTTGGTTAGTTCTCAGTATCCCTGTGTTAGTTTGTTTCCTTGGTTAGTTTTCAGTTTCCCTGTGTTAGTTTGTTTACTTGGTTAGTTCTCAGTTTCCCTGTGTTAGCTTGTTTCCTTGGTTACTTCTCAGTTTCCCTGTGTTAGCTTGTTTCCTTGGTTAGTTCTCAGTTTCCCTGTGTTAGTTTGTTTCCTTGGTTAGTTCTTAGTTTCCCTGTGTTAGTTTCTTTGAGTTAATTAGTTTCATCCGTGCCCTGATTTCCTTGTCTTTGTTAATTAGCCTCACCTGTCCTGTGTTAGTCTCGTTACCCCTTAGTAGTATTTAGTTCCTGTTTCTGGCCAGCTTCCCAGTGGTTCATTGTTGCTGTTTGATGGTTGTGATGTCAGACAGTTTGATATTCTCAGTGTTCGATGTGTGTTTGTTTTTGGTTATTTAGTCTTTGTTAATCCCCTTTAGTTTTTGACCCCTCGTGGTCCCTTGATTTTGCAGTGTTCCTAGTACTTTCTGTTTCGTTTAATAACCCTAACCCTATTGTTCTTGGAGCCGCCAGTGGCTCGCCTGTCTTTTCTTGTGCCTGTGTCATGCCACGTTCCTGCACCAAACCCGTCCAGGTCCATGACAGCAACATGACAAAATAGTGCATACCGCTCTTTGTTTGGTTAAAGACGGTTTTAAATTCACTGAAGACATCAATCTATTGAATGCTGAAAGTAAATAAGAAGGGAGCACAGGGAATGTCAAATAGCCATACATGAGTATGCCCACATAATCTATTTATCCTGTTTAACTTGTATTATAAACCTAATATTGACAGCATGCAGAATCAGTTGAACATGATAATGCAATACTGACACAAGCGGAGAAACCCAGTAAAAAACACAAAATCAAGTACTAATATTTGTCATGAAACTATAGTGCAAAGGTGTAACATTAAGCTTTTATATGTAAACTCAATAACATCTCTAAATTTCCCAAACATCTATTGTAACAATGAGCTCATAGGAAATAATTATATTTTACGATGGCATAGCATGTCAATAACATGTTGGGGAGGAGTGATCATTGACCTTGTCCTTCTTCAAGGTCAAAAAAGTGAACATTATGCTGTTTGAGGTAGACAGCAGAAAAGTAGGTGATATAAATGTAAATACACAAAGATGTAGTGAATTTAAAAAACACTTAGAAATCAAGGCTTTGACTGATATATATTTGTCAACAGGTGCTTCATTTTTTGACGATAATTTACTTTATTAATGAGAATTCATGTTAATTTAAACATTCATTCATTTCCCAGAAGCACCCACCCATTTCAAGGTCACAGTGATCATGGAATCTGTTCCCATAAGCATAGGGCACAAGACAGGGTAACTCTCTTCATGGGTCCACTGCAGTCGGCCACCACCAAACACACACCTACACAAACATACTGATGAACAGACACTATAGTCACTATAATCTATGGCCTATGCTTGGAAACTATAGACCCCACGTGAACAAAAGCAGAGGTGATTAGAATAAAATCCACATCCCTATGAGGCTACAAGGTTTTTGCTTAACTGTGAATGGACTAGTTCTTTCTAAAGGACTAAACAATTTAAGAAAGTTTGAGTTCTGCTCCTGTTACCAGTTAATTTTCCTTTGTGATTACTTTGCCTAAAACCATCGCTTCCGTGAATTATTGTTTGTAATATGGCTGTAGCAAAGCAGCTAGAACCCTATTAATTTCCTGTTTTAATTAAGAATATTGTTATATTTACAAGTTTTGCACAACTACTTAAGTGAGGGTGGTGATGGGGGGGTATTGTCTCAGTTCCTGCTCCCTGTACTCCAATGATTGAAAGTGTCCCTCTTTTGACACAGTGGGTCCAGGGCGCACCTTTTTGATCACAGACACAGTCTGCACAGGCTGTTCTTTTCATAAAATAGTGAAAAGGACCATTTTTAAGCAATTATTAACAAAGCCAGTTTAGGAAGTACTTTTTCTGAACAAATGCTTGTAAAGCCATAGGTTTGCAATGACTTTGGAAGATGCGTGTATTTTCAACTTCTTTGTTGCATTGAATTAATTTGTCTGATCACAAATTATCCTGCAAATTATAATGAAATAATTACATGAAATGTTTAAAATGACGCATCTTTACATAATTTGCCAACCTTGACATTAGAAAAGATTTCAAAGCAAAGCCTCAATCAGAAGGACCAGGAAGCTTTCAGATCCACTCAGGGGTAAAAAGACACAGATTAAAAGGTACAAAAAAAAAATTCCAACGACCAACATCCCTTCGAGCGGAGCCATTAAGAAGTGACTGTATTACATTATGCAGACCGCAGGGGACAAGGAGCCACAACGGCAAATTAAAAGTACAATGCAGGGTGGGACAGTACGTCTGAGTCAACAGAAGAAATAGTAACAATAAAATCAAGTGTACCATGCTTTTATTATTACATGTATTCAGGGGATACAGTGAAATTCTTATGCCACAGCTAATGGGTGAGGTGCCTCACTGTAAACTGGGAAAACTGGGAAGTGCAGCACTGGATAATGCAGTGCAGGATGAGACGAAGGAGTACAGTAAGACTAAAAATGTCATACATAGTAAATACCGCAGGTCGTGCAATACTGGGACGAGTTATCTTTGCAAGATTATATGCAAGGAGAACACTGACAAAATATGACTGCGAAATACAATTGTATTGTCACAGGGAAATAATGTGAAAAGCTATACTATACTATATATATGTAAAGGCAACTTCAAGCCTCATTTCTGTACTGGCATAGTTTGACATTTTAGTAAAGTACTCCTTCACTCAGTAACTACTCGATATGATTATCCTGAAGCAATTGGAACATTTTTTTGTTCATATTGCCCAATTAGCCGCCACTGTAGAATGCGTGTGAAATATCCACAAGATGCAGGTAAGAATACATTCCAAATGTAAACACTGAAATGCTGTTAATGCGTTAGAAACTAAAAAGGTAAACTGATAAATGAGATGTTAATTAATTTTGTACCAAACGCTGAGACTGTTGGTAAATTTCCGATTCACCTAATTTTCTGAAATGTGTGTCACTTCAATTACTAAATATAAGTACATTGTAAGATGCATTTTGAAAATTTAATTTGATGAAGGGGAATGTCATTAACATTTATGCCATACTGATAAAACTATAATGAGATGTCCTGTTAGTCATTTAAGACTCTCCAAATTTGATCTAGGCAGATTGTAACAAATACGCAATTATCATTGTTTTGCTGATTCAGCAATGGTTTATTCAGAGGGATGTAATAAAAATCAATATCAATTGAATATCAGCCTGTTATCTGATGTGTAGTACGCCTATGTAATTAATCTGCCATTTATCCATTTAGCTTCCTGGGGAGCTAATCTCAAGGTTTAAGATTATGCTCAAGTTCAATTTCATAGTGGCCATAATCAGCATGTCAAACCGGAAAGCCATGCAAGTAACTGAAATCGCTCATGCACTCTGTACATTTCTACGATTATTACGTCAAAAGAATTGTGTTGCCTCAGTTGTCAGTGACCTTTCATTTTACATACCGATTCTCGATATTAGAAGCACGTGTGACAAATTTATTATAAAATGGCGTCGGCTGGTTAAATCTCCCACATTCTTATAAATTTAATATTTAATTTTCATTTAAATCATTGGATACGCAATTTCGAACACAACATGCTCAGTGTTAACATAGCGGCCTCTAATACTGAGATGAAACTAAAGGGCCTGATTATCTGTATCAGGTGTGTCAAATTAGGGTCGCCTCTAAACCATGCAGGGTGGGGGTTCTTCAGGAGGTTTTGGGCAGCCCTACATTATTGTGATGTGGGAATCTATGTAACTCTATGGAAACTGTGAGATTAACGTAACTTCAGTAGTCATTTCCTATAAATATTGCATTTTCTTTAAAAAGGGATGTTTTGCACGTTCAGCTTGACTGCAGCAAAAGAACGGGCAACGTGCCCAAGCAGTTACCAGACTTGTCATTTTGACTTGAATGAATCAAATGTGAAATAGCGCTGACTAACCAGACATGCAGCACATGTGTGGCAGTCAAATTACTCAGGCAAGAATGATTCCGAAACTACAAGCTCAGGTGTACATTTTCTCGGTGAAACCTCTGTACTGGCAAGTTCATTAAGTCGGCTATTTAATAAAATATTAAATGGGTAAAAAATACATTTATTACCTGACACCTTCAAATAATTAGCCGATTAGGACAGCGGCAGGAGCGGATACCACCTGTTTTTGGTCACTGCTCTTTTGTTATTTTTGTCAAATACAGTAATCTGATGTCGTGCTTCTTGTGCCAAAGTCAATATAGTGGACCCACTTTACTTGAGGGTACATAATGTATTGTAGTAGTACACACTTACTTAATGCATTAATTAACCAGTAACTAAGTGTTAGTTACATACTAATCCCATGTTCGTTCATCATAAATAAATCATGACAGCATTCCATTAAGACCCTATATTAGTTAACAGTTAACTAATTAATTAATGGTAACACCACTTGGGGGTAAGTTATTTATTAACTCATTTACTACTCAAGAATAAATCATAAACTAATATAGGTTATAAGTACTGATCCTAAGATCATTTATCATTAATCAATCATACTATTTAGTGTATTTCATAGATACTGGTTAATGTATGCATTAAGTACGCATATACTACTACAATATTCATGTCCCCTTTATTGTGAAGAAAAGTCTTACCCATATAGCTTTATACAGAGGAATATCGCACTGTCAACCCACCCCAGACCCTTTTGCTGTGTTTACCACATCCCTCACCCTTCTTCTGTACCTGTGCTAATTTGCCTGTTTCCTGTTTGTACTATATCCATCATTTCTGCGTATTTACTGTATGTTCTATGTACACAGCACCAAAGAAACTAACTAAAAAAATTTTTTTAATCATGCATGAGTCTATTCTCCCATCAAAGTCAAAAAAGTACTTGAAAAGTTTGTGATTTTGAACTGCGCACATTCTTCCTTCATCAGGACGGTCACGCCCACCACGAGTCACCTGCCATGCAAGGACTATAATTAATTTATAAGGCAAGAAAAGAGTGTTACGCCCCCAATGATTTTAGCAACAAGCAGAACGTGGAACACGGACTCTTTAATTTACAATGTGAACCTAATTGAAATCCATAGAAACCCTTTGATTTTTGAAAATGAAAACGTGCCATGTCTGTATTTGGTTATTCACACAATCATGGGAATCCTTCGACAAAAAACAAAATGTCACAGTGAAATACAGTGTCTGAGGTATGTGCAGAGATTGACATTACCTTATCGGGTATATTAATATTATGTCCTTTGTAGCACCGATTTAATGATCCCTCATTCGTTTTCCTCACATAGACACTATTGTTGCAGTTTTCAAATTCCAAACTAGACAATCAATAAGTATAATAAGATGTTTCTTAAATTATTCTGTCTTGTCAATAGTCTTACTCCTCAATTGACTAACTGCCCCATAAGCAAAATCTTCATTTTAGCAATGAATCTGTATAATTAGAGTCTGTCTTCAAAATAATTTTAATCATTTGAGAAATCTGATATATTCATGTGAACCACCCATGTTGTTTTTAAGAACGAATATGTACGTTTTAGGATTCTGCTTTTCTTCCCCTCCTCATTCAGAATGATTCTGCAAACAAGCAGCTATGCCTAAGCAACATTGTGGTGTGAATAGTAATATTATTCGTAACATGGACTGAAAGTTTAGAATGCATTGCTTATAACATAATAAGCTTACATGTTACAGTGTAGGCTGTGATGTATTATTCCAAACCAATTGCTAGTCACTGCCAGTAAAATCCCAAACACGTACCCCATTGAGTGTAGAATGGTTGCCAATTTGCCCAATGTCTTGGCCAGTTAGTCCTGTTGTTGACCCCTGACCTACAGCATGTAATGTATGCAGAGATGCACTTTGACTAACCCATATGGCAGAATGTCCCCCGAGGTGAATAAGACCAAGTAAAATTAGGGATAGATGGCCAGAGGAATTAACGACAGTCAATAAAGAACTATGGCCAAGAAAAGTTAATTGGCACAATGACACAGCTAGCTGTGACTGTAGGGTGCTCTGTGTTCAGGGTGCTTTGCTCAATACCTTCATATATAGGATAGAAAGATATAGACATAAAAAGAATGTTTGTAAACTTTTAGAGCACCATACTGCACAGGAATACGTCTTCAGTCAACTCCACTGTGTATCTGGAACACTGACCTGCAGAAGCAATATTACAGTCGCGCTGATAACCTTCCAGAACATCGCTATTAGAATATTAGTCTATTTTGGGTAGACACCCCAAAATGTCCTTGTAGGAAATAAACCCAACACCTTCTTGGGTATCATTCTAGGGTCCCGATGAAGAAAAAAAACATCGAAAAAACTGAAGTGGAAACGACTTCAGCCTTTTGAGGTCGTCTACGTTGATTACTCTGGAGACCTCCGGTAAAACACCTGCCGTTCATGAATGGTAAATAGATTACAATAAAACTATTTGCTAATGTGAAAAGTACGAGGTGACAAAAAGTTTGAAGACAGATTTGGGCAACACTATGGACAGTTTTACAGAGGCTCAGGGGTAACACTGGTCCCTCACACCTCCAGCATTGCAGTATAATCTCTCTATATTCCTCTATATTCTATTAGTTTCCTCCCATATTCTAAAGACATCCATTTAGGTGAATTCACATCTTTGTCCTGCAATGGACTTGCATCCCATTGAGTGTGAATCCTTCATTTGTGCACTATACCTACGATAGGGATAGGGTTAGTCCTCAGAGACCCTCAGATAGCCCCGTTTTTGTTCCCTCCAGACTCTCAGGAACTGGTTTGAGAAACATTGCAATACACTTCCTAGGACAGGCAACTCTTATTTAATATTAGTGTTACAAACCCTGGTTACGGGTCTGTATATTGGAAGAAACCTTTCTCGTCCAATGAAACAACAGCCTTTCAGGAGGCCCCTGATTTCTCCATTTGAAGCAAGTCTTTCCTTTATCAAGAAAATGATTGGCTGCATCTACTTCTAAAGGAAGATTTGGAAGCAGAAGAAGGGGAAAGTACGCGGTGAATTGACTGGTTTGTAGTACCTACCTGTGACTTTTGTTTCGGTTTATCTTTTAGCGTTAACCGTTTGGATTGGTATCTAGATTTTAGTGTTGAGTTTTGTTTTGTTTGACTTTTCGTTCTGGGAAAGCATGCAAACTCCATGGAGGCAGAGCAGAAGTTGGATTCAGATGCCCCACGCCGAGGTAGCTGTGGCCCAGTGAGTCATCATGTTGGCCCTGATTAAATATGCAAGGCTACGGTTATACAAAAATACATGTGAACATAATAAACACATTTATAATAGGATGTGTCTGACAGTTGTTGTGGTAAGGAATGATTCAGAGGCCTAAACAGGTAAATAACATTTTGACTGGATACTTATCATAAGACATTATCATTCCCTAATCCTATCATTTGAATGGCATGACCTGTTCCTCTAGTCATCATCACAAAAATGCTTAAATTAATTTGAAAATGACACATTTTTTTAAATCGATTTATTTGTAGAGTAGGCAATCGCAGTTATATTTGGCTAAATATTATCATTTTCATTTGAACCTTTCTTCTGTCAATGTTAGGAGACAACAGTAAACTGCTGAGTAATGAAGCAACCAATACCTTTGTACTTATCTATAAGGACAGCATTGGAGATGAAAAACAAGGGTGGTTGACAAAGTGGGACCATCGTGATAATGACCAAGTGGAAAAGGATTAGTTGACAACCCAGGATTTATGTTACTCCTGTGAAGTTGTTAATGATACAAGTAAGAAAGAGGGATATATGTGGCTGACATCATTGGTTGAATTTATAAGAAGGACATTGGTTTATTAAAGGGGGTAATTGTTTATTTTGTGCATTTCTCCAAGGCTTCACCAAGTACTCGCACAAATATTTAAGCAGATTTTTCCAAACTCGTGAACATGTCGAGGTTGTGCGCTAACATACCAAAATAGTAGCTTTCCCAGACTATTGACTGTAACAACTTTTGGTTATAAGATTACAATACAGCCAGGATTCAGCCCATGCAAAGATAGCATAAACTTGTGTCTTTTGACAGGAAGTACTTGGGAACATGGCAGTTAAAGTCAGCATTAAAGTTGTTCTACATTATAAAACTTTCCAATCGTAGCATGCACATTTATACATTTAATTTCTGCATTAAATTCTGCTGCTATGGGTGGCTGACAACATACTCTACAAAAAAAAGAGCAGGTTGAGGGAGGCGTAAAGGCAATCAATAAAGTATTGATTATTATTGCTATTATAAAAGCAGAAATTCTGGTTTTATTTACGGACTATTTCCAATATTTACTATTCAAATTTGATGGAAACAGTATAGTATTGGGGTTTTTGCAAATGACAGTAACACATTCAAAATACGACACACTTCCAATTGATATGACAAGCAGCTAGCATTAAAAATGCAATATTTTCCTAATCGAGTATGCCTCTTGTAGCCAAATTTCCTGACCACTGCAGGATTGTGTTCAGGCATTTACACTGGGGGAATCATTTACCCCAAACATAATGTGTCTACTGTCACCTTAAGGAATAGAAGTTTTTTGTATTATTATTGCTATAAGACTCTGCCAGCACTATTTGAACTGAGAGGTAATTGGTGCCCAATGTGTATAGAAAAGAAAATGCTGCATATTTGTTAGAAATTGCATTTTTTTTTATTACTGATTTATACAGTTGAACCCATCATGACCTGAACTGTGTGGTTCTGCAGATTAGGGGTCCCTGGATGGAGGGCACTGGTTCAATTTCTTTGGCCAGACCAGCAAGCAAGGCCCTTAACCCCAACCAGGGGTGCTGGAGAAATGTCTGACCCTATGCTCCGAAGCCAAGCTTCATCTGCACTTGTGTGTATCTTAAAGAACATAAGAACATAGGAACTATACAAACAAGAGGAGGTCCTTGTAGGAGAGCTAGACAGGATATACAAAGACTGAGACAATAAGGCATTCTATTCTACACAAGACCAACCAGTGATATCTCCCCTTCAAGCGAGAATACGCTGTACACAAAGTTGATTATACGCAAAATCGAATGGATTATCTGGCAGCATTTTAGACCCTACTGTTCCTCCAGTGCAAATCCATTTTTTCCCTTAGAACTGGACAAAAGGGGAATGGTAAATTCAGCCAGGCAGAGGAACTCCCAGTGTGTTGCCCCTGCAGACTGGATGGCTGATTGTGGGAATGCTTGTGACTGCTGCTGGAGTGTGTCATGATTGCCCATCATGGCTTTGATGAGATATTTATCTTATTGGTTGATGCATCGCTGGATAGCCCTGGTGCAGTGCTCTCTCCAGTGCCCAAAGGAGAATCCAAGGACAGACTGATTTGCTTCTGCAAGCAAGACCTTAAGGGCATCACGATGGAAATTCCCAGCACACAGACTAGAGCTCATGGAATTTTCGTGGAGTGTTTGCCAGATGTTTGGCCAATGGTTAGAGAGCCATAGATTTAATGTCTGGACAAACAATAACCCACTTACTTTCCCCCCAACAGAACATTCAAGTTTTGTTGAGCTTTAAGACTGACTTCCTATTCCGATGATCTCAGACTTAACTGGTCTAGCTAATTCAGAAAAGTTTTAGACATTATGCGCACTTAGACTAGATACCCTCATTGGTTGCCTAGCATTGCTGCGACTGAGACCACCAGCAGCTGCCTCTGTGGGCATACCATGCAGGACTGCAGTCAGTGCATGCTGGCTTTGTTGATATTGATGTCCATGTTAGTCAGGGGAGAATATGCAAAACTCTGAAGTACGACACATTGCACAGCTTGTTTGCACGACGGGCAAATGATTCCCATAGTGTCAGAGTTATACGTATAGTGCTCTAGGTTGAGGTTGAGGTTTTCATTTATCCCTGTGGTGTAAGTATCTAAGTATTAAGTTAACTTATTTCCAAACGCATTACTAAAAGGGAATTGAAAGACAGAGCCTCCTATCTAAGGTAATATGCGTGTTGACTGAGTAGACTCGGTTCTGTTTTCCACTTCTCAGAGATGTTTGATAGGATTCAGATCTGGGGAATTGGGCAGGCAGGAGAAGCACCTTGAATTCTCCGTCATATTCCGCAAACCCTGCTTGAGCAGACTGTACGGTGTGGCAGGATGTAACTGCTGCTGCCCAGCAGCGATAGTGATATTTCCTTTAAGACCCAGAACTTAAGACAGACCATTAGAAGGAGACAGCAAGCTGCAGTCTGTCGTTACCCTCTAAAAAAAGACCTTTTCTCATATGTGCCATATGCAATTTTATATTCATTTAACAGAAAACAAGATTAATACATAACTAGTAAATATGTGCGGGAGACAAGCAGTAAGAGAAGGATGCCACTGAGAAATGGACTGTTTGGTCATGCATCACGGATCTTCTTGAAGGTTTTTTGAAAAATATAGGAACACTGTAAATTAATGCTTGGCTTAGCCTGTATTATATAGAGTACAGTAGCAAAAATACATGGATATCTTTTAGTTTTAGGTGAGTTTAAAAACACTTCATGCCTGCAATCTCAGGGCCTCTAGTAAATATCTCAACCATCATCATCATATCACCATATACGCTATATATATATATATATAAACTTATATTTTTGAAGCTCTGTCCAAGGAATAAGGGTGGTTTCTTCATGATCATTCTGCATGTACGTCAAATCAGCAGAACTTCATGCTGGTCTGATTCTTTTGATCTCGTGGATGGAAATACACTTTTGTGGAACTTAAATTCACAATAATACTGCTGCAATAACAGATATTAAATTCATTAAAACAAAGTGTAAGTTAAAAAGGAAAAGCCTAAACGTGGAAATTATATTTTAAAACCCATAACTTTATGGTCTATATATGTAATTCTATGTACGGCTTTTCTTGTATGTGCACATACATGTATACATGATAATAAGCAGATTAATCTTATTTTTTTATTTAATTTTGCATTTGTACATTTATATAATGATGTCATAACAAGAAATACCAGGACAATAAACATAAAAATACAAAGTTAACCAAAGAAGAAATTGAGTGTTGTTTTAAATTAGGTTCAGTATCTTTAAAGACAACCTGCTTGTCTTTTCTAAACAAGCTGCTCTTTCTCTTAGTGTATTAATTAGTATAAAAATGTGGAATTAATCTTTTATGAACAGTTACATCACACACTGCTAGTGAACTATTAAATGTTTCATTTTAATGACAATATTAAATATAGCATACACATATGATTATAACCAACGAGTACCGAGAATATCATTATATATGTTGCTTCTTTCCACACCCTGTGATTTCAAAGACGTACATTTTAGTGGGACATTCATTTGTGGAAGTTTGTGACGTTTGTGGCTACCTAGCATGATGATAAATCCATGGCTTGGAACCGGTTTTAGTTAATTAGAGTCAATCAATCCAAACTTTGCCTACTTACTGGTGTGAGACAGAAGGATAATGAGAAGAAATAAGCAAGATGATTTGGAAACACACATATTACAGCTGTAACTGTATCATTACACTGACTTCAACTGATGCCATTGCCTGTTGAATTAGTGAAAATGCAAACAAAAAAACCCCAGGAAATAAAAAACAGTATGAGCTTTATTTTCTTTCGAAGTTTTTGAACATCGCTAAGGAATAAAATGCTCAGACCAGTTACATATGTACGTATCTGGTATGCAGATGCTTTTCGGAGCAAATTTTGATGCATTGGAACCAGAAAGCTTCCTGAATCACATGCAGAATTTCTTCTCCCAGCACAGCTGTGCACAGCTCTACACCTAGAGTTGCGAGGACCTAACTTGAGTTGTAGCAGAACAATGAAGGTGCTACGCATACCGCTAGACCTGACGCACGCCGACAGGCAAGTGTAGAAAAAGACGGGGAAAATAGACGCTAGAATGGAAGTGATTTCAGCAGCAGGCCTTTTCTTTTCTGTAAAGCTTTCCTGGCAGTCCAGTACAGTAATGGTCACATTGTAACGTCGGCCTGACCTGTGTATAGTTCGCATAAGTGTTCCGGTGATGCAGGTCTAGCCTGTATTACATCATTACACCGTCTCATTGGAATTCCCCATTCCGCCACTCTCCTATGGTTGTACTTATGTTTGCTAAATGCCTGTCCACTGTGTCACATGCTTACTTGTTTACTGCGTGGGCCTCCTTGTGTTGAAACACCCCCCCCCCCCCCCACTGTGCGTTAGTGAATTGCCGAAATGGCTGACCCTACCCACCAGTGTCTGCATGGTGAGCTTGACCGTGCATGTCGATTTGCTGCAGTCCTTCTAAAGATCGCGTCATGAAAGAGCTTATCGACGTCTGCCTGTTTGCTCTCGTTACGACGTTGCCACCACAGCGGCGCAAAATTGTCAGTGGTGCACATATGTGGAAATTCTGAGCGGAAAATCGATCTGTGGACCAGATTTAATAATGGGTTACGAACGTGGAGCAGGTCAGTACTTCTCTCGTACAATCCTCTGTCCTCCATTACAGAAATCTTCATAAAGTCAATATATAATGCATAATAATAACAATCGTCACTTCGCAAAAGCATTATATGTATGAAAACTGACCAGCAGTTCCAGGTGGCAACAGAGAAGCTAGAAAAGGAGGCGGCAGTAGCCATATTGATATTCATGCAGTAAGTGTAAACCTATTTTATACTCCTAGCCAGGTCTGCGTGTGTCTTGATATACAAATTGCAATAGGAACACACGTACAACTGACAGTGATCTTCCGTTATTAAGTCTCAGATAACTTATACAGTAAGTCTCAAGTAATACCAGGCATCAACAGAAACTTAACAAGGCTGGTATGCACACTCCATACTCATTAAGGAGTCTTTTTTTGTATCTCTGCTATGCTGCAGCGTGGGCGACATACCGGACTTGAATTATTGGCGTTGCCAACAATCTAGTTAATAATACATCTCAATACACAAGTGAGCGGTTTAAAGCTTATTGAAGTTTAGAGGCATGCAAGTATACAAGAATTTTGTGTCTGGTCGTGTACAGGGGACTGGTGTATGGGGAATTCCCAGCAAAGATAGCTTCCTAACTGTATCAAAGTTGAGATTTTTATCATATGGTGCCTTGTCTACTGATAGGTAGACAGTATACAAATCAGTTGTGTCTAAATCAGTTTTGATATTAGCCTAGGATTGCGCAATATGGTAAAGTATTTAAAATGATGTCAGTAATGATATCCGTAACGATATCAGCTTACCCTGTATCTACGGGTGATACATTCCAAGACCGACTAGAATTGCCAAAACCATGGATAATAGCAAACCACTTATAATGTTACTTTTGTGTACTTACGTATAGTAATTCATTAGTTACGCACAGTAAAATATTACCTACATTAAGTACAATACTAATGCAGCACAATGCACATTATTATACAATGCCGTACTCCCTATCCTGAATGAAAGAGGTTATGACGTTTTAGCCTAATTCTCAAGAGATGATAGAGCAATGAAAATATATCATGTATCAATAGGTGATGGATCAATGACAATCATGCTTTTATTAACCCTCTAAGGACGAAGGAACAATGGGAAAATATACTGTCACACATTTTACAATCTTCTATTTTTTTTGTACTGCGGTAAACTGCAGATTACTGAAACCGTGGATATGGTTATTTGAAATGTAATTCAAGTCCTTATTTATTTACTTCACTGCTTCATTTTTACTTCGAATACCCATTGAATTGCACTTAAACAGGTTCAGAACATGAAACAGACTGAAGTGACTGCAAACTAAAGTCAAATTTTAATAAGTTATACCAAAAAAAAATCATAAATATTAAAAATACACAAAGGCATGTATTCAGTGGGGTGCCAATTCTCCCGTCTGACTGCTGCGATCCACTTACTGCATCTCTCTCGTTCTGCTGGAAATCTATGAAATGTTAAACCAGGTTTATCACCTCTCTGACGTCTCAGGAATATTTAACATAAATCTGCTCAAAAATTTCATACGTCGCTGCTGCTTTTTCTGCATTGCAAGACATTGCTTTTGGAATCACCACGAGTTTGTCTGTCTGGCACTAAAAGAACAGGTCAAACCGATTCTTACATTATAAAGAAGGAATGTAACATAAGGAAATAAAAAAATGCTATATAGAATATTCAACAATATGTATTATTGCCATCATCTAAGTAGGCCCTTTTGTGCCCCCCTTGACCCAGAGCCCGGGAACAACTGACCTGGTTTCCCCCCCACTGTCAGAGGCCCTGGTCTTAGTCAGCAGTGGCAGAAGAAAGAGCAGGCGGTGAACCTCATTACGTTAAAAGTAGTTGACCTTTTAATAAAGATTTGATAACACTTTACTTGTAGCAGTCTAAAGGTGACATGTAACCGTCATAAGAATGACATGACGCGTCATGCACATTAATGTCACATTATTGATATTTATGACTGTTGTCAAAATGGGTCATTCAGTTCCAAAAACCGAGTGACACATTATGACAACAGTGATGTTTAGACAACAGTCATAAACATCAATAATGTGTCATTAATGTGCATGACATGTGTCATATCATTCTTATGACGGTTACATGTGACCTTTATGTAGACTGCTTCAAGTAATGTGTTACCAAAGATTTTTTAGAATGGTGGACCTCAGCGGTATTACAGTAATGCTTTCCGTAAGTATCAGAATATTTGTGCACCAAAATTTATCCCTTCACCCCGCCCCCCCTCCCCTCATGGATAATACATTAATAACAGAAACAATAATAATACATTTATATAGCACTTTCCAAAATGTCAGACGCTTACACAGAGTAAAGTAAACTGACAAGTTGTGTGATGGTATGATGGTATGAAAAATTAGATATTACTCAAGCCAGTACTGTAGGATGTGGGAGGAATAGTGATTAGAGCGAGGAGCGGGCTGACAGGGCCATTCAGGGAATACCTTGTTGTCTTTCTTGTCAGTTTCTTTGCCATTCATATGCACGCTCATCTTACACGCTCTAGCATTACTATAATGGATGGACGTATGGTGGCTCAGTGATTAACACTATTGCTGCCTCACTCCTCTGGAATCAGGCCTTTAGTCGCAGTCCTGGCTCGATACGTGTGGAATTTGCATGTTCTCCCCATGTCATTATAGGCTTTCCCCCCCTACAGTCCAAAAACATGCTAAGGTGAGCCGGATTTTCCAAATTGTCTGTATCCCTGAATGGTTTGTGTGTGTGTGCCTTGCTGTGGGTTGCCACCCCACCCTGGGTTATTCCCTGTGCCCGGGGCTTCCGCTACTACTGTGATCATGCGTAGACAAGCGGGTATAGAAAATGGATGAATGGAAGTTTATTTACAAAGTTAAAATGCAAATACAGTGGTACCTCAGAACTCGAATTTAATCCGTTCAGAACTCCGAATCGAATCTTAAAAAGTTCGAGTTCTGATCGGATTTTCCCCATAAGAAATAACGGAAAACCAATTAATTGGTTCCTGGCCCCAAAAAAGTACACCTAAATATGTTTTTTTATCATTTAAACATAAAATGAACCGGATAAAAGAAGAAGAGCATATACTGTACTAAACACATCTAAGCACATTTATCAAAACTGTAATTTGTAAAGTAAGAAAATAAATGTATCCAAACAATGTGTCCTGCCCTGATTGTCCGCTCCTTCCGTGTGCCACTCCCCCTCGTTAACCCCATGTGGAATCCCCGTGTGATCAGCTGTTTCTCGTTGTTGTCATTAGTCCTCTGTATTTAGTCCACGTTTCAGTTTGTTTCCCCGTCCGGTCATTGTATTGTCCATCTGCGTTTTGCCTGCCTTACCTGCAATTAAACACCATATTCCCCGATACCCTGACGTCTGTGCCTTTGTCTCCGTTTTGTCCCCGCTCAGCACAACAATATTATTATAATTAAATGTATTAATAGTTTATTATTATTAATATAATGAATAAGAAATCTTTATTTTTAAATGTATTTTATTATATAATAATAATTATTGTTACTGTCTATCATTGTCTAAATGTATTTTTACTGTCTAAATATTTGTATTCAGTTACTGTAAACATGCACGGTGCTATCACAGCGAATGCGAGGCTGAGACGGAAGATTTATCCTTTGTTTCCTCTGAGAGACGTGCCAAGAGACTCATTTCCCGGTACGTACAAGTTACTTTAGGTTGGCGTTCACAGTTTGATTTCTGAGATTCAGATCGAGTTCTAGGTAATTTTTTTTCAAATTGGTTCGTTCAACTTTGAAGAAATTCGAGTTCTAATGGTTCGAGAACTGAGGTACCACTGTATAACAAATTTTTTTGATTGCTAGTGTTTCATTTTCATACGTTTTGGATCCGGTACATTATGCTGATTGTATGTTAAATAACTGGATGGTGTGTGTGTGTGTGTGTCTGTGTGTGTGCCGTTTAAAATTACTTAATAGTAATATTTGATCTCAGAAGAACATAGCATATAAGTATTTATACAAATAAAAAACATAAATAGGATTGCATTTTAAGAGGTGATAAAATACATTAAGACATGCACAAAGTAATGCAGTTGGTCAGTTAACCACTGCAGAAATGCAGTTAACAACTGGTTGGGAAAGACTGGCATGTAAACAGACTGTGTAATAAATGAATTCGTGTTGTTTTGGATATGTGTCACGACTAGGACTCAGCTAAAAACACGCTTATTGTCTTTCACATTTCTGATCAATCCATCCAGTGCTAGGAATAAAATTGGGGAAGTTTTGGAATGAAAGGGCTGTTAGAGAGAATCTTTCCCAGTTGTGTTTGCTTTTTAAACACTTTCAGCCTTCACTATGATCCTTCACTTAATAAATTTTAGAAGATGGGTGGGTGGATGGATGGATGGGTGGATGGATGAGTGGGAGGATGGATGGATGGGTGGATGGATGGTTGGGTGGATGGATGGGTGGATGGATGAGTGGGAGGATGGATGGATGGGTGGATGAATGAGTGGGTGGATGGATGGGTGGATGGATGAGTGGGTGGATGGATGGATGGATGAGTGGGTGGATGGAGGGATGGATGAGTGTGTGGATGGGTGGGTGGATGGATGAGTGGGAGGATGGATGGGTGGATGGATGGATGAGTGGATGGATGGATGGGTGGATGGATGGATGGGTGGGTGGATGGATGAGTGGGTGGATGGATGGATGAGTGGGTAGATGGGTGGGTGGATGGATGGATGGATGGGTGGATGGATGAGTGGGAGGATGGATGGGTGGGTGGATGGATGGATGAGTGGGTAGATGGGTGGATGGATGGATGAGTGGGTTGATGAGTGGATGGATGGATGGATGAGTGGGTAGATGGGTGGATGGATGGATGGATGAGTGGGTAGATGGGTGGATGGATGGATGGATGAGTGGGTAGATGGGTGGGTGGATGGATGGATGAGTGGGTAGATGGATGGGTGGATGTATGAGTGGGAGGATGGATGGGTGGATGGATGGATGAGTGGGAGGATGGATGGGTGGATGGATGGATGGATGGGTGGGTAGATGGGTGGGTGGATGGATGGATGGGTGGATGGATGGATGGATGGATGGATGGGTGGGTAGATGGGTGGGCCTGTGGATCAGGTGTGTTTTTTGTGTGTTTTTAAGTGCTGAAGTACAGGCAGTGCTGAGCCTTGCGGCGTAACTACTGAACTGAACAGTGGCTGCAAGTCCTTGCACATTTGTGGAGTTTTAAAGAAGCGCAGAACACAGCCAAGTGCAGGAAGCACAGAGTGATTAATCACCGTCTCGAGAGCAAAATTAAATTTGTGAGATCAACTAGCACTGCTTTTAGTCACTGCTTCTGGGAACCCGATTGTTCCTGTTCTGATTCTGCTGTATGTTTCCGGCCGGGTGGTGTAACTATGTCGGCCGCTGACCTGTGTGTCCGAAGCCAGAACTTTACGCTGACCATGCGGGGGTTGAGGTTTCCACCTATTTAAGGGGGTCCAGTGGGTTGTATTGACTCACCTCCCCCCTCACCTCTCTGTAATTTACGCCCCTACAAGTGTCCATATGAAATCTAGCTCTTTCACCACGTTTCATAAAACAAATTGACCACATAACACACACAACACATTTTTATATTAGTTTTTCTTAATGAGACATCTGACTATCATATTGTGATATTCAGTGAATTGAATTGCAATATTGACAAATTTGTCTTGGTTTCTGGTCTATGGGAAGAAAGCTTGTAGTTATTTATTTGTTTGTTTGTTTGTTTGTTTTACCATATTTCTGACGTATCTTACCA
Organism: Stomatorhinus ivindoensis; assembly: GCA_019775895.2. Classification (NCBI taxonomy): domain Eukaryota; kingdom Metazoa; phylum Chordata; class Actinopteri; order Osteoglossiformes; family Mormyridae; genus Stomatorhinus; species Stomatorhinus ivindoensis. The sequence goes on from JABFEB020000079.1 coordinate 8,629,769, forward strand.
TCCTTTTCTCACTTGTAGACATGTATGTCAATAAAAACTCCTGCTACCTACCTGTCTCATTGTTTCACCATTGGCTCCAAACTGATGGAACAAGTTGTCAGTAGATGTAATATCAGTCTTAGATAGTCAATCAATGCATATTCAATGTACATTTTTCGGACAGGATTCATCAGACAGTAACAACAATCATAAAATGGGTAAAACATTTGGGCTCATTTTGCAACTACCACCAAGAGGAGAGAATACATTACTCCCGCTCTCAGATCCTACTACCACCAAGAAGAGAGAGTACATTACTCCAGCTCTCAGATCCTTACACTGGCTTCCCATCTCCTAACTTCCACCAAGAAGAGAGAGTACATTACTCCAGCTCTCAGATCCTTACACTGGCTCGCTGTCTCCTAACTTCCACCAAGAAGAGAGAGTA
>JABFEB020000079.1:8639682-8649883 GCA_019775895.2 Stomatorhinus ivindoensis
CCATAACCTACTGACTGATAGCCTGAAAACCATAACCTACTGACTGATGGCCTGATAACCATAACCTACTGACTGATGGCCTGATAACCATAACCTACTGACTGATAGCCTGATAACCATAACCTACTGACTGATAGCATTCTGCTCTTTCAGTCTCTGTTCTTTGTTTTCAGTTCCTCAAGGATGGAATTGAATGGCACCAGAATAATCAACATTTAAATGAAAAACTGTTTTAATGTCAAAAAGGAGAAAAGAAAATATTTTACATACATTAAGTATATATAAATGCATTTAGCTGCTAGATACTTTCCTACATTTCTTGGAAGGTATTTTCTGATTGGCTGGATGCCAGGAAATCATCCACAGAGCAGACTGCTTTGGCTACTTCCATTGTGTCCTGTCCAAGTCTATTACAGACTGGTGCTCTGGCTGTAGTTTTGTTTTTCTAAGAACATATACATACACAATATACAAAACTGGGGCACCTATTCAGTGATCAAATTAGCTGATTAAGTGTCACATCTGCTTAGAAACATGGACATAATAAAAATACTGGAAACATTTTACTTAAAGCTGACATCTATAATGCATTATAGATACCTTCATAACACATTATAAAGGTAGAAATAATAATTAATATGGCATTACAAAATCTTCTGTTGACAGTCATAAGGAATTATAGTAATGATTATAATACTTCATACGCTCCAATGAAGCTCTCATCTATAATGCATTACAGATTCCTTCATAATGCATTATAATGGTTGGTATAAGAATTAATAAAGCATTACAGATTCTTCTATTAATAGTCATAAGGAATTTTTGTGTTGATTATAATACTTCACGAGTTATAATGAAATCTCCAATGTATCTATAATTCACTATACATACCTTGATAATGCAGTAGAGAGCATCCTGAACTGTTATGCCAATGATGCATTATAACAGTAGGTATAACAATTAAGGCCGCTTTGTAGTGCATTATGAAGTTATCTATAGTACATTACAGATGAACGCTTCATAAAAGTATTCAAAATGCATTATAAACATGGCTATAATGTTTTATGCTTTATAAATGTTCAAAGTCTTGTTCATAAGGCTTTATGAATGCATTATAATGTGTTAATTGATGTGTTCATAGATCTTTATAGAAATGTCATTCATAGGAAGTGTTACTAAGTTACCTTTCTGATTATCACCAATGTATTGATAATAAAGGCCCTGTTCATAAGCTATTTCATATATCATTCAGAGTACAGTGTCTCTGCTTTCTGCCAAGTGCAGATCACACGGGGCCTGACTTATTGAGACTTCTCATGGTTTTTCTTCCATAGTTAAAAATGCACCAAACTAAAATATCAGTGTATTTTTTCACATTTTTTTAACTAGAGGATCTTTCCCAATATTTGAAAACATATGAATGCAGGTTTAATTTTATATTGTCCATCCATCCATCCATCCATCCATCTATCCCTCTAAGTCCTAACCCTGCATGTCCTATTTAGAGTTGTGCGGATCCAAAGCTACGGGCGCGAGGCAGCGAACAACCCAGGATGGGACACGAGCCATATATATTAATGACAATTGTTTATCATAAAAGGATATATAACTACTCATTTATAATTAATACAATCAAGGGAAAAGTTAATGCTTCCGTCAGCTGTGGGAAGCCGCCTGTCAAAATCAACCACTAAGTGTCTGATAAATAAGCCGTCAATCAAGCTGTAGCTAAAAAGGCAATTATCCAAACAGGTTGAAAAGAAAAACAAAAAACAGAAACCTGACGCTCTTATAGTCCAGCGGACCCCAACTATTTCCCGCAGGGGCCAAATTCCATCAGCAACGCAAAGTCAAGGTGCACAACGCCCAGAAAAAAAAATGGCGACCAGCAATGGGATCCCTGACGATAAAATTTGCCATCCGGCGGGGGATGGTGGGTGGGAACTGGTCACATGACTCAACTGTGTCACTGGGTGGTGACCATCGTGGTAGACGAACAGAAAACAGGTACCTTTGCAGATAGTACTGGCCCTATAACATTACTGATACTGTTGCTAAAGGAAGGATTATTTATAGCCTAACGTTTTCATTTTTTGCAAACAATTGGTTAACACAATATACCATTAATTTACAAGGGAAAAATGAGGTCCCATTTAAGTTTAAAGGCACAAGCTTGTTAAATACATATCACAGTAGAATTTGTTTAATAGGTGTCAGGCTAATTGGTCTTTAGTTCAAGTAGGGTAAGTTGTATTCCCTTATTGTGCATTGGCATAACCAGTATTATCCAATCATTTTCTTCTTAGGTTAATTAAAAAAATTAAGATCTCTGTGTTTATAGACAATGACAACTAGGGAATCGCTTTTTAAATACACAATAAATCCATCAATAGACTGCTAGATATGTTCTGAACACATTTAACACAGTGAATCTAATGAAAGGGACATTTTTTTTTTTTTCTCACATCAGTTCTGCATTGTCTGGGAACCAAAATGTTCACTATAAATGCTTCATTTAAACTGTCAAATAATAAAAAAAAAGGCTGAAAGGCAAAATGTCACGTTTCAGAAAGAGTTACAAGATCTCCAAATCCTGGAATGGGCCCCAAAGACGTTTCGGATAATGGCGTGTTTTCCAACACCCACTTCTCAGTGTCCGTCATGTGGTTGGTCAATAGAGGAACTATGGTACAGATGCTATTGTATCAAACCATGACTCAGCATGCAACCTTCCCACAGATTGTAGTTACGATGGCTAAAAGGCAGCCATGAGGCTTTAGTGGAGAAACTGATATAAGTTTCAAGTTTTATTGTCATATACGGATAACAATGTAGCATCATAACCTGCAATGAGAGTCTTAGTGTCAGGTTACCCCAACTTTACATATATTCACAAGCATATAGACATAAGTATATAACATAATTATCCAACAATGACTAATATCTGACATGTTCATCATTTATAACACATAAATCATGACATATACCACATTTATAATCATATCTATCTGCATGTATATATTTAATAGGCTAAAGCTAAACACACTACCTGCCATTTTTAAGTTGGAGATTCACCTAGTATTTCGCTCCATTTTTGGGATTAACACGCATGACATCTAATTTAATTCAATAAATATGTTGAAAGGATCCCAGGAAACCCTTAATGCTATGATTCCTCTTATTGCCCAACTATGGAGGAAGCAGGATGCATTGATCATAACAAACCATTTATTCAGCTGCCCAACCCTGTCCACAAACACTTTATTTAAAAAAGTGTTAAGTGAATCACTTTAGGTAATAAATGAAGTCTCTCTCTTGGTTATCTATTGTCAGCATATTCATTTTGCTGGAGAGTGAATTTACATGGTTACATGATTGAACCACAGTTCTGGGCCTGCGTTCGCAGATGATGGACTAAATTATTGATGTTCCACACTAATGCACTCTGATGAAAAATAAAACACAGACATTATATTTCAACTGCCTGGTAATTATTTTGTATATTAAAGCCATTTTATTTCTTTCTGAAATGCACAAGTTCTCTGTAAAAGGAGTGAATTTCAGTAAATGATCTACCCATTAACATCTGCGCATTTCTAAAGCATGCAATTAAGTGCAATGTACATTTTGTGAGTTGCTACTGAAATATATACCGTGTTTCGTTACCAACTTTACCACCATCCTTAGTTTTGCATACCTGTAATGTAAGGCTGAATTATAAATGCTAATGCTGTGCCAGTAAATGTGTATATACTTGATTGCTAGTCAAGGGTAAAGTTTAAGGCTAGTTTAAGTGATATTTTGCATAAGTAATGGTCTCAGACTCAGCCCCTAAAGCCACCAATAGGAGCAGTATACACTTGAAAAAGCTTTTTTTCTCCTCTCATCATTTAAGTTAAGTGGAAACCCAATTGAGTCCTCAAATGCATACGAAAGTGGAAGAAGTTGACGGCAGTCTATCTCTAAGCCACAGGCATGCCATCATTCTTTAAAACTGCTTTTGAATGCTATATTACTGTTAGGGTGAACAAACAATTGGACCGTATGTCCTTCATTGATGCAATATTGTGTCAAAAGTTAAAAACTAAAAGCAGAAATTTCATTTGGTCATATTTATACTGCCTCAACTCCATACATTGATTATTTAGTACCAGTACTCCATTATGGAAGATCTCCATATCAATACCAACCAATTCAACACACGATCTGTACCAAGCCAGCATTTGTTTGGTGAAAGACTGCACACAGCCGTGTAAAAATAAATACCCACAAAATAAAATGGATGCACTAAAGAAAATGAGCTGTGTTCAGCTGAGCCAGAAAGCTGCACATATTCACTATATCTGCCTGTAAATACATAGATAGGCATTGTAGTGGGAACTGAAAACAGTCCAGTTCATTATTCATGCCCTGGATGGGATGCCAGTCCATCACAGGGCATGAAGCAGGGGACACCCTGGATGGGATGCCAGTCCATCACAGGGTACAAGGCAGGGGACATCCTGGATGGGATGCCAGTCTATCACAGGGCATGAGGTATGGGGACACCCTGGATGGGATGCCAGTCCATCACAGGGTACAAGGCAGGGGACACCCTGGATGGGATGCCAGTCCATCACAGGGTACAAGGCAGGGGACACCCTGGATGGGATGCCAGTCCATCACAAGGCAGGAGGACAATGCAAATGGGATGTCAGTACATCAAAAGGCATACCTCACTATACTATGCAATTACCCCATCTTGTGTTGTTTCTACTGAAACTTTAAGTGCATTTTCAAATTAGTTATTTTCAAATGTTATGTATGAAAATAATTTTTGGAATTTGTAAAGTGAATTGACAATAAAACTCAATCGAACTGAACTGAAACACAAAACTAAATTAATGTTGAGAATGCCGCCAAGCAATCTCACTTTGAGTTCCGCACATACTTTGAATGAATGGTTGTAGATATGCATCATGTTCTGCCTTCCATGTCCACCTGACCCTGACAGGCACGTCTGTTTCTTATTTGACTTATCTCTCATTCCTAACCCTCGTGTTAATCACTCCCAGCTGCCTCTTGTTAGCTCCCTTGCTAGTCTCATACATACGTGCTTCCCAGTCCTTTGTTCCCCAGTCCAATCATTGACATTAACCTTCCCGTTCCATGAGCCCTTCCTTACTCTATTCCTCCTGTTTTGATCATTTGTGATCCAGTTTGTTTACCGTCCCAGTTCTTTGAGTCCAATAAACCCCCTTGTGTTTCACCAAAACTCCTGCCCTACAGTCATTCATTCTTCAAGTCATGACAAGACAATGGGTGGCTGACCCTGAAACATCATACTGTAGGTATATATATAACTGCTTGTAGTGAAGAAAAGTATTTTTCATAAAATTTATTTAATGAAGACAGTCACAAAGTAGTCATCTGAATTAATAGCAATAATAATTAAGAATAATTACTAAATGAAAAACTCATGGTGTCCCATCGACTAACAATATTAAAGCTTGTGCTTCATTGAGCTACAGCATGTTCACTTAGTTTTCAGTCTTCTGAAGGATAAGTATCCGCTGGCATTCCAGTACTAATGGATGGGTAACTAAAGGTCGTGGCACTTCCTTTAATGTGCCCCCATTTCCTGTTAATGGTCCACAAAGGGGGCAGGGAAATGTCCTGGGCAACTGTGACTCGCAGACTCATTGTGCCCTCAGGGCCAGACACTTAAACCCTCAGCTGAGCTGGCATAGTGAACTGGATTTTGTTCAGTAACCCTAAACACTGTCAAAAAAAAAGAATCACCATCCAAATGATTTTATAGTAATTGAATAAATGACACCATATACATAAATTATGCATGTAATTTATCTAACAGATGAATTGAATTGCATAACTTAGAAACTCTCTGGGGGCGCCATGCTGGCCCAGTGGGTAGCACTGTTGATTCACATCTCCAAGTTTGTGGTATGAATCCTGCCTCCACATTGAGTGTGGAGTTTGCACGTTATTTCCGTATCGTGTGGGAATACTTCTGCATTCCAAAGACATGCAGTCAGGCATTTTGTGTGTGTGTGTGTGTGTGCCCTGTGATGAACTTAAATCCTGTCCAGGAACTACCCCTGTCCTGGGATAGGCTCTGATCCTTTCCACAGGAAGGTAAGTGATTGGAACCTGGATGGACAGAAGCTCTCTAAAATCCTACTGCCAGAAACCTAGGGGACATGACAGACAAGCTGCTGTCCTTTGCTGAGCACATAACAGTGCTCTCTGCAACCTTGTAGATTTGCCCTGTATAACACCGGGAAGATCTGGCCTTTTCTGTCAGGCTAAGCAGCTCAGCTTCTAGCTCAGTTTCTGATTACCTTGCGGCTAGACTACTGCAACTCTCTACTAGCAAGTTTACCAGCTCGTGCTGTCAGGCCGCTGCAGATGATTTAAAATGCAGCAGCATGGCTGGTTTTCAATCAGCTCAAAGCCCCCCTCCCTGTCTCTCTCCATTGGTTCCCTATAGGTGCTCACATCAAGTTAAAGTCCTTGGTTCTGCTTTCAGATCCATTAAGGGACAGGCACCCGTCTCCATCAAGAACTTCCTTAAGACCTACATCCCATTTCGCTCTCTTTGGTCAGGAAGCCAGTGCAACTTGGAAATTCCTCCATCAAGTGTTACTCCAGACATTTTTCATGTGTTCTCTGATGGCGGAACGGGCTTCTGAACCACATCCTGTCATCTGATTCCTTCTTCACCTTCAAGAAACACCTTAAAACCCATCTAACCCTGGAAATCCTCCACTAGCCTGAAGTATCTCTATTTTCTATCTGAATGTCCATAATGTTGCACTTCTGGTCATTGAATTAACCTGTTTGATTCTTGCTTTGATGGAAGATGTTGTGTAGCTCTTGCTCCTATGTTACTCATACCTGGACATCTGGGATCAGTCATCTGAAGCTGATCCTAGCTGCTCTTCTGCCTAGTTGGCTCTGTGACAGCCGTACATTCGTAAATACTATTTAACGTAATTGTATGTCTTGTTGGACAAAAGTGTCTGCTAAAAATGCAATGTAAATGAATCCTGTATACAATACAATGGATCCAGTTTTATTGTAGTGACTAAACTGCATCAAGCAGTATAAGTCAGCAAAAACTCATGCCTGTTTTCTAGCTCAACATGAGATAATATCATTTTAATATAAAGGACATTTACTTAGCAGATGCTTTTATTCAATGTGACATCCAATTGAAAAAGCACAATATGATAGTTCCTGGGGCAACTGGGGTACAAGGGCAAGCTCACAGACCCAAAACTGAAATCACTCTACTGATCACAGGAGTCAAGCCAGTGACCTTGCACTATGGGCATGGGCTCCTACCCCAAAGAGCACCACACTGCCCCGACGGCAAACCCCATGCGTACAGAGCAAAGGTGGCATCTGCGCAACCATGGAGGTGTGAGGTAGTATTGCTCCGCACTGAACCTTCACGCTAACATGCAATACGGCGGAGCAGAGGGTGGCTCAGTGCGCAAGCATGATGCTCCTTGAGAAGGTCGCTGGTTTAAATCGGCAGGTCTGCAGGGTAACTTCACTATTGGGTCTGTAAGCAAGACCCTTAACCCCCAATTGTACTTTGTCATTTTTTTCTCGTATCATGTTGGATGAACATGTCCGCTAAATAAATAAAATGTAAAACTGTATGGTCACAAAGCAATCCACCCAATTGCATACAAAATGCCAATTTGAGTTGGTGTGTAACAGCACTCTTACAATTTCTGCATTAAATGATAGAGACAAACTGTCTAGTTAACATGAACATATACTGTACATATTAGTAGAGTTAGTGACTGTGGATATCATTAATTTGATCGCAGTCTGCAGGGAATCCTTACAGGGGTAGAACTCCAAATGGTCTTGCACCAGTATATACTTGTTGATTACTCCTTTCATAAGATACTTCTTGATTCATCTACCAAGAATTGTTAAAAATACAAACATCAACATAACCCTCTCATTCCCATTTAATAGAGCAATTGAACAATAATCCATACATATTCAGTCTATCAATAAGAATCCTGATCTTCACAACAAAATGGCTTGAAAATGAAACAGTCAATGCTGACGCCCTAACCTCATATAATTAATGGTGATGTTATATGGTTTTATGTTTATCGCCTTAGATGTCCGTTCCTGCGGAATTACATTTGCCTGCCTCTTTCTCTATATCAGTAAATAACAGTTTGCATCAGCAACCTGTTACAATTCAGATTCATTCACTCACTGCCACGGTAAACAAACAGAGGTATATAATGAGTTTTTTTTCTCATTTACAGTTTGACAAACTACCTTTAATTGTCTGGAAGGGCTACTAAAGAAATTTGTAAAAACTTCATTAAATCAATTTCTGATTAACTGGCTCAATTAGCATGGCAGCTATAGATAAAAAGACTGTAGATGCTCTGCGAAGTAGCCATGAGATACCATGCATTTTGTGTGCTTCTCTATGTGAGCTGCGGAACCCCACAGTCAGCGGTCATGCAGATCACAAATGAGGTCTGTACTTGGCTGACCGTGTAAGACATCTGCTACTCCGCAAGCCAAGCATCCAAACTCTGTTTTCTTCAAATACTCTGTTATTCCGTCACCACAAAATAAACACAAACATTCACTGTTTACTAGCTGTTTACGCGATTTGTTTTGTCTTAGTACAGAAAATGTCTTTGATCGAATTACAACACAAGACATATGGCTTAAAATTATTTCACACCGTTTATGGTATTTCCATGTCCTTATCTGTGTTTCTGATTTAATTAGGACGATACTTCAATTATGCCTTTCTGGGTCCATGACTTCAGCATGTAATTTTTGTCAGTATTGAATGGTACAAATAATGCCAACATAAATACATGACTGAAGGTATATATAATTATAATCACAAATAATTAAACATACTTATCAGAGCCTGCTTTCACAGAAAAGTTGTGCACGACTGTCTTTACAAAAAACACTTCATTAGACATTTCAAAATTATTTTTGAAGTGCATTTGATATTTTTCTGCAACAACAAATGCATTTCTTTTTAGGACACTCTTTGCAAATTACTTCTCATAAAAAGGGATACATGATGCTTAGTTTCGTGTTAATAGGCTCTGTGATAGACTGATAGCTAGGATTTGTATTCTGATATCATAACTAAACATAATTTGGCTTTATACGTGAATCTTCTGGCCATTTATAGTGATTTCAGAGTGAGCAAAATGATATCATAACTGTTTATACTATGTGAAATGACAGCTGTGCTAGTCACCATGCTGTGGGTATCTATTATGATTTCATAGATGTGTACACTGATCTCATCACTCTGCAAATTGATGTCAATCAACACGCTCTCCGGGGATTTATATTCCTCATACACAACAGATCCGATGTCCAGATGCTCAAATAGCGGTTGTAGATCAGTAATTATTAAACTTGCACCAAGTTTACCAACATGAGTAGCAATACCGCCGAGGCAGTCTGCGATGCTAGCCGGCTGTCCTCATGACGTGCCTGAGCCAAATCAATATCACACAACATGCAAGTCCGTCCTAAAAGGGGGGCCACGCGCACGTAGACGGAGCGAATTTGACAAATGGCCAGGCATGGACTAACCAAGTGTATGTACCTTAAGAGCAAGCTCCCACTCAAACTCTAGGTCACAGGATTAGCGCTCCTGCACACAGAACATTAATCTCGCCACTCATTGATGTGAGAAGGAGAGAGAACGGGATGCTGCTGTACTGCGCCCTACAGCAGCGGTGACGTCTGCGCCGGGGTGGGGGTGCTGCTGTGGCGTGCAGTCTCTCCACACCACTGCTCACGGGGAGCCCCCACCCATGAACAGACATGCTGCATAGGTCATTGCAAGGAGAGAAAAGCTGGGCGTACAATGTGCCGGAAAAAGTTAAATATTTACCGCAGGGTTACGAATGCGCTTTCAGCGCTTTATGGGATTCCTGTGAATAAAGAACAATGCGGGGGGCGAATCTCCATGCGTGCATTTAAATATCGCGCTGGTGGCTCGTAGCTTTGGCCAGTGTGTGTACCTGCACGCTCGCAATCTTCTGGTCGTTGTCACTGGAGCGGGCCTGGAAGAGGGCCAGTGCAGCCCGCCTGTGGAGGCAGTGTCGTCTGAAGTGGTCTACCAGGGCTGTGTGCGTCCTCTTCTGCAACAAAGAAAGCTGTGGGGAGG
>JABFEB020000079.1:8719388-8735258 GCA_019775895.2 Stomatorhinus ivindoensis
CACCAACCCATCACAGGGCACAAGGCAGGGAACAACCCAGGATGGGGCACCAACCCATCACAGGGCACACTCACACAACATTCACATACACATGCATGCCTACAATTTGATAACTCCAATTAACCTCAGCCAAAAAGAAGTTAGGAGAGGTTTTTATAAAATCATTTTGCATGACACACGTTCAGATAAAGTGTAAGATATGGAGGTGCCTTCTACAGCAAAGACAGAATAGCTGTGAAAAGAACTGGCTCGTACTGATCTTCCTATAGACCTGAAATATTGCAGGTTTACTGACAGATAAAACAGTCACTGTTTATTTGCTAACACATTCTTACACATTAATAAAAAGGGAAGTAAATGTGAAAAAGGGGGAACTATGATAAAAAACACATCTACGTAAAGCGACTTGGGGTGACTGTTATGAAAGACGCTATATAAAAATAAATTGAATATTGAATTGACTTTAATTGAATCGCCACAACAGGTTGGGGAAACACCTTAAAGGAAGTGCATTTAGTGCTGTGGTTAGGAATATGCCATTGAGGAGAACATGTGCATCTGTGCTGAAATTAATTGGGCCCAGAAGTATACAGAGAGGCAAGAGAAATTTTGACCTCTGATGACAACTTACATCAAAAACAGCTTTATCCACAGCTCCCAAAACGACAACTCCATCTAAATAGAGCTTTTCAGCATATCGCCATGGACACTGCAGATGAGCCCTGTGACATATAAAAATAGACATGCCTGACCACAGGAAACTGCAGTAAATCTACCGCATGAACTTGCTGAAGGAATGGAGACTAAAAGTGGACGTAGTCATACAGAAACGTTTCGTCTGATCGGTGAAAGAGAAATAAAAGATGCATAGCATTACATCCCAATGGGGTTCTGGGGGGGGGTTCCTCCATTTTAAATTCCCTGTTGTTTGGTTTTGGTTGTTAGACAGAAAAGAAGAAGGTTTTCAAATCGGACAGCGGTGTTTCATGGTTTATAATTGCAGAATTAGTATTCATGTTTATTTTCCATGTTTATAACTAGGGGAAAATGTCGTGCAGATCCTTGTCCTTTATTACCGTAGCCATACCCCTGTACACTGTTATTTTTGTAGGCATTACATTATATTTTAGAACTTGCACTCGCTGGATTTCATGAAATAAAGATATGGTGGTTTCACTCAATCTATTTCCCTGGAGTCCTCCCTTGACCAGATCTGTCACAGTTGACCTTGCCTGTTCCTCTCAAAATTGTCTGCGCTTGGGTCATATATATCCCTCTATGTCATATTTGCTTTAATATTAAAGATTTAGTGCTTCTAAACTATCCTTGTAAGGCAAACCTTTAAGACCAATAATAATTCTACTTCAAAAATTGCTCTAAGACAGCAATAACTTTTTTTTTATGTGGGGTGACTGAAATGGTACACTTCATGAAATGGTACACTTCATCAGCTGTCTATCTAATATCATACTCCTGCATTCTACAGCCTCAGCGTGACTTCCTCAGTCTTTACATCAAAACACTAGAAACTAAAGCATTTTTCCCCCAGAAAAATCTGCTCCCAATAGTAAAGAAGAAGTACAAAGAACGTAGGTTATGTAGAAGCAACTATTTAAACTAAATTTAAGCTCAATATTTGGAAAAAAAAACAGATTCCCGCTTCCTGAAAAGAAAGCATCTTCCATATTGTGCTACTCTCTTTTATTTTGTGAAAAATCTTCTGTTCCACACTCTCTGATACTCTAGCTAACGTTTTCCACCTTCATCGCCATCCGATTACCCAGTACTGGGCTGCATGTGAGCCTGGAACATATCCCAGAAGGGAGGGGGCACAAAGTGGGCGTGACCCTGTGCAGCATCGTAAGGTACACACACATACAAACAATGACACATTATGGATAATCACAAATTATAGTGACGAATACAACCTCATGCTTTCAAAAAACAGGAGGAAACTGGTCTGCCCAAAGGAACGTTTCTCCATTTGCAAATCGAACCATCTTGCAAGTATCCACATTATATAAATAAATTACAAATTACAAATATTTAGGATCTTAAGACAGAACCACAATTGATTACATGTTTCCAAGTGGCACTGTGGTTACATCCTGTTTGACAGACAGTGTAGTATCCCAGAGGTACCTTCTAGGTCCTCTGAGTGTCACAGAATGCTATTTAATCTGGATGTTGCCGGGTGACTTTTGGAACGAGAAATATATTTTAAGTAGCTCTACAGTCTGGAAAGACAAAAAAAAAAAAGAAGAACGATTATTTGTGCAAATTCAGTCTAAATCCTTGTTGACGATATTGGTGCTAGAAGGGATCAGTGCCCTTTTACATCATATAACATTCACTAGATATTTATGCTGGATAGAATAAAATCACTCCCTTTTCCTGGCCTTATTAGACATACAGCCACACTTGCCGTCCCCAGCCTGCAGCTCACAAATGATTAATCCCCCAGAGGTTTATCTCCCAAGTTCACCCATACAGCCTTGGCAGAGCTCAGCTCTTTATGCATCATTTCATTTTTATATGGATTTGAATCCCACCCCTATCTATTCAGTCTTTACAAAAATATTCATTTATGCCCTTATATAGTATATGGCAAATTGTTTAGTACCGCTACGCTAAGCAGATGGAACATGAATTTCACTAGAAAACACTTGAACCAATACTAAAATCGCTTAAAATCGTATTATCTCTCTCTGAACTCAGCTAGCTATTATTGTTGTGTAAATAATGCAAAAAAAAATTTGATACTAGCTAGCTAGATCCCAATTAAAACAGTTTGAACTAGGTAAGAAAATAAATCGTTAAACATAATTGTTTGAAATTCATTTCTTTGCTCACATCATAAGGCTTCTCCAGCTCATTGTTACTGGCTTTCTGCAGTGTTTGAATTAATACATGCGCTGCTGTTTTTCCGTGTGCTGCCAGATTTCTTGGATCTGTGTAGCCAAACTGGGTTCCTGCCAGATTTGCTATTGGTGATGTTTATGGACATATGCCATTTTAAAGGTTACACTGAGATTTACTATATATGCACATACGCGTTGCACTTTCTCTTCAAACTTCGGACCTCTTTTAAACTTAGACCAAAACAAACAACCAAACGAAAAACTGGAGTTGAAGATAATGCAGCCATGTAAAGAACACGTGTGCCAGTCAGTACCAGTATCCAACTGGTATTTGTTGCTGGTGTTGGTGCCAGCATTGGGAGGCTGGGTGCTAGCTAGGTCAAGCCATGAGATGGCTGAAGGCCCTTGGCATGGACCAACCATCCATCCATCCATCCATCCATCCTTCTCCCCACTGTTAATCCAAGACAGGCTGCAGGGGTACAGATTTGGAGCTCATCCCATTCAGCACATAACATAAGGCAGGGTAATACCCCGAGCACACACACGCACACACTCACACACACAGCAGGCGGCATCAGGCAGCAGTACTGCCTACTGAGCCTCTATGCCTGAATTCCCAGCAATTGAGACAGAATGATTACTGAAAAATTTGGACCATATACTGTAAAAATAAATATGTAACACTGGTGTAAATGTGTCTTTTAATAGTACCTCGTTTTGAGCTTCCCATTTTAGTTTCTCCTTGATGACTGGCCCAGATTCTTCGGTGATAGCGATGTTCGTGTTCAGTAGCTGGTTCAGCATCTCTGTCTGGGCCAGTCTCTGTCTGACTTCTCCGAGTCTCTCCTTTTTCAGTTCGACGTGCATTCTTATCTCTCTTATATCTGAAGTACGCGTTTCATCTTCTGAGGCAGGGAAACAGAAGAATAATGATATGCCCATCAGTGAACCAGAGCCATTCATCTGCCAAATGCTCATCTAATACAGCGTCGTAGTGAACAAAAAAAACGTTTCATCACAAGGCGAAGATGGAAAACAACTACTCGGACAGTAAAATCAATACTTTTTTTTCCAAAACATAAAAGTGTTGGGGCCACAATCTTCTCCAACAATTTGTGCATTCACCCCTGGTACTGCTAATTACATATCTTTCTGCCAGATACTGCACTTACTTAAACGGTTCTCACTCAAGCAATTATCTGACATATGAAATTAGTCCATTATATTTTGACAAGTGGTGAACGGACTTTAAGTCAGGCCTGAACAACTCAGCTGTATTCATCAGTGAACTGATCTATGAATAAAAGGCTTTATGCTGGCTATAGAAATGGTTGGACATGGACGGCAAGGTTGTAAGAGAAATACAATATGTATCAGTGACTGTAAAGAAGTGGACAAAGAAGTTTCCTAAAGGTTTGTGTGAGTTGCTTGATTTCCTGTCTTTAAATACATCAGATATTTCATATAAAGATACACGCAGCCCCCTAGATATAAATGAGATACATCCCCTAAGTCTATATTTACAACAGAATTCATTGTTTAACATTTAACATTTTACAGTTATTTACATAAAAAAAAAATCAGCAGAGTTGGATCTCTTTCTGAACATGCACTCATGCAAGGTGCCTGAAAGACATCCAATTTATATAGCATCAGTCCCTGTTACCAATCGAGCCATATGGACAGACGTAACGTAAACAATGTGAGTGGCAGTTTCATGTAACGAGATACACAACGTGTGACCTTTAGTTTACGTCCAATCCCCCATTTTCCATAACCCTGGATATTACCACAGGAGACTCATGCACATGCACGCACGCTCTTCAGACAGCAATTCATATTTTTTGGGACTCCAGCAGGGGCCAGAATGAGTCCTAACATCTCTGCATATATGAGGTGTGTGCGGGGATCGAGCCCACAACCTTGCGGTTAGAAACCTACTGAGCAACTGTGAATGTAGAACCTGTATATAATAATGGACAATTTATAACACGTATTTGGTAATGATTTAGTTATTTTAGAGAGGGAATCCTACAAGGGCAAACTGCATTCATTGCTTGAAATTAAATGTTCTAATATTGCTCTTATTGTGAGATCAAAGAAGTTCACGTTATTAAGCTTGCCTAACAAATCAGTGAAATATGCTATCTTGGTCATTATAGGGATATTAAAGTCTATCACTACTTATCATGAAATGTCTCAAATAAACCTAGAATCAAAATAAAGAAACAGACTTTTTGGATGCTCTGCACAATTTCATATCAGTCAGACTCACTGCCCACTGCAACCTTAGTATTAAATTAAAATGTCTATACTGTGGCTCAAGAAATTGCTTTTGCCATCGTGGAGCGAAACTGTATCATCACCAGCCTCCTATGAAAACATTGCATGTTCAGAAACGAAAATTTAATATACGTGATTTTATCGTCGAATGTAGTTTTCCGCGTTGTTTCAATACCTTCTAGCACCGTATTAAGCCCTGCTGATCACAAGAGAGATATTTCCGTATGGCTAATGGCATTGTCAATCACTACAGGAAGCAGTTCCCTTCTACAGGACAAAGTAATTACATGAGCATATAGGTTTCCACTCTGATCTTCCTTATCTCCCCTATCCTGAATTCATATGCTTCAAATAACACACATTAAAATGGGATGTTATATTGTTTAACTAAATTACTATGATCTCACTGAGCATAAATGCTCACTACACGTGCACACAATGACTGGTTTATTTTAAAATAATTTTAGCAGATCTACAATAAGAGACAAGGATCAATGCAGAGATCGGGTTCTGTTGAGTGCAACAAGAAAAAAGAAAACATAATCTTTGAAAGTGCGAATCAATAAACTGTTCACTGAGAGCACTCTTTGTTCCAAGATAACCGAGGAAAAGGGCTGCTTTGATTGTCTTTTCCATTCTTTGCTGGAAGCTTCTACCAGAGGATTTAGTCGCAGGCTTTGTTATTGATTAGCACAATACACTCCCCCGCCCCAACAGAACTGCACTTTAATAAAGTATGAATAGCATTTCGCTCTTTTTTGCATCTTTCAAAGGAAAAAAAAGAGCCCTGTTTGAAATATACATTAGTGTTGACCTGAAACATATGGCTATTGACTTGAAATTTTAAACGATATGAAAAAGCAAACCTTTCAGCCTTTCAGCTACTTGTGCTCTATTTATGAAATGCTTTGTGACAAATAAAACATCCACTAAAAAGTCCATTAATAGGTCAGCCATCCATTTCAACATTCTGAAGTTAATATGAAACAGTCCTCTCTTCCTGGTAATCTGTGAATTGGTATGCAGCAATGGGCAACTGGGACTTTCCCTACATACTCCTGCTCAGATATTCACAAATTGTACATGAGCAACAAACAAACAAACAAAGGCTAACAGTACATCTCAGCCAGATCTGCTGCAGTACAGAATAATTTGCACATGTGGTCAATTTACATAGCCTGTGACAGAGAGGAGAATCTTGGGAGTTTATCTGGGTGTTGCAGAGGCAGTACACCATGATAAAATCTAACTTGATCCAACTATGAACCGGCTATTTCCATAATCTGGTGTTGACATATATTTTTCTGCTTACGGTTCTTAGTCTACAGATCCATCCGTCCATTTTCTTTCGATACCCGCTCATGTATGATCACGGGGGTCTAGACCCTATCCCAGAGGCTATAGACACAATGCAGAGAATAACCTAAGATGAGGCACCAATCCATTACAGGGCGCGCACACACACACACACACACACACACATACATTCACAACTATGGACAATTTGGTAACTCCAGTTAACCTCAGCACATTTTTGGAATGTGTGGTTGGCCTGGCGACCCCAGAGGAAACCCAGCGGGGAGAACATGCAAATTCCATAGCATAATTCAGAATCACCACCCATGCATCTCCTACACACTGTTTATGATCAGGGCCATGGAGGAAGTCCACACCACACGGGGGAAGAAGACAGAGGAGGGATTCGGACCTACAGTTTCACAGGTATCAGGCAAAAGAGCTACCCATGGAGTCCAACATATACACCAGTTCATCTCAACCTGAAGGTTTCGGACTATAGAAGTCATTGCATCACCTTACTTCTGTACTAAAAAACTGGAATTAATAGTATAATTTACATAATTTTTGTTCCAACACCCCCCTTACAGGCCATCTGGTTTTAAACTTAGAGATGACTAATAAGAAAATGGAAGCAAATACATCAACTTGATCCAACTTGATCCAGATCTATCCATCTGCATCAAATCAAACTTTTCAGTTCCGAGTTCCAACCACCAAATCGTGCAACAAGATTTGCTAATTGTCAATTGCAATCCAATCATTACCTGCCATAATCACGAAACGCTCATGTTGTAATCATCAGTGATTTGTAAAATGATACATATTTAGGAATACTTTGTTACCAACTTTCGTGGTGAGGAAATTTCAATTTAGCCCTTATTTTTGGATTTGGTTCAACGCTGAAACATAACTTGCTTGTGAAAATTTATATTAAGTGATACTTGATCAATAAATTGATATTCAGCTGCAGTCTCCTTGCTCTAGACTATAAATTCTTTAGTTCCCTTTTAATTAGCCAGGAAACGCTACACTCCATATTGGAGGACGAGGGAATCCGTAGACTCATTCACCATTTAGAAGAGGTCTAAAAGTAAGCAAGATGGATTTATATGGCCCGCAACATGTTTTGCATGTTTTTAGATCATTAAAAAAATCTGGCCCATAGATCATTCTTTTGGCATGGACTAAAAAAATAATTCCATAATGTCATTTTGCTGCCCGCAAATTTCATGCCGGCAAGCAAAATATCCAGATCGTTGCATCAGTACCTGAGCTGAATTTCTTCCACTATAACACTGTAGCAATTACTGGGGAAAAAAACAAGACCTCACAAAACACAGAAAGTAGCTAAGCGAGCAGGTGAATGGACATCGATATACAATGTAACATCCATGATGGAATATTCAAGTATCGAAACGTCTATGCCGCATTTATTGTGGATAATTAATAAAAAAGAACGTAAACACCGTCCGAGTGTGGACCTGCTTATTGTTACCTGAAAACCCAAAAATTATTCTTAGCTACTATAAAATGGGGCAGACCGATATATCCAACCTTCCATTCAGCTTCTAAAACAGCTTTTCCACTTGAGTGGTGTAGTGAACAAGTTGTAAAGGAGAATACAGAAAAGTGGATCATTAAGTAGTGATGGGAAAATTAAGCTTCGGGAACTATTTGCTGTATTTTTTTAGCCCAGTAGGTGGTGCTCTTGGTTTGCTCTGGGGCATGTTTTCAGGCTTTTATATGAACAGAGAGCGCCATCTAGTGGGGTCAGAAAATACAGCAAATGGTTCATGAAGCTTCATTTGGACATCACTACCATTATGCAACAAAAAAAAAATAGTTTATCTACATTGTAGCTCAGCAGCACACGGGGTATTTTTGTGGTTAGTTAAATTTAACAAAGTGTTGCAGTAGTAAGGGCAGCAGGATCAGCCTGCTTGCAGCACCCTTGAAGCAGTTGGGGTTAAGGGCATCGCACAGAGTCTTGACAGGGCTATAAGACTCAGAGCTGTAACCTGTTGAGTGACATAGTGTCCTCTCATGCAGACCCTGATCCCAGCATGTGAAGCCAACAATTAGCCGATATTATGATTTACTTACTAGAAAGACTGGAAGCTTAAAAGATTAGCATAGCATAAAATGTGTATTTAATTCATAATCGTGGGAAGTCATAATTGTAATCGTGATTCAACTTTGAATAATTGCACAGCTCTAGTATACACTCACTGCTGTTACCTAGTATCATGCTGTGCTCCGTTTTATTAACGTCCTATTAACCCATAAGAGTGTGGAGGATAGATTAGATGTGTGTATCTACATATGGCCAGTAGAAATAATCTCTGTTATACACACCAGGTTAGAAGGCTAGTGTTGATCCGTGTGCTGCATTATACTGTATATGCATTATATACTGCATTACAAAGCTAGCTATAGTGCATTATAGATGAGAGCTTCATAAAGCATTCATAATGTATAATAAACATGGCCTTCTGATAAATATGTATAGCCATGTTTATAATGCTTTATGAATGCATTATTATTTGTTATGATAAGCGTTTATAAATAATACACAATAAGCGTTTATAAATTAATTAGAATATTGCCTTAAGCGTTACCAAAATGTATGTAACCTGTTTGCGATCTATTAAAGTCTGTGTGTGCATTGTTTGGGTCACAGTACAAGCAGTCTTGCCCACCTTACTTATGCAACCTGACGCAGAACACCTTCAAAGAAAACAAACATTACTGCCATTTCACATTATTCACAAAATGAAAGGATCCATATTTGAATAAACCCCTTTTTCTTTGTAATAACAGGACAAGAATAATAGGCTTCCAAATTTAAGCTAAAAGCTCTCTATGTAAAACTATAATGATAGCCTGAAGCATAATTTTAACTGAAAAATCTCAGAATAAGAAAAATGTAAATCCAATCCAAAAAACAACATAAAAGTTGAAAACAAATCCTTTTAGCACTGAAATGTTTCGCGGCACTTTAAATTAAAAATAACATCGTCCCAGTCCCTGATTGTGCATGCATAGATCAAAGCGTACACTGCTGATGCGCTTTGGCTCCGTGAAACACTGAGTCAGTGTTAAAATAAATCTTAGTTGTTTTCCATAAAGGCAAAGCTTTTTCCTCTTTTAATTAATTTATCAATGTCTCTGATTTTCAGTAATCAGCTATGTAATTAGATTGCTATTGGCTTGAGTCGATTGTTTGAACCCACAACCTGACGAGAATCCCAGGGATCACATTTACTTATACAGTTACACTCAAAAGACTATTCAGTGTTGAGATTGATAATTTGGTTATTTGACAGAACCCAATGAATCTGAATGATTTTCAGGCTTAGATTTGACCTCATGTTCCCGATCATTCTAGTTTCCAGGTATTTTCATATTGTCACGATCGGGTGTGAATCGTGCCTGAATGTGGGCAGCGTCAGGCAGGCAGGAAGGCAAGAAGGCAGGTAATCCGGGTAGACAGGGTTTATTGACGGACAAACGGGGATAGACGCTACCAAACATTACAATGACAGATCTAACACTTAGTGCAAGGACACGGACTAAATACTGAAAGCTGACGAAACGAAACCAAAAACAGGTGATCACGATTGACAACAGCTGGAATCCATCAGGAGAGAGACACGAGGTATCAGGGGCGTGGCACATGAGGCTTTGACGGGTAGGGTATGACACATATGCCCAACATAAAATTACTGCAGCAGAATAAGTACTAATGACTCAGGCCATTCTCCTCTGACCTCCTTCATTAACAAGGTGTTTTCGGCTACAGAGCTACGGCTGATTGGATGTTATTCCGTTTAGTGCTTTCTTCTCTATAAATGCTAGATAATGTAGTATGTGAAAATCCCTGGAGAAATGCTGTTGCTGTGATGCAAAAAACCACCCAACCTGTCCCCAGCAATCACAGCAGCTTCACATTCCACATTTAGCCACTGCAATGCTTCACTATACAGTACCTGCACCTACTGACCCCGTTTGTGCATTCCGTATACTGAGTGGCAGTCAGACCCTATGTCGTAGAGCGGGAGGCTCGGCGTAATGAGCAGGCGTGATGAGAAAAGGCCCCACTGAGCAATGTGTGTAAGATGTGTGTTTACACAAACTACAGATGAAGATATTTCAAACTATATGTAATACTGTTGCTAACACCAATTGAATTTCTAGGAAATTGAATTACCACAGTATTCAATGTATCCTTAAATGACGATTGCAATATATTGATATTACCTCTCTCCACGGGTGCAGGGAAGTGCTGTTGTTTCCGCGGGGACAAGCCATCGATCTTCATTTGAAGCGATCTTTGGCGCCCCTGCTCCGCCTCCAGAGCCTTTTCAGCTTCCTGCCAATCAGCTGCAAGACGACCAATCAGGCACCCCACCTCCTCCAGGACCCCGCCTACTTCATTCTGAAGAACCGTCAGCGTGCTGCGGCTCTCTGTGTAATAATGGGGAAGCTCCTTAACAAGCAGTCTGCATAACAATGAAATTAGATATAGACACTTCTTTTTCTGTTTAGTTATCTTGTACTGAGGAGAATGAATACAAGTGAAATCATCCTGTAACAATAATAATAATAATAATAATAATAATAATGTCAGAGAGAATATCAGAGATTTATAAATACCACTTAAGCATGAGCCAAAGTCTTCAACACATTGGGCAGTAGGAAATTCAGAAATCCTTGAGACGCTGCACAAAAATCTAAATGAATGAGAAATGGAAAAAATAAACAAATGAACAAACACAAATTCATGAGATAGATAGATAGATAGATAGATAGATAGATAGATAGATAGATAGATAGATAGATAGGAAACATGCAAGACGTGACATTTTAGTAATAAACACCGTTTTATGAGATTAACATGGACTATATAAGTCAAATTAATTTATGGACAAAACTTTTTTCTTTATGAAGCATAATTGCTAGAAAACATCGTTAAACAAAGATGGGAACTGAAAATGGGTGAGTTTTGCCAGTTGGAGTTAGGACTGAAGAGCTGCAGTTTAAGATGAGCATTCTGCAGAAATGAAACGGTACAATGATCAGATTGAAGGTAACATCCAAGTTATTTATCATTATTATATTTAAGATGTGAAGTTCAGCACCGGTACATCTATGTATATTCATATATACATTCCAAACTGATTGTATAGACCATTACAGAATCAATTCTGTTGCTATTCCTTTATACATTTGCCTCATGCAAGCTGTGCTTTTCTGAAAATATTCAAGGAGAGTGATACTGTCATTTATGTCATTTATCTAGTTATTAATACAACAGCCAGAAGAAGAAATTAACATTTATGCCTTAATGACAATAAATTTTGGTTCCCGTTCACAAGACTACTGCTGTTAATCTGCAGGCAATGCAAAGGGTGAGTTATTACCTCTACTAATATTACGACTCTGGAAGATTCCACAGATCTTCAAAGACATGCTGTCACGATCTCACACTAACCATCACACTAACCTCCACCACACTATTCATTATGCTTCAGGTCCACGTGAAACATAAAGCAAAGAAACAAATAAACAAAGTACATGTGCTTAGAACATAAAAGCTTTTATGTAACAGACCTAAATATATTATAAAAGCAACACTGTTTCTGAAATCATTTTACGTTACTATGACATTCATTCAAACTATCCACAACCTCCGTAATTAAAGTGACTCTCTTTTGCGACTTCAAAGTTTGTGTTTCCAGTAGCAGAAAGAAATCTTGCTGCTTCTACTTGGACAAAATAGAGTACTGCAATGCTGCATTGTAAAGAATCAAAGTATCAAACAGCTGAAGATGTACAAAATACGATAATGCTAATACTATAATGATTTTGTTAGCCAGAGAGTAAAACGTGTAGGACCCAAGAGTATGAAAAAATGCAGTAACAAAGCTTCACATGTGGAAGTTAGTGATAGGCAGCCAGCCATTGCCAAAATGTAATTAGACAGATGTCAGCTGGTCGTTTCCAGTATAGGAATGATAAAAATGTAGCGAAGACTGCATATAATAATACCGTAGCTGCCCTGGGGAAGCTGATGCAATAATGGGAAGTACATTGTACTGCTAAGACCCTCTCTGCCATTCATTCATGCAGTTTCAGGTACCAACAGTTACATTAGAAGCTGTTAACCTTGTCACTCGTTACACAATCAGAGACTTAAATCCTGAGTTAACATGGGACTCTTACATAGAAAAAAATCCTGGTTTTCCTCAACCAGATTCTGTTCTTCATAGCACTGGCACGATGTTCTATGGAATTCATTGTGGCAACCAAATCAAATCAAGATCTTAACACCGAGAAGAGATGCAAATACATTCCTGGAGATTGAAAACTGGACTGCTGGAAATGAGACGTTTGCCAGTATGGACTTGGAAGCAGAAACAAAGTTGGAGAGCGACTAATTAGCTTTGGTGAATCCGGCAACCTGTTCATTGCCAATACAATGCAAGCAATAAAAGCATATTGTTCACACCTGGAGATTACCAGATGGAGTCTACAGGAATAAACAGACTACATTCTCAGGACCATACAAGTGTAACAGCGCTCAAATGAAACAGCAAAAACGAGGCGTGGGGCAAATTGTGGAACAGATCATAAGCTAGTCAAACTGCAAGTGAAGGTGAAAAGACACAATAAGCAAATGTCACGTCCAAGAAATTACCTGAATACTATACCCACTGAAAAATATCACAATCCGGTTAGAAATGCTGGGCCTACATGATAGAGAACCTGTGCACAGAATTCAAAGAGGTAACTAAAGAGGAATATAAGAGAATTTGACTAAATGAAATAAGCACAAAAAAAGTTGATGGCAGAAGGCAAAGTGGGAATAGAAAAGAGAAGGCAAATCAAAAGAGATAAAGGCATGTCAAATGCAATGAACTGTTCCAAAAAGCTACCAGTAAAGACATAAAGTATGAGATCATTTGCAAAGTCACTGAAGAAGCAAATAAACAAGGGATAATAAGGCTGTTTTAAGAAAAGTCAGCAAATAGAATGATGAAAAGACATTAAAAAGAAGTTCCATCCTGAAGTAGCTATGCTAAAGGACATAAATGGACAAAAAATAACTGACAGAACAGAACAAAGCAGATACAAAAGCAGATAAAAAGGAATACAGAAAGACCTTTACAGCAAAGATATCAACTATCAGGGCATATTTACTAAGGTCAAACATATGGAAGAATATTGTATAATGGAAGTGAAGATGAGGCTGGCCCTGACATCGCTGCTGAGCAGGAAATGTTAACACAGACACCGACAGAAATTCATTAGATTATAATAATCCTGAGAAGAATCAAAATGTTAACTAAATTATGCCAACATGTCAAGAAGACATTTCAATGATCTACACACTGGAATCCTAATAAAAGGTTTTTGGGAAGGTTACTTTTGATAAAGGTTACTTTAGATACTCTAGCCTAAACACACAACATGATTGTGAAGATGCAGAGGTTTGGCTTAGCACACCCGACTGAAACATCACTCTGCTCTTACGCACACGCGTGAAAGAGTAGCTTCAAGTGGCCGCAACCCAGTACAAGCGAGATCTGAAAAGGATTGCAGCAAACAAGACTGTCTGGCGTTCCACTAAGTAAACCGAGGTAAGGAAGGACTAATTAAAAATAACAATTAATTAATGATTAAGGGGTGGCATGGTGGTGCAGTGGTTAGCAGTGTTGCCTCACACCTCTGGGACCTGGGTTTGAATCCCTGCCTAGGTTCCATGTGTCTGGAGTTTGCATGTTCTCCCTGTGCCGTCGTGGGGTTTCCTCCGGGTACTCCGGTTCCCCCCCACAGTCCAAAGACATGCTGAGGCTAATTGGAGTTACTAAATTCCCCATAGGTGTGCCTGTGTGTGTGAATGGTGTGTGGGTGTGCCCTGCGATGGGCTGGCCCCCCATCCAGGGTTGTTCCCTGCCTCATGCCCATTGCTTCCGGGTAGGCTCTGGACCCCCCGCAACCCAGTAGGATAAGCGGGTATAGATAATGGATGGATGGAATTAATGATTAAAAACTGTTAGGCTATTATGTCATTAGGCCTATTAAGTCACTGTGGCAGTGTGGCCATCTGTGTACTTAGCAGCTCTTTGCAATGCAGATAAAGATCTTGCTCTTTATGCTGGACTGGTTGGAAATTACGATTACAGAGAGAGAGAGAGTGAGAGAGAGAGAGAGATAGTATTCATACATCTCTAAGAACAAAATGAGACAATCAAAATATTCCCTATGACTGTTTATGGATGTAGAGTTTGAACAATGAAGAAATATGCCAGGCCAATATGGTTCATGTTATGAAAAGACCCAGTACATCAGAAAAGACCATAATGCTTCCAGAAGTTAAATGTTAAAATGGATCAGAACAACCAGCAACTAGAGGAATGGACCCAGTCGAGACAACAATGAGCTTGTCTTCAGGAAGCAGCAGGACTCGCAAAGGTGTTATGGCGACCATGAGTCAACCCCGACTTCACAACACTTATTAATAATATTAATTAACCGAGGACCAGAGAATGAGCGAGTCAAAGGTTATATTTATTCAAGCAGCTTTGAGGATTCCTTATTTGTTACAGCCATCTGTTCCACAGCCAGCTGCAATACAAGATGCTCTAATTATTTCTCTCCTGTTTTAGCCAATAAAGTTCTTCTGTGGAGAAGAGAAAAATATTAAGCATGATTCCTACCAGAGGGTGAGAAAAATTAAGTAGGAATTACATTCTGTTTAGTACACAATTTCATTACCCTGGAAACTCACCTCGGAAAACATAAGAAATAAAATCTAGAAAAGTAAATTTACAAACAAAAGGGGGGCATTCGACCCAACAAGCTCGTTTGGGGAGATCTTAACGAATAGCTCAGAGTTGTTAAAATCTTATCTAACTCTGATTTAAAGCAACCCAGGGTATTAGCTTCCGCTACACTAGCAGGAAGATTATTCCATACTCTAACTACGCGCTGTGTAAAGAAGTGCTTCCTCAAATTTGTTTTAAAATGTTCTCCTGCTAATTGCCACTTATGGCCACAAGTTCTAGTATTTAAAATAATCTTGAAATAACCATTTGGCTGAACAGCATCCAGACCCGTTAGAATCTTATATACCTGGATCATGTCCCCCATTAGTGTCCTTTGCTCAAGGCTAAACAGATTCAGCTTAGCTAACCTCTCCTCATACGACATTCCTCTAAGACCAGGAATCATTCTTGTAGCCCTCTGTTGCACCTTTTCTAATGCAGCAATGTCCTTCTAAGGTATGGTGACCAAACCTGCACACAATATTCTAGGGGGGGGGGGGTCTTACCAAGGAATTGTATAAATGTAACATCACCTCCCTTGACTTAAACTCCACACACCTAGAGATGTAACCCAACATCCTATTGGCCTTTTT
>JABFEB020000079.1:8735358-8757939 GCA_019775895.2 Stomatorhinus ivindoensis
TCTGTACTTTATATTTCTGCTCCCTGCATGGATTACCTTACATTTATCTATGTTAAATTTCATCTGCCAAGTATCAGACCATAAATTAAATCCAGATCCCATTGTAGCCTCTCTGCTGCTAGTTCAGTATCTGCTACACCACCCACATCTGTGTCATCTGCAAATTTAACCAGTTTACTGTATGTATTGGTGTCAATATCATTAATGTAAATTAGGAACACTAGTGGTCTAAAATTGAACCCTGCAGTACCCCACTATGAACACAGGCCCACTGTGATATTGTGCTTCTAATAACCACTCAGTTAACTAGTTTTCGATCCAAGCTGCTACAGTTCCTAAAATCCCTGCAGCTTTGAGCTTTAGCAAGAGCCATTCGTGGGGGGCAACATCAAAAGCGCTCTGGAAACCTAAGTAGAACAGAAAGGATTGTCTGTTCATAGACATAAGTAAGATCATTGAGACTTCCAGTCACAGTGAGGTCTACTGGCACTTTCAGACACCTGTTACTACATCCAGTTACATTTATTTATTTAGGAGACTATTTTGTCCGAAATGAGACATAAGTGAAGGGAGTGTGAGGTCAAAGAACAGGGTTGGCTAATCTGTGGTTTCCCAGTAGTTTTGGGTTAATGGCCTAGATCAAGTGATATGATACAGACACAGATCCCAAAAGCTACAGACCTACAGCCCATACCTGGTGCAATCATGGCTGACTGACGCAGTAATCACCGATATTTTGGCAAGAATACATACCTCTCCAGAGGAAGGGTCCCTACATGTCTCTGTGAAGGAAGCTGTATGAAATCTGTCCCTTAACTCTCATCATATAGCTCTTTGACCATTCATATTTGCAATGTGATAAATCCTTTCAAACCTAATGCCCAGCTGAATATTAAGGTGATTAGTTGATCTATTTTCATTTCTTACATTTTTTCTTCTCCACTTTCACTTTTTTCCACAGCAGCTCTGTCTTAGACACTCCCTTCCCAGCAGAATTATTGTTCATACATATTTCCCTTTTATCCAATTCCATGAAATACATCAAACACAATATCGGATTCTATTCAATGAACATTAAATCTGATCATTCATTGTTGTTTCTTGGATGAAAAAACAAAGGTTCTGCAATTCAAACGATATAATTCAAATGTAAACTCGAATTAAACGGAAGCAACGCACACCTGTGTGTTAAACAGACGGCATATAAGGACAGTGCACATCAGCCTAAGCATAGGATTATTAGTTTATTATGGTTTGTTGACAATTCATTTTAGTGCTTTAATTATGTTTTAGTGCCTTAATTATCCCTAAGATGGGCTAGTTGTTATTACACATTTGCATATCCCGGTAGAGTCACCGTACAGCACAAAACTTTAATTAAGCAGAGAGATGCTGAATAACAGCATGGCTACATTATTCTGTTAATTAGCCTTTTCTGATTCTGCTGTTTGATGGTAGGAACTTATTCTGGGCAGTTGTAATGCATAGTTAGTTCCACATAGTGTTTTAGTGACAGCCTCCTACCACCAAGACGCCGGGTTACAAAGATAAGGGTGTCGACTTGCAGGAGTCCGATGAGGAAAGCCATCTGTCACTGTAGACAGTTCCTAATTAACATTCCTTCTCCACTTACTGCTAACTATTGTTCCAGTCTTCACCAGCAGCCCATCTGATCCAGCGCTGATGGGCACCCACGTCAGCAGTTGACTTAATTCCAGTCTACGCTCTCTTCTTTCTGTCCCGGTTTCCAGGGATTACCCAGAATGCCATAGAAATTCCGTCCCGGCATCTCTCCCAACTACTGATCAAGGGGCACAAGTTTGTATATTCCCCTCATGAGAATGAACTGTCAATCGAATGTGTCATATTCGTGTTTCCTGTTTTGTGAATAACATGCAGGAAGTGTATTTATGAAACTCTTACTTTTTGCTTAGCTGATGCTTTAATGCAAGGTATAGTAAAATCCCGTTATAGTGGACTTGCTTATAACAGAATATCGTGTATAACGGACGAGGCCCGCTGGTCCAGGCCGTGCGCCTTTAAGAACATGCAGCAAAACCATCAGATATAGCGGACTCACATACAATGGAATTTCGCTTATAACGGACAGACAATTTGGTCCCCAGGGCCGCTTTTAGCTGTAGTTTTGTTCAGCTATAACGGACATGCAGACCCCACCTACAAGGCGTGCCGGTGATATCCAGTGGAGATACGTACATATTCGAGATTATTAATAGTCACGCATCTGGATTACTACATGTACAATATAATAATCTATACCACAAGTGTGTCTGCTGGGGTGTGGCATGAGTAAACGGTGTCCTGTAGTTGTGTTCTGGGCAAACAGCAAATCTGGATATAACGGACTCTCGATATAACGGACTGTTTTGCCAGGTGCCTTGAAGTCTGTTACAAAGGGATTTTACTGTAGTTATAATTTGAAACATTTAAAGTTATTTATAACCCAATCAATTGTTTTGACATTACTTTAACAAAAGTATTGTATTGGCAGGCAGACCAAGGCATCAGAAGAGCAGCGAAGGACAAGGAGACTCGCTTGCCGGGAAGCACATGCCCTTTAATTGCAGCCCTTAACAGGACTATAACAGGCAATCAATGAGCACCGAACCCAAACACAATAGCAGAAACACAAGGATTTCAGATGCTAAAGGTGCACACACAGCGGGAGATTTATATAAAGCTAAGAACAGGATCAGACCGGGTTCGCATTAGACACGGCAAACATACACGCCACAATGTGGAAATGCAACTATTATCAACAACAGCACGACAAGGGGCTATTTACAATGCTTAGACAGGGGCTATCTGAAATGACCTGTGAGCATGCCTGGAATGCTAGTCCCCACCAGCACTACAGTATTACACTAGGGCCATAAGCAGAAGCAGAAATTTCAGGTCCAGAAAGTCAAAATCCAGACCAAATTTTTGTTTCAACCAACCAGTTGAGTACTCTGTGACTGTGACTCTCTATACTCAACTGCTGGTTAAAACAAAATCCTGGTTTGGATTTTTTCACTTTCTGGAATGTCCACATCTGGCCCTCTCATACACTATATGGACAAAAGTATTGGGACATGCCTCTTTCAGGAGGCTCATTGCCACAGATGTACAAAATCAAGCAACTAGCCATGCACTCGGGTTTACAAACACTTGTGAAGGAATTCTGAATAATTCAGTAAATTCAAGTGTGGTATTGAGGTTGTCACCTTTGTAATAAGTCAGTCCATGAAAATTCTTCCCTCCTGGATATTCCACCGCCAGCTGTCAGTGGCATTATTGCAAAATGGAAGCTTTTAGGAATACCAGAAACACGATTTGGTTTCGATTTTTGACTTCCTTTAAAATTCTCTCTTCTTATTCAATAATTGACATTTCTGCAACCTATCTACTGACTAGGCTTCCTCTTGCCTATGATCTTTACTATTTTTCTATTTCTTGTGATGCTTCTCTCCCCCAAAAGCCAGGGCTCCTAACTGGCCAACCACAAGCAGCAAAACCTCAGTCTTACCCATTTAGGCAGACATGATCTCGCTGCTGCCTGTTTGTTAATAGTTACCATTGTTACAATCTCATCTCAAAGCTTCACCACCATTCTGAAGATGACAACCTTTCTCAATTTTCCCCTTGGACCCATATATTTCTACTCACAATTGATACCTATTTTTCTCCATCTGGAGGGCTAATCATCTTATGAAACTGACCCAGGGACGTTCCTCTTCAAATCAAAATAATATTTATTCTTGTCTTCCGAGTCAACACACACTTCATCAGCACTTCTAACACGTAACATCGATAACAGAATAATGGAGACATTTCTAGAATATCAACCACTGTATTCTCTCCCCCTTATGTAATGGTCTGTTCCACACGGCTTCTGCTCTAGGCTGTGATCTACCACAGCTTCGTCTTGAACCAACCACTAGCTTGTGAATACCTGATCAAATCAAATTAACTTAAGTTGAATGCAGTTTTTTTTATATCCCAAGGCACTTACATTTTAGCTGTAAAAGCTTAACACCTCAACCCACTAGATCTCTCTTTAGTAGCCTGTAGTAGTTGAGACTTTGCTATGATTTACAACATAATGCAAGTTTCAGAAAACATTTAAGAAGGAATGAAGGATCATCTGAAAACTTTTTTTCATGCCATACTATGTAATATTGATTTGAAGTAAAATCAATTACAGTTAATTACTATCACAATTAGTATCACAAAATTAGATGATCCACCATATTACACCATGAACATGCTGCTGAAAAGCTTGAAGCTCCAGATATAAAGGAGGAGGTTCCACACTCCATATGGCTGACAGGGGTGGACATTAGATGACATCTTGATATCTTTGATATCTGGATCAGATGCCATCTTGATATCTTTGATATCTATATTAGATGGCATCTTTATCATCATTATTGTTGTTGTTTTTAGGTTATAATAAAACCATTTTCCCCAGTGAATCTCAAAGGTGAACATGATATTCTCATTCCTATGTCTGTCTCCTAGAGATAAACCATACCATTCAAATATGTCATGCATAGAGTATGTGTGTGTGTGTGTATACACACAGTTCCAGAGATGCTCTGACCTAGTTGAGTGACCATAAAGATTTGGCCCTTGTCATAGTTACATAGGTCTTTATCCCTGCCCATTTTGTGTGTGATGCATGAATACAGTCAATTGGTTTTAATGTACTTACCTACCTCTCAACTTTGCTGTCAACTGTTTTTTGGGCCGCCTTGTGAAGGTGATTTGCAGACTAGACAAAGAGAAGACATTCAGTAGTCATGAAATAACCCATTCATTTCAAAGCAACTCAATTACAATAGGTAAACCTGAATATTATATTTAAGTTACTGGTCATTATGATAATGCAAAAATAAAACATTGCTACTGTGCCAATTATATTTACAGCAAATTACTGAAAATGAAGCAGAGTATATTCATCCAGAAAACCATTAAGATACTAAAAGCAATCAGTTACTATTGAGAGAGCCTATGCCATCACATTCACTTCTCCTTCTTTAACAGTTTCCATGGATACGGAATGTGCACCCCAGGCAGTCCCTCATAAACACGTCAGACATCACAACATCGCAAGTTATCTTTTATGCATCAGTGACTTTAAAGCATGTTCACTACTCTGTGATCGATAAAGTTTATATTCCGGAGCTGAATAACTGAATTTAGCATAACAATAAGCGGAATTTAAGAATTCCCTCTTTGTGAGTGGAGTAGCTTCAAATACCTTGACACTAAAAATAAGTACCCCCCCCCCCCCCCAACCAGGCTTTGTTTGGTAGGCTTTGTTGTAATTTTAACTCTCTAAAATCTCTGACAAAGACTACAATTTTACTAGTGATTCTTACAATAAAATGTCTTCATATTAACACCACATATCTACTGCTAGCAAGCATTAGATTTAATTTTAGTATAAAGATGAAAAAGACATTTGTATTATTCGTACTATATTCCATCTTCCACTAACATAGTACATAAAATATACCGAGGTTTAAATTGATTACTATCAATAATCCCATTTTAAAATTTGGCAGCATACAGTATAGCCACTGAGCAAATTGTACTTTGTTAAAAAGACTATCGATTCGGACAACAATACTTTGGCAAGCTTTATTGCTAAAAATAATATTGCTGGACCACAGCCTGAACATTTCACCTTTGCCAGCAAGCATTGATATGAGGCTGTTTCAAAAATATGTTGTTTTGTCTACAGCTAAATTTACGTTCCTTCCATTATAATTCAGAAACACCGTTCGACTTGTAGGATGGGAACATCCATAGAATGTTGCAAGGAGTCCAAAATGGGAATATGACTTTTTTTTAGATTATCTATTCCGGTCTTGTTCTCCAGCTGTTGAATCTAATAATTCATTAACTAAGTGACAATAAGCAAGAACTGTGGCTGTCATTACTGCTAAGAAGAGACAAAATATATAGTTGCGTGAATAACGTTTTGTTTGTGTAGAGTACATAATTTGACAAAATAGACTCCAGACACTATATATCTCAAACTAACGTTTATAGCTCAGTAAGTCGTAAAGCACTGCAGATAACAACAGTCCAGGCAGTTTAATAATAGTGATTTTCATTATTTTCCTTCACTGCGACACCTGATCTAGATGAAAATGGTACGATAATATGCTTTTTTCTTACCTGATCACAGTTTTCAAGTTTTCGTTTCAGCTCTCGAATATGGTGAGTAGCTTTGTTAACACACAGCGACGGTGTGCTTGCCAAAGCACAACTACGCCGTCTACTGGAGCAGGCCTTCTGTAAATCGTCCTCATCTTTATAAACACACAATGCAAAAGATCAATGAATACACTGACACTTAGCGTTCTCAATTCCCCAGAGGTTCTTACTTAAATATCGAGCTGGAAAACATGCCATGTGCAACAAAGTGTGTCTTGGAAAAAACCAGGGAATCCGCAAAAAATTTAAACTATTCTTATCAGTGTCGTTGACAATGACTGGGTCACATCATAATATGCCACATTATATGCTAGCCAGATCACATTAACATATGTCTGTTTGTACTTCGGGAACATTGACTGTAATGTTATCATAACACAATTTACATTTTAGGAGAGACAATATTCTTTTTCATACAATCTACTTGATACAACAGTAATCCATTCAGTGGCCACTTCATTACGTACATTCCCACTCTTGCCCACAGAACCCATTTCAAGGATAGAGGAGTTGTGTGTTTAGAAAAGCCTTGTTGCATAACTCTGCTGTACTAAGCAGTTATTTTTGCACTTGTGGTCCTCCTGTTAGCTTTACCGAGTCTAATACAACCTCTCTCATTAACTATGTACTTTTTGGCAACAAACATACCATAAACTGGATGTTTTCATGCATCACACCGGCGGCGGAGCCTGACCTTGGCCAGACTAGACCCAATGATGTTACTGGAGAGGCAATGGGGTGATATTTTGCTGACTGGGGTGGCAACCTCCCCCCTCTGTAATTTTTCCCGATCGTGAGCATCATCCATTAATCCTCTTGCAATCGACTTGCCGACATGCCACGACTGAGCGATTGTGGGGTTTGGAAAACTCTGGTATACAGAATAAAATGCCGCAGATGTTGTGGTGAAAGGGTCACGCAACACAGGTGACCACATGCTTACTGGTGAGGGGGGGGGCGGGGGGGCATGACCACCTCTTAGATCCGCCCAACATCACGGGACAAGCTACTGCTGTAGTCACCAATTTGCAGACTCCAGTCTGAATCTCATAGGATGCATTGATCTACAAAAACTCAAAAGTGGGACTAAGATGAACAACTGATGTGCTTTGCAAAGATCACTTTTCTGTGTACTGGGGAGTTCAGCAACCAGCCTAGTCGAAATGCTGCTTCTTCTCCAACTGTATGTATTTAAGTCACTTTGGGCTTCACAGACAATTGTTCGGAGCCGCAGTGACATCAGTAGTGTTTGTTGCATGAAAGGCTAAGAGTGAAGAAATTAGCAAATATAGAGACTTCAAAGATATCTGGAAGGCAAAACACTCCTTTATTCTCCCTGCAGGAATGACATGCTTCGAGTGTCGGTTTGAAACAAAACAGGGGGGAAACAAACCCACACAGCCCAAAGTGGGGGCCAAAGTAGCGAATAAGTGAAACTAACTGCAAATTGATTGGTCTGCCACAGTAATTTCCCGTACATTTGCAGCTCAAGAACATGCAGCTGAGTGTTAACTGAACGTATCCTAGACTTTGGGGCAACACAAAAAAAAAATAATTAGCTTAATAGGAAATGCAGTTGCTGAGAAAAAGATGAAGATAAAAATCGCACAGATCACCTTGTGAGCAACAGCATCTAAATGTGCAGGATATGGGTTGTATATTTTTTAGTTTTCTTAAAATTTTTTTTTTAGAAGACTTTAATATTCATGTTTAGTGCTGCTTACTAGTCTGTCAACCCTTTCTGTCAACCGTTTCTGAGATGCTGGGACAGCAGATGGGGGGGGGGCAGCGTGTGGCTCCGGGGACTGAAGCCGGCCTCGGCAGAATAGCCGCGTCATTGGGACCCCTGAGCGGGGTCTGTAACCCCCAGCTCCAGGGACACTGCTACAGATGGCTGTCCTTCACTGCGAAGCTCACGCTCACTGTACAGGCCGACACATGTGTCAGTGTGTCCTGGGGAGCAAGATGAGGTACACAAAAAGAAATCTGCCCGTGGTGATAATCTGGCACCGTCGAGCACACAATGCTCGAAATCAAGTCCATTGCGAGTGTTAGCCTTTCTAATCAGATGTCGAGTACACCTTCATGTCACATGATTTACTGTTAGGGTGAGCAGGCTGTTGGCGTTAACCAGCGGATGAACACACAACTCATCTACACTTTGAGGAGTTCTCAGGGAAGAAGTAGCTATTGCACCGTACTACCAATTGATTGTGTTCTGATGGCAAAACTAAACAGGAACTATAATGTTTTTCCTTTCATTATGGAAATTATCTTATGAGTAGTAGTCACTCTATTTACAACAGTTTTCATTTTATTCAGAAATTCTGCAATATGTTTTAACCGTTAAATTCCCTTTTGTATTTAAACCAGCAAGTGCATCAATAAATGGGGCATTTTTTCTATGATTTACCAAAATGTTGACAAATTCCTTGTTTTACAGCGAAAGCTTTATATTGTTACGCAGAAATATGCACAATTAGATATTTAAACAATAATTCATCATGCGGGCAGCAGACTGATCCCTTACCATAAACAGAATGTTCTGTAGATATGGGGACCTGGGCTTTTGAAAGATCTACAGCAGTACCATCTGTGTAAAAAAAAAAACAAACAAAAACAACAACTATAACCGACAGTGGCAACTTTAGAAAAGCAGTGACTGCTTTATGCAAGTGGGCCTGTCTGAAAATTTAATGTACGACCACTGTAGCGTTCTCATTGTTAGGAGGAATCTGCTTTCAACAACACAGAACACAAACAAACCAGACACCGCCATCCAGTCGTCACATCTTCTACCTGATTTTTCCTGGAAAGAGACACCGTGGGAAACAGGCAACTGACAGGACTTTGGGCTGCTGACGGTCCAGACGGAACAAGATGAGCAAGAAAAGGCTCAAATGCAGTGAAATGGTAAAGGCTGAGGAGAAGAAGCATCCCAGAGACGGGACCCTGGAATCCAACCAGATAAATGAGTCAGAAGCCAGGAAATGCAGAATAGATTAAAAACAGGGAGACAGGGGAACCAGCTGGAGATGAAACTCCACTGACCTAGAGACTAGGACTTCAGCATAATATTTTTCCCTCATGTCATATGTTTTCTTGCTCATATCAGTGCAGCATCTTTTCTTGCCTTCGAATGATTAATCAATCATCCTATTAGACATTTTGTTAATAATCAATATTATTAATGATCTTCATGTTAGTAATAATTATTATTATTATTTTGCAAGCATGCCAATAAGCATTATGCAGGATTATTAATGATTATCATCTTGGAAGCCTTATATGACAAAGTTGTACATGTGCTGTGTTTCTCACAGCACAGGACAGGAAGCAGGGTATTCCCCGGGGGATCCCAGCACATTGCAGGCTGCGCATGCACTCAATGATACGTTTGTCTTGTACTTTTTACCAACGGTGTTTTCACTGCTAACATCTACACATACATGCCTTTTTTCACTTATGAAATAAAGTGGCCCCATTTCACTAAAATTATTGTATTCAGTTTTCTAAAACATGGCCTTTAAGAGGGTATTGACCACAGTCACTTCTTAATAAAAAATGCACAGTATACACCATGAACACCATACTGTTGATCTATTTCTTGTTATAAGGTAGTTTCAATTGATCTGTAGGCCCACTATTTTCCTCCAGCAATATGCATTAGGGGAAAATGATTTCATCTGTCAAAGACAAGTGCACAAAACATGATTTGACATTACGACTGGGTCTGGCCAATGTCATTAAAGCATACATGCATTTAAAGGCAACTTTACAGTGATTATTTAAGAGAGCATTAATACGAATGCATGTAAGTATGAATCTTCATGCACACATGAATCAACCAAACATCCATGAAGCCAGCAAGAAACAGGGCTAGTTGTCTGGACAGTATTTACTCAACTGGGTTATACAGTGCTAAACTAAACTGCAGAACTCTCTAGAACACAACTATCTAACAATGCACTCAAAAGCCTTACTGCCACTGAAGAACATAACACTGTATATCTCAACGCTGATTTATAGACATTTCAACTGCGGATCCTTATATCACAGTCAGAGCGCATTACATTACAGACACACTGGAGCTGAAAAAAAAGTACTGCAGACCAGCATCCTTCCCAAGAGATACTCCCAGACACATCACTGAGAGACAGTTACATTTTTTAAAATCAGTTATTTGCAATGGTAACAATGTAAAAATGGTGAAACAACTATGCAGGCAGTTCCTGCGCTGGTTGCTAGGCCAGTTCCATAGAAACGAAGACTATCAGTGCTAGCATATCATACGGCCAGGGAAAAGCAATAGAGAGCTTCATAAATATTTTCCACGGGAATTTAATACAACAGCTGTCACTGGTAGCTAGGCCAGTTCCATAGTAACAAAGATGTTAAGTGCTAGCATATCACATAACCAGAAAATAGCAATAAACAGCTTCAGAAATATATTTTATTTTTACTGGAATTGAAAAGAACAGCTGTCATCTGCTCTGTGCGAAAGAAATTTCCATTATGCTACCTGTGCAGGAATAAAAAAGCAACGTACCTTTTTATTATTCGAGACTGATGATTGGATGCAATGATCAGTCTCCAGTAGTAAAGAGATGTGTAAGTTTTCCACTATTTTGAATGTTCATATCACATCCCAAGTCTGTCGCTATAATCCTCATTATGGTATGGTTGAGTCGAACACCTGCATTTTCTCCAGCATGCAAAACACCATCTATTATAATCTTTAAATCAGTCAAAAGTGAATTCTGGATCCTAAATGACATATGACGAGGTCACTGGCGGTCTCATGTCAAAGACAACAGCAACAAAAATGGACTGAGTGGGTTTTGAAAATCTGCTCTTCAAATGTACATGAGCTGCACTCTACTGGACATCCATCTATCCTCCATAATGACTTACCCCGGATGAGCCCGCAAGCACAGGACACATGACAGGCAATGTCAGAGTCACCTAAACTGCATGCTTTTGTATCAATGTAGCATGCCCACAAGGCGTTCACACAACCAGGGAGAGAACATGCACACTGCACGCACGGGCAGAAATGACTCCATTAATCCTCAGTGTGAACTTTGAGGCCATAAGGACAAATGTCAACACGTCGCACTGACGATTTAAGATTTCGTTTTATTAAAACAACCAGATGTAATATGCATAAGTAATCATGCATGGATATGAAAGAAAAGTAATAAAAAAAGGTCTATAGATAACTGACCTTGTAAAGGTGACTCATTCTGCCTTGAGGGACATTTCAGCATTTTTAAGCATGTAATTGGAGTTTGTCCGCACAGTCCTACAAACACAATGCAATTTGATATCGGTCATTTTCATAATTAATACAGTTCACCACTATATCACTATATATACACACACATATATATATATATATATATACACACACACTTATGTATAGTAGTACACAGTTTGTAAAATGCTACATGCAAGCTTTAATGTGTATAAAACTGAAAAGATGCACAGTAAAACCATACTGCATGACTTCTAATAAGGTCACTGTAGTTCAATAATATGGAAAGCAAAAATATACCAACACATGGATCACATGTACTCTTTAAACTTTGACAGTCTTGTTACTACACTACATATTTCGTGCCGTAAATACAGTTAGTTTTTGCAGCATGCAAGATATAAATAGCACTAAAACTGCCAATTACTTTCTCATTTGTTGAGTGTCAGGCAGCTATATCTAGGTAGTTAATTATGTTACTATATTTCTGGCCGACACTTGCTGGTGAGTCATTCGCGTTCTGCTGCAGAAACACGAAGGATTTTAAGTAAAGGTGAAACCCACCTTTCAGAATGCAGAAGGCTGTTTAATCCCTGCCAGCTGGCCGCGCGGCGGAGTGTGTTTGCTCGTGCTGCCTGCGAGGCCGCGTGTTTCTGCGTCCAGCGGTTACCAGGCGACGGGCGCAGCGCGTGACCCGTGGGCAAGTTTCAGGGACAGAAGGCAGGGAAACAAGCAAACAAATAAATACAATTAAAGATAAATTACTTAAATTAAATAACGATAATAATGTTTATAGCGCATATTATAATTACTGTTACTATTTTTATCACTTACATATTACCATGATGCAGTACGTTCGCAGAGACAAATTAAAAGGTAAAATGCTAACCACCTAACAAGTAACAAGGCAAAGCCCCTGATAATATGAAATTTTTAAATATAACGACTTATGCAGTAGTTTTTTTATCTTGTTACATGTGATCTGGGACATTAAACAGAAAGTCAATTAAGATAAATCGGGATGCAGTATTCAACAATAAAAGGGAGGAACCATTTCAAAGAATTTAGATAGATGATGGGCAATAAGAACTATCGGTGACTCGTTCTTTTTTATTAACTTCAAGCAGATATACAACAAATTCAGTATAAAACATCAAATATAGAGTTTAACACTAGGGGGGGGGGGTCATCTATATAAAGATTCCTAATACAGAACAAGCCGTTAAAGTTCTTTTTGTTGAAGTAGCTGCCTGGTAATAGAAAACGTAAATGGGGGGGGGTCCTTGTGCAGACTGTAGTTCGGGGATAAACGACGTAATTAACAATGCGCGATTAGTTTACTTCTTAAAGAAGTTTGTCCGAAACAAACAAAATGCACTTCAGAGATGTCCCTTTCTCGGTGGTATTTTTAAAATAAAATTAGAAATATTAAAAGTCACGTTGCCGGGGAGAGAGCTCGCGAGAGCGCTCGCGGCCGGGGGGGGCAGTCGCCGCGTGACGTCAGCGCGTGTTATTGTTGTTTCCAGCTGTCAGCTGCTGCAGTGGCGGCGCTGGAGCGGCGCTCTGTGTCACTATGTCACTGTGTCATTGTCTTCGCTTCCCCGCCGCTGCCTGACGGCCGCTCACGAAGCCCAGCAATGAAGGACAAACGCAGGAAGACGGACCGCACCTGGGCAGACGCAGCCCGCCTGGTAAGCGCTGCGTTTCGCCGCTTTGGAAACGTGCAAGAAAGAGATGATGGTGCATAAAGTCCGATCCGCTTCGCCCACGTTAAACTGCACGGAGCGTGGAGTGAATCCAGTGCTCTTTCGTGCTGTCAGCTTTCACGCTTTATAGTGAGATAGCAAGATGTCTTTCTCTTTAGCAACCAGGTGATGTGGAAATTAAAAGTAGCGAAGTCACTGACATCGTAAGCATGTCTTGGAATGGCAGCGAACGGCGTGCTTCTACTACGGCGTTAACTTAACGGAAACTGGCAAATCTGATTGCTTACTGCGACCAGTACGACGGGATTGCAGTAATTAAAGTTAAATCTGTGGCAACAATTAATAATAAGAATTGCAAATTAGTCTGATTCTTGGGATGAACATTGAGGTTGTCCCGTGATTTTTAAGTGCTCTTTACAGTATCTGGTTTTAATTTTTTTTAGCATGTTAACTGAGTTTATTTGTTTCTGTGTTTGTTTGTTTAATTGTCTGTTTGTTCAGTTCACCTTCAGAACCAACAGAGTGTTTATCCGCAATTTTGTCAGAATGAATTAAATGTTAACATTAAGTGTTAAGTGTGAGTACAGTTTGTGTGATTATGTGAATGTGTGCGTTATAATAGGAATTCATTGTGAAATCTATCGTTTCTTATCAACAACTTAGTTATATACATCGCACTGATAACTTAGCTGTCTTAATGCTATCGTTTTCAATGTTCACCTTGCACGGAAGTCTCTGTCACTGTAATTTATATTTTTTCTGACATGATAAAATTGTATGCGTTTTATCTGTTCCGTTTCGCTCTCCTCTTGACTTATGGACGCGCCTGAGACTGTTTGTGTGCTTTATACGTAACTTACAGCATACATCCTTGTAGAGAAATCGTTATTGGCCGGATGCTGTAAATCGGGATAAAAAATCAGTTGCCGGCAACAAAGCTGTTATTTAATGTTTTTCCCCCCTTATTGAGAAGACACACCCAGTCTTGGAGGTGTACCTCTAATGTAAATGGAACTAAAACTGTATTTATGCCTCGTGACCCCCACCAGCATAAGTTGATAGACGGAGGGTTTATGTTCACTGCAATACCCCAGAATCTCAATTCAGTTGGCTCTCAGTGAAGATACATCTATGTAGTTAATTTTGTACAATAATAATAATAATAATAATTTTGTGTGTGTATATATATATATATTTTGTTCCTCTTTTTTCAAGTTGAAAGATTATTATTGCAAAAGTTACTTGGATAGCCCATGGTGAATGATGACTGAATGAATGAAATATTCACTCTATCCTGAAGCATCTGAGGAATCAGAAACACGTGTTAATTGCCTATTGATTAGCCATACATTTGTTGTCCAACCACTGTTACATAGCACTTTTTTTCTATAGTAAATTCTTGAATTATTTGGATATTTATCAGGCCTAATTAATTATTGTGATTAGATGTATTACATCAATGCAACATACTGTAATGTAAATGAGACTTTAACGTAATGTCTCAATGCTTATCCATAACCTTTGATGCTGCTTAATTTATGAACCAGTTCCATTTCATTCTTTTTAAC
This sequence comes from Stomatorhinus ivindoensis, assembly GCA_019775895.2. Classification (NCBI taxonomy): domain Eukaryota; kingdom Metazoa; phylum Chordata; class Actinopteri; order Osteoglossiformes; family Mormyridae; genus Stomatorhinus; species Stomatorhinus ivindoensis. The sequence continues at coordinate 8,750,121 of JABFEB020000079.1, forward strand.
TTCCTTTTAATCAGGATAATAGTAGTGGCTTTTATGATAATCATGATGATTGTTATTATCAGTAATAGTGATGTGACGTGTGCCGGCTGAACACGTCTAGCTTCAGGAGTCCACTTTGATGTGCAAACATTATGGATGGTAATAAAGGTCCAGCCTGCAGAATGGTCCACCAAGGTTGAAGAACCATGATTAACAATTAATTATTGCAATTAATATGTTATTAGAATATGTTAATATTTCTCGATTAAGGGTAAGAATTGGAATCGTCCTGTGCAGAACGACTGCCAAGGAAATTGGTGTATGATAGAGTGCAAAAAAACACGGATCATAGTTTTTCTTGCAGTTCAGGAATTTGACCTTTGTGAAGAAAAGTGACTCATTTTGAGAAATATTTTTTTTGTATACAGGGTGACTGGAAATGGAGGGTTCGGGTTAGAGTGTGTGGGTGTTGCACGCTTTCTCCATGCCGCGTGGATTTCGTCACACAGCTCATAGACGTGCTCTAGACTGACATCGTGACCAGGGGGTACCCCTGCCTTCTGCCCCCCACCCCCCCCCCATGACCCTGAGAAGATGGAGGCAATTGGATGTTTCTTACAGATGCAGACAAACGTACTTAAAAATCCAGTGCTAAATATTGGTCTGTGATTTACGCTGAGTTGAGAAATAGGTTATGAAGTTAACAAAGATAAACAAGCAATACGTTTGCAGCTGAAGCCTGGTTGACCTTTTAATCCCTTTAGATCTTCAATTCAATTCAGTTTAATTTTATTTGTATAGTGCGTTTTCATAATATCACATTTTCTCAATGCGCTTTACATTATCCCAGCCCAAAGCCCCCAGTGAGCAACGCAAGAGGCAACAATGGCGAGGAAAAAGTCCTGGGGAGGGACCAGATTCAAAGGGGGGGAGCCCGGCCTCCAGGGGCCGACAGAGGAAGTCAAATTAACAAAAAGAACAAAATCCCGATTTATACAGTGCAGCTTTTAAGGTTCCAGTGCGGATGGCCGGCGGTGTGATGGTGCTGCTCTCGGTAGCAGGATGAAAGGTGGGATCTGATGCTTTGGATAAAGCTAAAAACGTTGTGTTTATGGAGGTGAAAGCTCTGTTTAGGTTTGTGTAATGTGGATGTTGGTTGGGATTCATTCAGAACCATTCCTTCCTGATGCTCTGTTATTCTTCTACATTGATAGGTAAGCCAGGCAGTGCTGACTGCAATTACGGGTGTGCAAATTTTCCCCAAACTGAATGATCAATCGTACTTAAAATCAGGCCGGCATCATTATCCGAAGTACCCGTAAGACAGCTTTAGTGACTTTAACTACATGGGGAAGTAGCTTAAAAGCTGGATGCTGCAGCGTTTTATCAACTAAATATACATCTTGATGCAAAGTCTGTCTTAAAATGATCACGGTGCCCCTGTTGTGCACGTATGACAGTGTTTGGTACAGTGATGATGATATCGCTCTTAGGTCTCATGTTCAGAAGCAGGTAATGTCGACTATGTCCATAACACCTTTAATAATATTCAGATATTCTGCTGGAGCTGTTATTGGCAGAAATGAAGATGGTTTAATTTTACAATTCTAAAAGTAAATGATGGCAAAGCAGTTTACAGTGAAGTACAAATGATAGTATAGTAATTTGCGTTGATTTTTTTCCAGATGGAGCTAAAAAGTCAACATGCCATTACTGTGAAAAATTGAAAAATTTCATCCACGGTCATTTCAAAGAAGGCAATCGAGTCGTACTCCTGGAAAATAAGGGCCATAAAAGTAAAAAATGACATGTGCGGCTGAAAATGGTCTATAAAATGGCTCCTCGTGTATGATAGGTAACGACAGACGCATAATCGTTTGGCAGCACAACTTTTAGTGGTAGCGGACTGATAATACAGATGCAGATAGTTTTGGTAGCGTGCTGGTTTCTGTCAACACATCGGTCCATTCCCTGAACTGTTTGGGAAGTATAACTGCAGCCTAATATTATGTCACATTAATCTAGTCTCAAGGTAATAAATAGACCTAACAACTAGATTTCCTCCATTTTATTAGCTGCTTTTTGGCAATCTTGGCTGCATTCCAAAAATGAAATAAAGACATTTCTGTATACAGTAATGTAGTAGTTAACCATTAAGAAAATGTAAATTGCGATTTTGATACATCATATTGATACATAGATTTCTTACATATACTGTACTGTGCAAAAGTCTCAGGCAAAGAAAATCAATATAACATGATTTGTATGTTGGCGTAAAATGTGTTAGCTATGTCTGTCAGAATCTCTCCTTAAGTCACCTCAGTGTTTACAGCAACCATCCAGTATGTATTTGTTGACTCAGCCTTTAGTGTACAACGCTTGGCTAATCAATATCTCATCAGATTATTTTATTATGTAATTATTTGTAATTAATTACTTCAGTAAGCTGCTGGTGAAATTAAATGGATACATGAAATGGCTGCGATGCCCCGGAGGAGAGTTTTGGGAACAGAAGCAGAGATCCAACAAAATATCAGTGACTTTTTGGAGAGCAAGATAAATTTCATTCTTTGTGTGTGTGTGTGTGTGTGATAATGTACATTTGCATCTATTCTGATTGTATTTAATTTATTGTATTTTTTTCTGAGCAAATATATGCTTATTACACAGCTAAATAGCTTGAGACATCGCCTAAGACTTTTTCCACAATATTGTGCACATTAAATAATAATAAGTTAACAGTTGAAATTTTACACTTGTTTTCACATGTACATGGAGTTGTAGGTCATTAGCATACCATTGTTAATCAGCAGCACGCTTGCAAGCAAAATCAAAAAGGGTTGTAAATATGGGAAGAAGAGTTTCAGGCCCTGTGGAAATACACTGAGAAACATTGAGGACATCAGTGATTCACATGATGCAGAAATATACTATTAACAGACAGATGTGACCTGAACTTACGGCAGCCAGTGTCTCTTCAGACAAAAAAGAACTTCTGCTTTGACCAAGAGCAAATGGAGTTTGATGGCGTCAAAAGCAACACTTTAATCCAGATGCAGAAACATACAGGCATTATCGCAGACTGTGACAGGGGAGTCATTTATTACACTGACAAGTGCTGAATCAGTGCCCTTTCCCGCTCTTGTCTGAGCCCATACTACACGTTATGTACATTGCATTGCATTATATGAAGACAGTTGCTGGGCAGCAAATAGATGGAAAATTGCACAAAAAAATGAAAGAATCAGGCTGGAACGAAATGGATCAATTAGATCCAAAAATGGCTTTTTGAGTATGGCCTTAATTAGAGCTGTAATAATATATAAAAGAACCGATTCCAAAGATAATGTCTCTGTAATGAATTTAACATGAGTTTTCTAAATACAGACAGTGGCTTTTTAAATGCTTCTGTAGATATGAGATCTAGTAAATGAGCCCTGTGTTTTATAGCATGTAACAAATAGTAAGAACGATAAAGTGCATTGTACATTACTATAAAACGAAAGGGATTCTGACGTTTTAGCCTAATTCTCAAAAGACAGTAGCGCAATGAAAAGTTGTCTTGTATCAAGGGATGACGACAATGAAAACCATGTTTCATGTCACATCTTTATAACACATACGGTGCGATAACGTGGCAAGGAATGTGATCAGCAGTACCGCTAGAGGCGGACTGGAGGGGACAAGTGGAAAATGAGTTATGTATTGGGTACTACTGGGCTGCAAGAAATCTCCCTGTTACAGGCTGTACTCACTTGGTTTGCAGTTTGAAACTTATGAACCATTTATTTTTGAACGTCTTTTTTTAGACTGCGGTAAACCGTGGATCGCAGGAACCATGGTTACTGACACCCCAGATATGGGGGTCCCACTGGAGAAGTATCACATCTCCTGCTGATTGTTGTAAAATCTGGCAACAAACGTGGATCGTGTCCAATAATCGTTTATCACTTTCATATAGGGCTGGGCGATATCACATCGATATTATATCGATCCGTAACGCCTCCTTTTATATAATATATTTTGTTAATTATAGAGTTAGTTGTTGACATAATTGTGACATAAAGAAATTACTCCTGCTTTTTTAGGCTAAGTGAAATGATGATAGAAAAAATAATGACGAAATTGAGTTGAGCACTATTTTTGTTCTAGTAATTGAGAGTCCGGCTTTAATTAATACCAACTGGGGAACAATCCTTTTTGTTTTTTGACAGTTTTCATTTTTGAGCAGCCAGAATATTCACTGTAGTGTTTAGAGAGGTGGCAAATTCTCACTGCTGATTCTTTATTTTCTTATTTTGAGTTGAAGTGTTAGTTAATTTTGATGATGAGATATTATTAAAATTCCGTTGTTGGCAGTTCAGATAGAAGCCATCCGAAATCATTTCCCCTAACAGTGTGACAGTTACAGATGTAAACGTATGCCCAAAATGTCTCTTTACTTCACAAGATGAATGAAACTCATTATTGCATGAATAGTAGTGCAGCTTTATGGGATTACAGAAGGGCAGACACACTTTGAACATTTATTCCAATGGCTACGATAAAATTGGGGAGGCCCTGTTACAAGCAGAATGAACTGAGACAGACAGACAGACACAGACAGACAGACAGACAGACACAGACAGACGGACGGTTACTGGACTAAACTAAACTAAAATATCACTGTCTCTGCTACTAGTAAGACTAAAGATTTGATTAAAGAAATGACCAGGCAGAGATGACTTAAACAGCTTATGGATGGTGATTTGTCAGAAAAGCTGTCTTAGTAATCTTAGTAATATTTAGTAATCTTACATTTCCATTTATCAGGCCAGTCATCCTACCTCTTAACAGGAAGTTAAATAAAAGAAACTATGCAAAATGAAGTGTCTGTGTCTCTCCGTTTAGCTCTTATACTTAAACCAGTAGAACAAATATCCCAAGGACTTAAACGTGGGTGTGTAACATATGGCACAAGCATATTTTAATCTATCAACCTTCAAGTAGGATGCCGTAGCAGAAAGTACAAGATGTGTCATAGACACGATGTACATAATCAATGACTGTTAAGCAAAGCAGTCTGTCTCCAGGGGAAATGGTATTAAACACTTGGCTCTCTACAGTAACCATAATCTATCTCCAGGTGAGTTATTGTGGAAGCACTGTAGTAGGTGTCTGATAGTCAACATGACCTTATATTAGATCTTCACCTCTTAAGTAGACAGCACACAAGCCACTTTACATAAGAACATAAGGAATTTACAAACGAGAGGGGGCCGTTTGACCCATCAAGCTTGTTTGGGGAGATCTTCACTAATAGCTTAGAGTTGTTCAAATCTTACCTAGCTCTGATTTAAAGGAACCCAGGGTTTTAGCTTCTGCTATGCTAGCAGGAAGACTATTCCATACTCTAACCACATGCTGTGTAAAGAAGTGCTTCCTCAAATTTGTTTTAAAATGTTCATTACTATCATAAGAACAGTCTGTATCCTGTTTGTCAAAGGCTACACTGCACTACACTGTACATTATTTTAAATGCCAGGAAATGCAAGATTAGGCAGTAATTTATATGAAATGTAATCACTAAAATTTCACACTCAGACTTCACACTTAAGTTTCACACAACTTTGCAGTAAAGCGGAAACGGATAAATCTGTCTTGCTGACATATTGTTGACTTCAATGCTGAATGCATTTCCCGTTGAGCGGAGTGGGAATAGTTTGCCAAAGTGGATAAAATAAGCAGGAGGACACTTAAATTATATTGTATAACGTAGGCAGGACGCATCTCTTGTGCATTTTCAGTTGTGCAGGAGCATGTGGGTTAAGGGTGGGTGATATTGACAAAATATCATATCACGTCTTTGATTATAATTCCAACCTATGGTAGAGATCATGACCATTTTTTTAGAATATTAATTAACCACTTTAAAAAGATCAGTCGCCAACTGTTTAGTTGACAGGACCTTGTGTTGTTTACTGCTGGAATATAAAATGGGGTGTAAAGTTTGTTCTGCTTTTCCCCTTCTTCTACTTCTTTTTAAACAAGTTAGCTAACTGGTTAAAAACCGTCGCAAAAGTATTTAGTTTCTGTCGCTAAAAAGCATTGATTTTATGATTGATCATGATACTGGTTTCGACGATTCAATCAAAGTTCCACCCTCCGATTATCTTGTCCCATATATCTGTTTACCCTTCAGAAGAACCCAACATGTTACAAATATAACTGCTGAAAACAAGCTTAATTTTCTCAGACAGGAGTGATGTCGCCAGATAATGTATCTCTAATACAGAGAGCAATCTCGGATAGTTTACTTTTCATCAGTGGTAGTTATTGTACAGTGCACTTAAAAATTGATTAAATGGAGGAAAAAGTGCAACATGCAGCATTAGATTATGAAGCAATTATTTTAACTATCAGTAATTACACAAAATGACTAGTTGTTCATAAAACATAAGAACAATAGTCATGTCACTGGAACAAAGTGTGTTAGATGAAATTGAAACCGTTTCGAAAATGACAAAGAACAGATCTGTAGTATTTCAGGTTTCTTATTGTGCTGAGGAACATTTTGCTCCTGTTGCAGTATAGTTGGTGGTGCTGGTGGTAATTAGGTTAGTTTAATTGTTCAGAAAGATAAATGATTCCTTAATATTTTTTTTTATAGGCTTTAGAGAAGCACTCAAACACGCCGATGACTGCAAAGCAGATCTTAGAAGTTATTCAGAAAGAAGGACTTAAAGAAACAAGGTAAATGTGCTTTTATTCTGTTAAGACTGCTGCTGTTTTTCCTCTCTCTCTCAGAAGATTAAGTTTTATTTGAAGATGGCTAAGCAGATATTATTGATCAGATAATATGCAGGCATGTTCCGCACACTCGGAGTCGCAATAATCATTATAAGTTCTCCCGCAGTTAGTTCTCAAGCTGTGAAGAGCCCTCGTCGGTGATATGTGTGCTTCAGCCTAAACTCAATATTAGAGACGCCACCATTCTCTCTCAGCCTAGATTCCAGGACAGCTCTGCATCCAGTGGCTTTGTGAGGAATCATTTTGTCATTGATTCAATGAGACCTTTGAATATAAAAGTACAGTCTAACAAAACCAAAATGCCGACCCATTATAAATAAATTCAGCCTTCCAGTAAACCAGCTGAGCAGCGGTTCTGACAGCTGAAATGATCCATTTTCCATAACCCTGCCCACTGTTCATCTGAAGCTTTGTGTTCAGTTAAGGTAACTTGACTTGGTGTTGCACTAAAAAGCCCCCCCCCCCCCTTCAGGAAAGGAGTATTGCATCATTGAATTCATGATTAATTTAATGACTGAGATATTTAATTCCAAAAGTGTTTGCTGCCATAATAGTATCTTAACAATTAATAGTGAAATTCATTTTTTTCTCCACTGATTGCAATCGAAGACAAATGTTCACGCATACAGTATGTAATCTAAGGATACAGTTTAAAGATGCAGAGTAAGTTTTATAAAACCATTCACCACTTCCCCCTCCTTCTTATACTGACTTATACAGGGCTGGGGGGTAGTTGGGGGAGTTGGGGTAGCTGAATCCTGTCTCTTTTAGTGCAGGGTGCAGGTACAGTCGGGTGAGGATGCAGCCCCATCGCAGGGTTCATCCCCTTTGGGGAATTGAGAGTGACCAACGCGCCGAACTGCGTGTCTTTGGATAGCTGGAGGAAAGCCATGTGGTACAGGGAGAGTGTATAAACACCACACACACACACACACACACACACACACGCGCGCGCACACACACACGCACGCACGCACGCACATGTAGGGTAAACATACCCTTATGGGGACCGCTCATTCATTTCTATCTGAAAAATGCTAATGCTAACTAT
>JABFEB020000079.1:8796497-8809549 GCA_019775895.2 Stomatorhinus ivindoensis
GGCAGTAAGTACTGTGAGCATTAGGTTAGAATAGATAACTTATGAAAGGTACTAATGCTGGCAGTAAGTACTGTGAGTTGATGTTGTGTGAGCAAGTAACATGATTTCTAATTTGTATTAGTGAACAATTAAAGTTTAAAATTTGTCGTCTTTTGCTAACATGGTTAATCATTTAAAACTGGATTATCCTAGGAAACCAAAGTATACTTTAAAATAATTTAGTCAATATTGTGACTGAATATAAAGAGCTTGACTGTGATTGCATGTTATCTTCCCTTGCTTACTGTACCATAATAGTCTATAATTCTGTTATAAGAAGTCGCACGTCTATGAATAATAAAGGCAGATGACCGTTGAGGCATTTGAAGTTATCAGAATTCTATGTGGTATTTTATGTAAATGCCAGAAGCAGAAAATTGGCTTTATAAATACCTGATTTCATTCATTTTCGCAGGAAAGAAAATACTTGAAACTCATTTGCATTTTCAAAGGGCAATGAAAAGGAGCAGATATCAGAACACTGCTTTATTATGAAAGATGTACGGGCTCGTGCCTGTTTTTGCAAAATAGAACAGTTCATGAACAGTGGTTAAAATTGAATGAGCAGCAGTTTCTTAGCTGTGAAACAAAAGGGCCGTGAGTGACTCCCACAGAGAGATGCCGTGACCCATTTACATACTACAAATGATACTTGATCTTTTATTAGAACGTTCTGTAATAAATGTGCATTTAAAGTAGCGGTGGAGCTGTGCATAGAAGCAATCTGAAATTCACTGAAAATGTCACTTTTGGTACATTGACTGCCTGTTGTCTCCTGAGGATAGGTCTTTGTGGGGTCATTTGAGAGCATAACGCCTTTGGGGTTAGCATTGTGATTTCACCTCTGTCATCTCCATGCATTTATGTATATGATTCTTTTCAGGAACTTCAAACACAAATGCTAGATGAGAAATGATACACGTGGCACTCAGAGAACAGCTACATACCGTGTCAGGGTGGGTGACCAAGGACGAGATGTTTGCTCAAGTCCTTTCTCCTTGCCGCATGCTCTTAGGTCTAGGAAAGGAGAGGTAAGAGGTATTGAGGTGTCTTTCTGGTTAAGGAAGGGAGTAAGAGAAGGTAAAAAGCCAAGTCAGATGAGTTATCAAAGAAGGAGGTGAAGGTAGCCATTGAAGCGGTAATTCGATTGATTCCATCAGCCGGCTGACAACAATTAGCCGTCTCCAGCTTTGTGTAGTTGGGTCATGACTTTGTGGCCGTGTGCTTGTGGGATATCTAATACAGTGACTGGGAAGTTGTGACACTTGGTCACTGTCCTAGGTACTGTAGTGATCGCCTCTGTGGGTCCCTAGGGGGGGCTTCGTGACCCTAAGAGCTACCATAAGATGTCTGCCCGTGAGGCAATATTTCAGTTCAGTCTGCGCCTGTTTCATAATAACTGTTGTGCGCCTCAGTGGCAAAGATAAACTCCCTAGTATGAAGAAACCATGGGGGGGGGGCATCCTCCAGCGGCCGGCAGGGGAAGTCCTAAATTACGATTTATAGAGCAGTTTTGTGAGTAGTCCAGATATTTATGTATGGGGAATGTAGTGGAATTTCGGGCTTCCAGTGAAAGGTAGTAGTGGAATTCCGGGCTTCCAGTGAAAGGTAGTAGTGGAATTCCGGGCTTCCAGTGAAAGGTAGTAGTGGAATTCCGGGCTTCCAGTGAAAGGTAATTCCTCAGGTGGCGTGCTGCCCTAGATAAGTCTCAGGCACAAAGGTTAGGAGGTTTAGTAAGAGATTAGACTGAGGCAGTGAGACTGTTGTCAACTTTAATAGTGTAGAGAAGAATCTTGGATTCAGTGCTACATTTTAGGAGGGGCCAGTGTAGAGTAGGGGGTGTTGGGTCCAAGCTTGGGGGAGTAGGGGAGTTCTGTATCTCCTGGTGCTTGTGAAGCCACCTGGATTTAATGCTTGTATGGATGGAGCAGCAGTAATCAAGGTGACTGTAAATGGAGTCCTGACCGAGGGAATCAGTAGTGGATTGAGAGTGGGAAGGTCTGGGTTGGGCAGAGGTGCAGAGACGATAGTGAAGGGTTTGTCTGCAGTGGAGACATAAGCACCACATGAGGGGGGGTCTAAAATAATCTTCTGTACCACAGGTTTTTAAATCAATATTATTTGTGTGTTTCTAAATCAATATCCTGATTTAGCGAGCAGTTATAATTAGTTGGCATGCTACTATAGAAGTATTACTAGAATTTTAAAACCATTATACAGCTTAAGTGCAATGAATATATAAAATTGGGAGGCTTGCTGGGTTGTGGGGCAAGATGACCGAATAATATATTGCATGATTTTTTTACAAGAGTATTGTAGGGGTTAGTTGTTTTGTCATTATGCCTCTTAAGTTATAAAGCATAAACCAAGATTACAACTATCTAGGCTGAAGAAGCCAGTAATTGTGAGGTTATGAGAACAGAAAGTTGGGTAACATTTTACTTGGGCACAAGTAAAGCACTAACTCAGTTACTACTCAAGTTACTACTAATCAGGAACAAATACTGCAAGTAAAGCACTAACTCAGTTACTGCTCAAGTTACTACTAATCAGGAACAAATACTGCAAGTAAAGCAGTAACTCAGTTACTACTCAAGTTACTACTAATCAGGAACAAATACTGCAAGTAAAGCATTAACTCAGTTACTACTCAAGTTACTACTAATCATGAACAAATATAGTTACCGCATGAAATACATAAACCATCATGGTTGATTAATGATGAACAAATATGGAATTAGTACATAACTAATGCTTAGTTTCTGGTTAGTTCATACATTAAGTAACAGTGTACTACTACATTATTAGTGCCCCCTCAATTTTCTTTTCTCTTAACCTTAACATCACCTACTTTTCCAGCATGGGTACTTGCAGTTTGGATACTGCTGAAAGCCAGTTTTGCTAACGCCGCTTTGTACAATGAAAGCTGAAAGTCCAGATGAGACGACAATAAACAAATAACGACGAACAATAAAAGGAAAGACAACTCATCTGTGAAGGAGTGTGACGTGTTATTAATTTAACCAGTTCACTGTTAAGCTCGGCATTCTCCTTGAGAGTGTGACATGATTTTAAGTATAACAGCTGATGATATGGAAATTATGACACAGAGTGTAGGATAATAATGTGTGCACCGCTTTGTAGCAAGCCTCGCTTTTAACAACCAGCATGTTTTATTTGCCGTTTCCACGAGTACATTGAGGTGCTTCCCTTCACCCACCCCAGGGTCAGCTAAGGTGCAGCACCCCTAGAGCTGGGGCTTAGGGACCTTGCCCAAGGGCTCATGGACATGTGAGCACCTTGCTGGAGCTGGGGCTGGAACCAGCGAACTTCTGATCTCAGGCAGAGAAACATTTAGCCCACTGAGCCACTCATCGCACCCCTGTAGAAATATTTGTCTACTGCCCCAGACTGGCTGGTCATTTGTTGGTAATCTAAGTTGCCCGTATGACGACTGCAGCAGGATTAATTCTGAAATATACGTCCATAGCTTCCCCACTCCTGTCCAAAGCACAACTGAGCAGAGTCCCTCAGAAAGAAGCTGGCTCACTTAGCATCCTGTTTGGAATCACTGGATGAGTTTTACTTAAAGTGAAACCCCCCCCCCATTCTATGTGGCTGTTAAGAACTGGCAGCACATCCACAATGGACTTGAGAAGAGGTTGTTGACTTGAAGCCAAGCAATAATCTTTATTCGTAAAAATTCTGTTGACCGAAACATGTAGGTCAAACCCCAAAAATGTTATTTGTTCATGCAGAGAAATATTCAGGGATAAAAGTTAACATGGTATACTTACACAACAAAAAGTGCAAGGCTGGTCCTTTTATCCTGCCACTAATTTACTTTGCAAAGGGTATCAAGTGAATGCTATCGGGGTATATAATTACCCATGTTAGAATGGGCAGCGTTCCACACGCATCTTAAACCAACTCAAAGATCTTGTATAACAAGCATTACAAAAAACCCTGGGGCCGTTGTAAAATTTCCAGTATACCATAACCCCCCTCCCCCCCCTAAAAAAAAAAAACTCGGGCTTCTGAAAAATATATTAAATTCTGAAACTGGAGTACGCCTAGAGCAGCTATAAAATTTTAAACATCCATAAAAAGATTACAATATACATATTTCTCAACCACCTCAGAACTATGCAATTTAATTATTTAAACTTTTATATATGTATATTTTGACCATAGATACGTACTGGAAAATTTCTCATTTTATATCTTATATTATATTTTTATATGGCATTAGGGAGTGTTTAATTGCATGTATCTGTTTGAGTACTGAATGACAGCATTTTGTCCCCTAATCTCTGCTGTTTATTTTTATGAGTCTCAACATTCATACCGAAACACCCAGGTGCTATTGCAGTTACAATATTGGCGGGGTGTGTTTGTTCTATCTGGGGCCCCCACTCAAAAAGCCCCCCCCCCCCCCCGCACCGGTTTACTGACAGTTTGGAGCCACACTTGTGTAAGACGGTAAACACCGCTCCTGCATACTGGTGTTTGAACATGGACAAAGAAAGTCCAAGCTATGACAAACATACATGTGTCTTGGTAGCAGACGTTAAGTGACGGTGTTTTGTGGGGGTTATTAGTTTGGTCTGTCTTGTTCTCACGATAAAACGGATTAAGCCAGCTGCCGGTGCTGTTTGATTTAGTTTTTCCCAAGTGACCCGGTCTGATTTTTCTTATTTTTATACTGTGTGCCTGCAATCAGAAGGTCGCCGGTTCAAACCCAGCCTCAGCCTGTCTGTGGGTCCTTGAGCAAGGCCCTTAACCCCCAGCTCCCTGGGCGCCCCAACAGGTGGCTGCCCTTCGCGGGCAGCTTACTCTACAAAGAGCAAGTTGAGGGAGGAGTAAAGACAATTTCAGGGATCAATAAAGTATCAATTATGGACCTTTCTTGTTGAGTTGGTCCCTGTGTTGTTATGATCCCAACACCTGTGTCACACGGTTCTGTCTGTCTGATATTCTTTTCACACAAAGGTTAATAGATTTCCACATGATATAGCGCTTTGTTGATCTTAAAGAGCACAGATAAATGTTACACCATTTTTGTTGAAAAATGCCTACTTTTAATTTTCCTACCTGTCTTTTTCATACTACAACAATTTTTATTTTTATAGGGTTATGGGCAAGAATATGATTTCAGCAGCATCAGATTATGGCCACTCATTCGTTCGCCAAATATTACCTCAAATGTATAGCCAGTATTATCCCAGGATAGCAAGTTCTGTTTTATGTCATTTCCAGTAGTTGTTGTGTATGAGTACATGCATGTTTTTGTAATTATTACAGTGTGGGGACTATATTTCTACATAAAGTGATAGAAACCTTTACGTTGTGGGGACATCTTTTTCAGTCCCCATGCGGATAACCTCAGTTATATAAAAGTCTGTGATCTGGGTGGTCACGATCGTGAAATTTTAATTGACAATTCTCATACAAATAATTGAGATTAACGATTTAATTTTCCGGTTCATTATATAACACTGTTAACCTAGTTACACACACACCATATGAAGAACTGAATATTGGATACAGGAACATATAAATTAAAATTGCATTTAGCTTTTAAGATTTGTAGACAAAATTGTACAGGGCAGATGACCTTAACATTCTATATCTGCAATGTTAGTTTATATTTATGTCAGTGGAAATTGCTGCTATCCAGTAACATAGTTTTCCGGGATCCTTTTAGCTTTGGTTCAGATATGAAGATTGGCATATTTTGTGGTTGTTTGCGCCATATTCGTGTCACTCCAAATGATCAGAAAAATGAACATAACATATAATTCTCTGGTTCTTCCTATTGACATAGTACACTGACTTTGCTGCAGCAAAATAGTAGCAGCAGTCGGGGACATATACAGTCATCCCACCGTAACCAGACCCATAAACACGGACTCAGACACACGTGCAGGTTCTATGCAGAGCCTTTATTAAAGAGAGAACACAAGCAGTGCAAAATATCTGGCTGAATATCCCATTTTGGGCTGGTGAAGATTGCACGTAAGCTGCCCGTAACAGGATGGCCCTAGGTCATGAAAATGTTGTGAAGCAAAGTGATACAAATACCGTTGTAAAATTTGGCGTGTTGTGTAACGATACGCTGAGGCATGGAGGTACAAATGGCCAGGTGGTACAGATTGGTGCAGAGGCCAGATAGGATGATGTCATTAAACAAGCGCAAGTCGAACACCTCAAGGTAGAAAACGATGTTGAAATAGTGATAGAAATATGGCAGTTCTGTCACTATTTTTATACAGATGAATGGAGACGATTGTAGCGATCATGCAAAGTAATCACGGTCAGCTCAAATAATCGCAATCAGGCGACTGTGTATTAATTATGATAGGCTAATCTGTGACTGCAATCAAAAAGCTAAAAATTCTAAATGTCTTGTATTTTGTTTGATTACTTATGGTTAAGGTTAGGGCTGGGTAGGGGTTAAGGGTGTCATAAGTGGGATTAGAGTTATGCCCAAAGAAATGAATAGAGAGTCCCCATAAAGATGTGTGTGTGTGTGGGATCCAGGTATACCTTACCTTGTGGGGACCAAATGTCCCCACAATGTGATGAATACCTGTTTTTTTATACCTTTTGGGGACCAGTTTCCAATTTCCATACAATGATTCTAATCGTGTAATCTGATCAGAACACATGGGTGGAACCAGGGGTGGAATCCTAGCACTCTTGTGGGCCTGAGCATAGACAGGGGAGTAGTAGTGGTGGCTGGCCAGACGCAGAGCGCCGCCTTCGGGGGGAGTATCCCGACTATTAGCTCCTGTCTTTCTCGCTTCCGCTACTCGCGGCCTGTCTTTGAAGTGTCTGCTTACGGCCCTATGGGGGCCCATTTTATTAATCCCCAGTTGAGGCCATCAACAGCGGCCCTGCTGTGACACCAAACCCCACCCCCATCGGGACACCCCTGTACCCATGCTGTTACATTACAGGCATATCGTTCTCTAGACTAAATTACCCCAAGTGAATGGCGAACCTACACCCGTGTTTTTCTCAAGTAACCACTCTTTTTCAATGCGTGAGTGAAAAACCAATATATAATTTTATTTGTTTTCCTTTCGTTCATTTGGAAAACAAATGGCCTGAAGAAGCATCGACTTCATTTGCACTCCTGACAGAATCAATGTGCTTTTGATAGAATGCTTGTGTCCTGTAAAATTAAACTGCAGATTGTGAAAACAAGAAATTTCTGAACAATATCCATGCATATTCTGGTGAGATAGATGCTTTTTATGTTTAGGTTGGTGGGTGTTGGCTACATTACAAATGACACAAAAGCTAAACAAAAATAAATAAACAACGAAGTGAGGACTGTTTCCTCTGCTCCATTGTCTTCCTTACCAAGCTCTATCCACACATATGCTTGATATTTTATTACAGGGATTTCTGTTGTTCATTTCAGTGAAATGATGTTTTAATGTTGTCGCTAAATCTTCATACACTGACACACACACATATGACAACACAGGTGGTTCCTCAAAGCTCTATTAAAGTCCCTGAGCTAATGATCCAGCGCTGACTTGTCAAATCCTGTCACCACTCAACTCAAGTACCATTCTGTAACCGAATGACACATAATGACGACTGATTTTAATGAGAAGATGTTATTTCCTCAGGATCGGAAGCTCAGAATGGAATAGAAGACAGAGGGAACTCAGAAGAAGGCATGAAGCAGAACAGTAGGTCTCATACGGGCAAGCAGATCAGTCAACACCTTAGGAAGCTAAAGAAATCTGGCCTAGGTGAGTATTTTACTAACCCAAGGAATTGTTTGTTGGCTTTCTCGATTGTTCTTTCAAATACGACGTACTTTTATTTTTACTAAATCTGCAGCCATTCATGATATATCTATTGCTCACCTTGCAGTAGGTGCACATTAGTGGCACTGCAGTGTCTCATCTGTGTTTATGCCAAACTCAGTCTGGAAATGTTTCTACAAACTAAATTCCGACATCAAACTCGTACAACAACAAATATAAAACAACAAACCAAAATACAGATGGTGCAGTTTAATTCTGGGGTACAAAGCAAGGCATTTCTTGTTTATTTAAAAATTACTTTTTTGCACCACTTTACCATGTTTAATCGCTTTTTTAATTAAATTGATCAAACACATAATTAAAGAATCTGTGAATAAATTGATTTGATGTACACTTCTATTAATGTTGCATTTCTGTACTGGCTGAAAAAAGAATATTATTATCCAGGCACATAGCAGATTGTTTCACCTCCATATAGGTGAGTGAATAGAATCTTTGTCTATGGTTGAAAGACAACGAATGAACCAAACTTAAAATGAGCTTGAATGAATATTAAGAGACACACTGAATAAATATTGAAGTCCCAGTGTTGAACCTCTAACAATTACAAGAGTGTGCTTCACATTGAGAATATACAAATGTACATTATGGTATGGGAGGACTTAAAGGCTTTGAGGCACTGCAAAGCATGGAGAGCTAATTCCGAAAAGCCTTGACCACCGTTCCTATAGCTGTAATGATTCTTCAGTGAAATGGTGCTCAATACTCTTAATGTAACAGTGGGCTAGGGTCTCAGGTTTACCACGCGCAGATGATGAATGGTTGTAGCTTGAATTGACTGCATGACATAACAGATGTATCCGAGAGACAGCGAGGTTAAATCATTAAGGTGCATCTCAGCTCTTGGTTGTGACAGAAGGGCATGCGGCAGATGTATGGCAAATCAGTCAAATTCTCCCCTCGGAAAAATGTGTATAGGAAGCAGAACACGCCCGCCTGGTAGTATTATGGTTAATGACATGACATAAGATCCAGGCTGTCAGTATAAGTGTCCCCAAGAGTCCTGCTCTACTACCCTGTTTGGAAATGTCTGTCCCTCTTGTGCTCCAGTTAATTATCCAAATGTATACATCAGTAGTAACAAAAAAAATCCCATAATTTAATTGTAAGGGAAGTAGAATTTGAGCTTTACGTTTTGTTAGCAGTCATCGGTTTTTGTGATGCGTACAATAATGCATCGACTAACTTTTAATCATCCAGGATATAATTTTGCTTGCTGCAATAGTATGCGTGCTGTATTCCGTATATAGACATGCCATAGTCTGTTTTAGCTAGCTACTTAAAGTGGACCCATCCATGAATGAATGATTTTTACTTCATTTTGTTAATCACGGTGACTTTCTTTGTAAAATGACAGACTGACATGCACCGCGATAGAGTGCCGCCCTGCTCAGGGTACATTTTGTCTTCTGCTCCACCCGAATAGAGCTCAATATACAGTTATGCGTTGGTTAATGAAGGGGTGCATTCTGAGAAAAGCATTGTTAGGCTCTTTTGCCATTGTGCGAGCATCACAGTGCAGGCTAAAGTGAACTTGTTTTATATAAGTGGAAAGCGTACAATAAAAGTGAAGTATCGAAAATACCTAAACCAAAAACATAGGATTTTTTCAGCTCCATTTATACAGTAATATTATATAATACTGTAGTCGCATATGCAGTCCATCATAGACCAAAACATCTTTATGTGGTACATGACTTTTTCCCTCTCTGCCATCCCTCATAATCTTCCCCAAATTTTCTATAAAACTCTGAAGAGCTGGCTAACAAAAAATTCACACATGATAATAAATAATATATTAATAAATGTATTTGCCCGATGACCCTGTCCAGGATTAGCTGTACCGATGGAAGACATTAGATTTTTCACTGTGCTTTTTTCCGTTTACCTTTACAAATGCATTTTCCCAAGAGTATCTTACAAATCACTGTAGCATTCACGACCGAAGCATAATTTATATCAGGCAACATTCAAAAATCGACCGTTAGTAAAGGATAGGAAAATGCGTGTGTGTCCCAGCATAATGGCAGGATGTGTGTGTTCTCGTCAGGCAGCCTTGCTCAAACAGTGTGTGTTCCCCATGCGTTTTAGCTCTATGCCAGTGGCCGCGTTTCCTTTTCTTTCGGTCGTGTTCCAGATGGACCTCTGTTTACACTGTGGGCTTTTCAAGGACCTTCCTTCAAAAACGAATCTCAAAGATCAGCCCTAAAAATCAATAAACAATATATTTCGAGGTCTTAAACACACACCAGCAACCAGGAAAACCTGAAAAAAGATATCCTTTAGGCCTGAATACAAATTGCATGTCGTGAACGAGACACATGTTCCTTCCTGGGGGGGATTTCTGTATGACTCCACCAAAAGCATGACTCTTTCTCTGAACCGTGCATATTTGTCCATTCCAGTTTGTTCCAATATGTTAACATGCCTCATTTCACGAATAGTTCAGTTTTTTTCCGTAAAAAATATTCCTGAAGTAAGTGGAAATCATGTTTAATGCAAATCTGTTATGTTTCTAGGGTATTTAAAGTGGACCAAAGCAGAAGACATTGACATTGAGACACCGGGGTCTATATTAGTGAACACTAACTTGAGGGCATTGATCAACAAACACACCTTTGTTTCATTACCTCAGCATTTCCAACAATACCTCTTGCTTTTGCTACCTGATGTTGACAGACAGGTAAGTAAAATATAATCTCAAGGTTTTATTCCGTTTCTCTGTCATGACGCTCTACTGTCAGATTCTCAGAAACTTGAGTGTTGTTCTGTTTTATTCATATCATAGATGTATTGTGCCCCATGTACCATTGCCGACATTCAGAACAAGATTAATCCAACAGCCTTACAATTAAAATAGCAATCGTTAAACGGACAGCTGTACATTGCCCATTTTCCCATTATGTCATATTTATTTCATACATCATACGCAAAATTAAAAAATCAGAAGCCAAACGGAAATTTTTCTATGAGCTGCATGTCCTTTTGTGGCGCAGAATGCAGGCAGTTCTGCGCAGGCCGTCCGGTTTTTGTTTGTTATAGTCTTTTATGTTGCATTGTCAGATGTACATCATTGCACAGTTGTTGCATTGACAGCAGATTTCACTGAGTTGTGCTAGTTGAAATTCCTTAATTAAAACTGCAGTATATTGCAAATTAATGAATTATTACATGATTGAGCAGACTGAATAACAAATAAGTAAAGTTGAGGGTGTTCAAGAGTGTAACCCTCGCAGTTGGTAACTGATTACATGTCATAACACAATGAAGAAGAAGAAGAAGTCCAAAGAATGGAAAAATAATTTGCATCAGTTAGCTGCGGTTATAAACAGACAACAGGGCTCTTGTTTAGAGATATTCGATACAGCTCCACCAGATCGTTTCCATTTTGTAAACATGGTATGCAAACTGCTAATCAGTCATTAGAATCCCCAGTGGGAAAAGGGAATCATCGTATTGCTTATCTTTGAATAGACGTTCTGAGCAATAGGCATCTGCAGCAGAGAGCTGGGCTAGAAGCTGATCATTAATAATTTTGGTGATCTGCAGTTGACTGATAGCAAATGTGGCCATATGGTGCAGTCTGTTTGGAAAGTTAGTAAGCGGACAATTTAATGGTGCTTTAATCATGATAATTTACCAAGATGTAAGCAATATCTGAACAGCCTGCTAAGAGCCGGGATTATTTTAAGATTGGCGAGTTTATGCATATGTTAAGGGTTCTCTGTCTTTACCTTGTAATTCTTACTGTCTTCTCTGTCTTCAGTGTTTTCGGTAAAAGCACTATGAAATTATATTTTTCTCTGTGCCAAAGAACTCTTTAAGTGCTAATCTCATACCAGCTTTGAGATTATTTGCTTCATCGGGTAAACATTTAATGGCTCCCAATAAATAAAGGTTATTAATAGTAGCCAGATTAAATTATATTCGTGTGGCAAAAAATTAATTGACTAATATAGAAAACAATAAATAGTACAGTTTGCAAATATGTTTTGAAATCCTCCTAAGGATGACATTAGCTTTATGGCTAGAAGAACAGAATTGTTTTTGTGCAAAATCCAGCAGAAATTTCCAGATGGTGGGTACGTGAAATGCAGCGTCTGTAAGTGTGTAAATATACAGTGTTCTTCTCGAAAGTTAAACGTAATCTCTCACTGTACATATGACAAAGCCACGGTCAATGACAAGATTAGGCAGTGAGTAATGTAACAGGTGTGTGGATTAGCACAGGATTGTCACTGTACTCCTCGCTCAGTCAGTACGTCAGGCCGTTTTAAGTCACCAAGAGTATGTTTGTATTTCATCTCTGTTGCTTTCAAATTTGAAATGAAACCATGCTTTGCTTCTCAGACGGGCAGCGATGGAGTGGTGCGTCTCTGTAATTCAGCCCTAAATAATGAGTTCTTCGCCTACGCCGCCCAAGGCTGGAAACAGAGGTTGGCAGAAGGTAGGCTGTAGCTGCTATTTATTCAGCAATCTCCTGAACAATAACCATGTTACTCTAACTGCATATATTCTCTGTGCTCATATTTCACAAATAAAATGTACAAGCAGTTATACTATAAAACGGTGTCCTATAGGCAAATGGAAAGTACTTGCCTTCAGTTAATTCTAATATAATATAGTACTCTTCCAAATATGATTGCCCTAAGGCACTTACAAGGAGCTACTCAAGTAAGAAAAAAATATTAATAGCAGCATATGCTCAGATATTATGGAGTTTTAAAAGGCACTTACAAATATATTCATGTTTTTTATTTAGTTGACATCTTTTTCCAAGGTAACATTTAACTGTCCATGGTTTAAGTTCAAATGTCTTATATTTTTCCAGCTGCAATGTAAAATATTCATATCAAGTACGGTTGTACACAGTGGTGTGCGACATTGAGGACTGTTTGATCTGCTGTACTTATGACATTATAATGAAGATGGGCTATACAGGGCTACTCACAAATAGATTTATGGGCTATACAGGGCTACTCACAAGTAGATTTATGGGCTATACAGGGCTAATGACAAATAGATTTATGGGCTATACAGGGCTACTCACAAGTAGATTTATGGGCTATACAGGGCTACTCACAAATAGATTTATGGGCTATACAGGGCTACTCACAAGTAGATTTATGGGCTATACAGGGCTACTCACAAGTAGATTTATGG
>JABFEB020000079.1:8812261-8825252 GCA_019775895.2 Stomatorhinus ivindoensis
CCCCAGTCCAGTCACTGGTTACTGGTGGTATGGGCTTTGGTACGGTGTTTGGAGTCTCTGTCTTGGGGGAGGGTGAAAAACCTGATGTTCTGGCTTTACATTGCATAGCAGTTACATTTCTTGTAATTCAAATAAAATCTGAGTAGTAATTTAGCTCACTTTTACATATTCTTTTGTCTATAAAGGACCATTATGCAGCTGTTATGGTCCAATGCATCAGTCATTTTTATTGACGCTTTTGCAGTTGCATTACACTCAAAATGCTAGCATGGCGGTACAAGGTTTATTTTTCAGTAATTTAGGCTGCATTGTTTCATTTTACCGATTGTTCTTGCGGTGTGGGTTTCAGTGAGTTTGTCACAGCAATTAATCACGATGATGAATATTCTGTTTCTGTACTGAGGTATTCTCAGAATGGTAATACAGTGTTAACTATTGATTTTCTTTGTTTCTCCAGATCAGGCTTGACTGAGAATGATTCACAGAGTTGTGTACCTGACTGTGATGAAGATCGGGAGAATACTGATGCCGAAGTTCCAGCTTTACAGACAGCTGTAGCAGCTGAGAAAATTGAGCTGAAATTGAGTGACAGTGCATGTGTTTGTGAAGATAAGGACATACCGAGTGGTTTCAATATGGATGTGGCATCAAAACCATTATCTGTATTGCCCACTGAGGACATTGTACTCTCTGGATTCCCTGAGATTTCTGAAGAGGCGGTGATCCAAGAGGAGATAGCAGAAGAAGTGGAACCCAATTCCTGTACATATATCGATTATCCTGATCCTCAAATTCACGATCTTTCTGAACATGTCAGCGCTGACTCTGTTAAGGAGAGTCAAACGATAACCCTTCCACTGAACAACATGACCACCCTCCTACAGCAACCCCCCTTAGAGACGCCGGCTCAGCCGTCAGCAGAAATAATCAAAGCAATGAGTGAGGAACCTGAAACATCAGCCGCGTCTCTTCCGCCCACTTCAGAAACGGAGACTGATGAAATGTCACCGCAAACAGAGGAGGACACTACATTTGATAATGTAGGTTCCGTATGCACTGGACACAGTGCCCTTGTGGAGACTGACCATCTGTCGTTGTCCAGTGAAACGAAAGTCGAAAAGGACCCCCATGACACAGGGGAATCTGACTTAAAGCATGCTTGTGACAACGAGGACACGACAATGTCTGAGATAGTGGAGAGTGAAGCACAGGTTACATCACAAGCAGTGGGTAATGTTCTAAGCAGTGAGCCAAATGTTCTACCTTTAACGTCATTCAAAACTCACTTAGAGGAGAACGCAGACCTTGATGCCACAACCGGTGCTGGAATTCTTACTCCACATAAACCAAAAGACTCAATTTCTTATGATGATAAAGTATTGCAATCGCAGTTGACTTCAGATAATTCGGAAGACACTGATATTGAGTGTTTAACTCCTGACACTGGAGTTGTTTCTGTTCCCGACCCTGTTAATGAAGGTCATTTTGAGGAGACACCGATATTTCAACAACCAGATGAAGAACTCGATGAAACTGAAAGTGAAAACACTCAAGATGAAAGCCTGTCTCCTTTTTCTACGTCCAATGCAACGTGTGCCTCACCTTTAGCGAATGACGCTGTACACCTAGACGTACATTGCAATGGAAAAGTTGATTGTTCCGACAGTGTATCAGAACAACCCTCTGATGAGTTAGATTCTGAAGCATCACAGAATTTAGATGATATCTGCAAGCCTGTGCTACACGCTAAAGACCCAAAGCAGGAACAGAGCCCTCCTGATACTGTCCTAACCAAGCCAGTAAATGAGACAAGGTCACAAGAAAAGTTACACGCTGAAGATACACAACTTAAGGAGGATACAAAAAGGACAGAATACACCACCATTGCCTACACCATGAATAAATCACTGCCAGAAATAAATGTCTCCAAGCCAATATCATATGATCAAGTTGCAGACAAGACTGTAAAAATCGGTCCATCGCTAGATATGCTGAAGGTAAAATTGCACAAGTCGTATCCAGGTAAGCAGCCACCCACTACACAGGAAATGTTCCACAGGAAGCCAGAAGAGGTGATCAAACCACTGCTGCTGGACTGTACAGACAGTACAGACACGGAGAATTCCAAACGGAAGCCGGGAGAGCTGACCTCAGGGACGTGCAAGGAGAAGAGGGCTAGGATGGAGTGCAGCGAGAGCAGCCACACCTCCTCACCTGCAGGCAGCAGAGAGGAGGCGCGCAGAGAGGAGGCGCCGAAGGAGGAGCCACGAGTGCCTCCACTCAAGGTTCCGTGCCCTTTATTACGATTTAATTCTCAGAATAGCAGGCCATCATCAAACCGTTTTTTCCTTTTAAGGATTTACTTCATCAGTTTTGCTGTATTATTTGTTTACCACTGAATTTTTATTTTGATTTTACCCTGTCAATACACTTTTTTTCTAATAGCACATTTATACAGTGAGAAAATGAGGCAAAGTCTACCTTTGCAGCAGTAGATTGTGTGTGTGTTATTGAGTGTAAACAGCTTCTTACAATATTGACTGTATTTATGGCTGAATGCTGCTCCAAGTTGTTTAAATTTCCAGACTGTGCCTGATGTAAATTATTTTTTTTATGTTTTAGTACATCACAGAGAATCTGATAGGCGCTTATGATAGCAGCCAAATCCAGAGATGATAACATTAGCTTTCTGGTGATGCAATTAGGGTCTGCCTGCGGCAAGAAACCCCTAGGGTTTGAGGAAATACAAAATTTATTAGACAGAAGAAAACAAATTAATACTTCGCAGCAAAAATCATATTTGGAAAATCTGTACAGTACGTGAGATATACTAAACAGCAATAGACATATCATCAATGGGCGACATGTCTTAATTATCTATTGACAGGCATAATTAAAATGGCATAAATAAAATTGTCAGAGTGTATGCATTTCTATAAATCAAAAAAAAAGTGCTTTTTAAATGTCATGTGCAATATTTTGTATCGTTTTCATATTTAACATTGTTATGAAAACAATGAGCAGTACATTTATGCGGACATAACCGGCATAACAACAAACCATATATTTGATATCATTTAAATCATCTATTCTAAAGTGGAACTTTGGTTCTCCATGGCTTTTTAAGGGTCTCGCTACACTGAATGGATGAGCACTTATTTGAAATGGATGGAACAGATGTCTCAAGTGAAATGTGATTAAAATGTATTGATGTATAGCTAATGGAGAATAAATGGATCTCCTGTGATTTGAGTTCACTTTGTGACGCTTCTTTACAGAAAAAAATGAAACATAAGTATGAGCAGTTTTTTGACCCGTATAATCTGGTGTGGAGTCAGTTTAACGAGAACATCTACCTGTGAGGGAAACTGTATGTGTGGGAGATCATCATGTGTGAAATGTCATAATCTAAAAATACTGAAACTGACATGACTTATGAGAACTGAAATGACAGAAGGACACAAATGCACCATAGTATTGAAAATATTAAATTTCCTTTTTCTGTGAAATTCACAATATTTAATTTGTGCAAGAAATAAATAAAATGTAACAACTCCCCCTGTACGTGCCAAATATGCAGATTAACTCTTCTTAATTTAATTGAATATTTCTCCCCAAAACTAAGTGGAATGCCTACATAAGAATTTGACAGATTTACTTATGTAAATGATGCTTTTATCCAGTGATTGAGTAAGAGAGTCAGTCCCTTGAGCAGTTGGTGGCAAGAGTCTTGCTTTGATATCACTGCGTTGCCCATGGGATTTGAAATGGCAACCTTCCAGTCGCAGGAACAGACAGATAGAGCTAGTATGGTTATAGCTAAGACTACAGTCAGCTCCACTGCACAACTCCACACCTCCCTCCTTTTTCAATTGACAGAGTTACCTTTGAACTCTTGCTTTGGCACATATCATGAAACACAGCATTATTGTGACTATAAGCACTTTACTCAAAACACTTCGTACGTATAGCACAGCAGTATGGTTAAGTTGCCAAAGGGCATATATATCACCAAAATCAATCAACTCTTATCTCAAAAACAAATGATTGTATCAATTAATTAGCCAGTGCCGTTAACATGCACGTAGCTGAATCATCATCTAAACTACGGTAAAAATGTTTAGACATATTGTAAAAATGTGAGTATAAGTATGATCCTGAGTGCCACAATTCTGGAAGAGCGGTATCTCCCACTGACACGGACTGCCCGTTTTTCTGTAGAAAGCATTTTTATCCCTGTCAGAAATACCAGTTTCATCATCGCAATGCTCTACATTGCAGTGTGTAAAGTTCACTGGCAAAAGAAAGCACTTGCATGCCCTTGTAACTTATATCTTATATCTTCATATCTTTACTGAAATGGTCTCAAGATGCAGTATATAGCAAATAAAAAGACACACGGTATAACAGAAAAAGATGACAAAATCACAGAAGAACAGTAGATTCAATGGATTCACTGCAATTCATTGAATCTACTCTTGAATCATTCTGGTTGTGGAGCTATAGTTTTGCATGTATAATTTCACTGCGAAACTGCATAATCTATTTTCCATTTTGATCAAACAGACTTAACCGATAATTATGCTAAATGAAAGCTAATCAAGACATTAGCATACAAGTAGTAACACATTTGCAATTTGTGGGAAACATTGAGAAATGATGTAAAGCTTTGCGGAAGTCACTTCATGGTTTGGGGGCTACACGCATTGTTTTGAAAATGTTAATTGCTGTTTGAGAAATGTGCCAAAGCAATCAAGAAAAACGAATACATTACCAACATAAATATCGAAGTCCATCAGAAACAATAGTAATCAGTTCACTTATGCTGTAAATAAAACTATAAACACTTCATTTTCAGTGGTAAGAGCACAGAATATTCAGAATTCGGAATTTTGGAATAATTATAAAGATTAATGAGAGACAATTCTAACTTTCAGACAAGTCAATGTTTTTGTAGTGGTGAATAGTTAGATTTTATGTTTAAGACCGCTTTCCTTTGTTACTGCTATCTATTGCCATGCTGAATTAAAATCAACGATGTCAGCATTATGAAACTAGAGTTCTCATAAACTGTAACATTATTTTTACCCATCCGTTTCATAAGCACTTATTCTGGTCTGGTTCCTGGGGGCTGGAGACTGGGGGCTGGTTCCTGGGGGCTGAAGACTGGGGGCTGGCAGTGTAGGGCCCCATGTTATCCCTGCGCCTCCCCATGTCTGCATTGTCCAGTTTGCCCATGCCCAGCTTCATCTCGGTACCCAGGCCAGTATCGCCGCAGACCCTCCTCTTCAAGGGCTTTATTCCATCATACTTGGCCCTTCCATAGCTGCCATTCTGCACAGTGAAAATTGAACTGTGCTTCCTTGGACTTTTTCCACACGGCCGGGGCTGCCTTCGTGGTCCCAGCGAAGCAGATTGCTTATTCCGCGTCTGGCTCTGTGCCTTCAGATAACATCATCTGCTGCCTCCGTGTTCCTCCTCAGCGAGTCTCAGCACTTGGTCTCCGCTGTGGGTTGTCTTTCTCCGGACGTTCATAATGGATATCCTACTCGCGTCCTTTACCATTGGCCACTCACATCACTCATCGGTGTAAATTTCGCCTGGTCTACCCTCATACTCTTTGTCTTCTGCTGTCATTCCAATGCCACCGTGCCCTTATTCCGTCTCCTGCCAAGTGCTTACGCCTGTCCTCTGTCTTTCACTCAATTGCCCTCACCTTGTTTTTCTTGCTCGCTTATTTTACTCCCTATTTGCTTATGACCCTTGCCGTTCTCTCAGGTCCCCTGCATTTCCTGAATTTTTTATGAACTTTCTTGTTATACAAAAGTGTTTTATTCCCTGGTTACCTTTGCTGTCCGCACCCTTACAATTACTTGTCTACTGCCATTTTATTTGTATATTTGGGGGTCTGTCAATTGCAGTTTTATGCAAAAAGTGCAGCAGCCTCTTGGGTTGTTTACATGATTAGACCTGCAAAAATTGTTTATTTGTTGATCATGCTGACATCTCAGTAACACATACAGTACCATGCCTGTCCCTACTCTCCCATCCAAATGCCTTCACAAACAAAGCCAGCATTGATACATTGTTACAAAGATACTATTACATTTAAAGTGATCCCTTTACCTCCTGCGTAATGGAAGCTTTATTTTTCAGAGCAATCATCATTACTATTTTGTGCTGTGTTCTGTTTACGTCAAGAACATTATCCTTGTTGTTTTTGGTAATTACATGAAACTGCATGCTGTATCTCACAAATGTACCATCAAGCGTTATTCTTAAACGACGCATTCATATATTAAGAATGCATTAACAACAGCATCTCTCTCTGATCTGAAGTGGCTTCCTTTTGTGACAACCTCTGAGCCTATACTAGAGAACACCCAATGCTAAAATAACAGTGGTGCTGCTGGTAATACAATGGGGGTGGGGAAAAGACTGCAAACAGACTGGATCACATAAAAGGACCACCTTTGAGAAGCAGAGGTCTTTGGAGAAAATCTAACAATATGCAGTCAGAAAATTTTTACAAAATGAATCTGCAGTCATTCAAAAAATTATATTACGTCTTATTTTTGTTTTTGCTACTGCTATGTGTTTGTAATTTGTATTTTAATATTCTTCTAAAGTGTTTGTAATAAGCTTTTCCACAGTCCATATTTTCTGTCTGTCTTGTAGAATGGTGCCATTTGGTTTAATGAATTTTAGGTAATTACATTTTTATAACCGCGGCAATGAGTGTATGAATTAACAGCACAACTGCGTTCATTGGGAAGGAGTGTTTTTCAAATTATTACAAGCATATTAAGCTCCGAATCTGTAATATGGTAACGAAGTTGATTTTCTTTTTCCTCTAGATCCAGCTCTCCAAGGTCGGGTTGCCGTTTATTATCAAGACTCAATCTGTGTCCAAGCCAGAAGCTAAACTTTCATCTCCAGGGAGGAACCTTGGTGCCAGGACTCTGGCAGATATCAAGGCCAGAGCTCATCAGGCCCGTGCCCAGAGGGAGGCCGCGGCGGCTGCAGCCATTGCTGCGGCTGCGCATATCACTGCTGGGGAGGCAGCGCCTCCTGCTGACGGATGCAAGACACGCACGCTAGCCCACGTCAAAGAGCTGACCAAGGTGAAGCTTCTCCCGAAGCATCATGCCCGACTTCAGGTTCACCAACACGCCAAGGGCACCAAACAACGCGATGCAAAGGAGGACCATCGTTGCTCAGAGCTACCGTTCAACGCGACCAGGGACTGTGCAGCTGGTGTCATCATCGCCAACCCCAACAGGAGATCTCCCAATGAATGCCTCACACTCGTTCAACTACCCAGTACCAATTTAAAACCATCCGAAAGCCAAACTGCAGTTCCACCATCCGTAGTCAGTATATCGCTGCCGAATTCTGTTCGCTGTTTTCCGATTCACCAAAATTTGAGTGGTGTATCCCAAGCTAGAATGACGAATACTGAGGATTCAAGAGCAAAAGAAAGTCTTGTTTGTAACAGTCAAGTACCAGTGTCTACTATTCTTTGTTCCATTCCTGCCAGTCCCTCAGTTCTCGTATCTGTTTGTAGTTCTAGCCTACAAAGTTCGGTCTTAAAAGTTTCCCCTTCCAGTGCCAAAACCTCAATTCTGAGCTCATCACAGCGAGCTGTCTTACCAAAGTATAACCATGAACTTCCATCTGTGATTCCAGAATCTTCTGTTTGTCCTTCCACGAATTCACAGCCCTGTTCATCTCTTGGTAATGGGAGCCAGAGCCACATGGGCCAGATCAGAACCTCCTCAACCTGTGCCACAAGACCGACATCAAATGGGTTCCATTGCTACGTACCAGAAAGCAGCATGTCGCATGTTCACGAGAAACCAAAAACTAACTACCAAGGGCACCATGCCTATCAAGAGAATGGAAATAAGCTTCAACACTTTCAAGTCACAGCTCATAAAGACAAATTGGTTAATCAAAAGGAGATAATAACCGAAGTAATAAAGACATCTGCAACTCAGAACGACATATTTAAGTGCAAAGAGTTGCCTACAGAAGATTCTGTCACAAACAAAGCTATTCCATGCAAAGTGATTGTAGATCACTCTTCTGCTACATATCAGAATTCCCCAACTATGCCTGTAACCCAGCACAACCCACCAATCAAAGGTGTCAAAACAGAAACTGTTCTCCGCCTACAGGAATCCATTATGAGCAGAGCCGAGTCATTTCGCCAGAGGACAGAGCAAAACGGCACCTTCAGTGCTGCCTCTAGAGGGAACATTAAAACGGTGCGTGGCACCTATGGCGTCCTGCAGAATGTCCCTTTATCTCAACAGGTTAGCCACAGGGAATCAGACCCAGAAGGAGGAGCTGCTAATCTCATATACAGCTCTTTACTCTACAAACATGCCGAGAAAACCTTGACTGTAGACCAAGACGTTGAATCAAAGACATGGCCGAAGCAGAAGAAGAACATGGGCACATTAGTCATCCAGAAAACTCATCAAGAACGTCACCTTAAACTAGACATACGAGAAAGCAAGGATGAGACGACTCCCCACGTTGTCCCCAAATGTGGAATTTCAAAAGCAGAAGCCCGTGACAGTGACACTGGGGATTTTAAGGAGCCGTCGAATTCTCGGCAGCACCTAGCTCCACGTCATCCGAATGACAGGCAGTCCAGGAGCATCACATCCAATGAGTGTTCACTGGCCGCGGAGAACTATAGGGTGGTTTCTGCTGGTAGTGAGTCCAGTTGTCGTCAATCCTCAGTGGAAGCCAGCAATCCGCTGGTGACACAGCTGCTGCAGGGAAACCTGCCTCTGGAGAAGGTGCTGCCTCAGCCTCGTCTTGGAGACCGATTGGAGATACACAGGCTTCCTTCACCTTTCCACACTAACTCTCTGCGTAAACCCATGGTTTCAGAGAGGACTGCCATGGAGCAGGCTCAGAGTTGCCTCAGCCACAAGGGAGGGGTTCATTGCCTGGCCATGGTGGGTCAAAGCCTCCTCCAAAAGCGAGATGGCAATGCCAGTAACAAAGGGACCACAGCCCTGGCAGGGGTGGACCTTTTCAAACCCGATTCAGGAAAATCAACTGTGGACGGCGATAACAGGAATTCCTCCTGTTCCTTTGGTGCTCATTCAAATCCACTGGACGTGGGACAGAAAATAGCACAGGAGTGGGGGGGGAGGAATGTGAGGCAGAGAAACATCCCGATTAAAGAATCAAAGAGGCCCGTCTTTACCTGCAGCTTGCAGAAACGAGTATCTGGCCTCAATAAAAACGGCAGCTTCTCCTCTGAAAGTCATACCTCCCAAAGGCCATTTTACCCACCAACAACTGCAGGCAGGGACTCCAGCCTCCTAAGTGCTCCAGTGCAAGCCTGCAAAACAAGCCCATTCGTCTGTGCCGATCCAAACAAATTAGTGCTCAATAGGAACCAGGGACATAACGGTCCGGAGTCAAAGACTACAGATCGAATTAAAAAAGGTGCGTACCCAACTAGTCTGCAGAATATGCAGGCTGATTATTTTGAAACTGTCTCACAGAACAAGCCTTTAGCCCTTTCAACAAATGCTCTGCCAAAGATCCAGTCAGATCAAAGGCAAGCGGCCGGAGCGATGGAGATGAACAGAAATCTGAACTGGTTAACTTCTGGAAGTGTTTGCAACAGGATTAAAGTGGAGCCAATTTCTTTTGATGAAAATTTAAGCAACAGCTGTGAAATTAATAGTAAGCAGGCATGCTATGAACAAAATGACTGGACGAAAAACTCTAAGGTTCCTCCATTCGTTGCCCCTGAGCAACAAAAGGTTTTTACGCAGCAGTCTCCACGCCTAGATCCCCGTCAACAAGTGTACAGCAACTACTCCTCGACACACTTCAGCAACGGGAAGCTGAACAGAACAGCTTCTGTTATAGAAAAGTCTGTGGGAAATCCCAGAGTCCAGGCTACACCTGTGTCTAGTCACAAATTTGCCAACCGGAACAGTGTGGAAGAACTGCAACTTAAATGCTCCTGCCGGCTGAAAGCAATGATCGTGTGTAAAGGGTGTGGTGCTTTTTGTCACGATGATTGCATCGGCCCGTCGGAGCTGTGCGTTGCCTGCCTCATTGTTCGATAGCTAAAGATTAGATAAGTCTTAATTCCATAATTGTAAATGATCAAGAAACAGTGTCATTTCTACAATAAGTATTGACTACGTTTAAGTTATTTAGATTTTAAAAAAAAAAAAAAAAAAAAAAGCTTATTTGTGTCAACCTCATAGTTACGGAATATTTAACTGTTTACATGAAATGAAAGTAATGTGACTGTTAAGCTATGCCGTGAGGCAGAGCCAGTATTTCAATTGCAACTTAGCCTGAAGACATCTGGTACTGTACACAGCGATAGCCATCAAGTTATGCACCTCAGCTGACAAATTATTGGACATCTTGATCCATAAAATGTGCCTGTGTATTCAAAAATGCATTCTGGAAATATCAGCATTTAGATGATTCAATATGAGCCGTTATAGCAATTACACTCTGTAACTGAAATAAGAATGTTGTGTTTCACGTTTATGATGAAAAGCACCGATGAAATACGTTTGCAAGTGTTGTGTTTCTAATGGTTGTTTCTGGAACAATTATTTAAGGGAAATTTGTCATAGGCTGAATTTAAATCTGCCAGTCCTCTTCATTCTTAGGTTATTTAAATTACAATTACTGTCACTATTGTTATTATTATTATTATTATTATTATTATTATTATTATTATTCGTGGAATAAAATTTATACATACTTTGAATCATTCATTTCAATATGTTGACCCCATTGGCCAAGCCAGACTATGTAGAGATACCAGATGTATAGATTTAATATGGATGTCATTAAAAAGGTTTTTTTTTATTTCCCCCCAAAGTCTGTGTTAATGCTGCCAATGTTTTCTTGAGGGGAAAAAAATGTGATGATCACAGTTCACTTACAGTATGATACTATTAAGATACTTGTTGTTAATTTTGTTTTTCCTTTTATTTTTATACATAAAGTTGTCAGAAATAATTCAAACTGAGCTAAATTATTGTCAGCCATCACGAAGAAGAGCGTGCAGAACCGTGGCTGGAATCTGGAGCATTTGAAATTAAAATGTGAGAATGAGCTTTACAAATGCTATGATTACTAGCATTGTACTATTGACGCATAAACCACAGCTAGAAACCATAATGAACAAACCATTGTGCAACCATTTTCTCTTTGATATTTAACATTATCCCACACATCTAGCAAATCATCTGTCCAAAACATCACTTGTGTGTTTATGTAGAGTTGGATAGTTCAGGTCCAGAAAGAAAAGCTACAAACCAAGGTTTTGTTTCTACCATCCAGTTGTGACTCTATATTTTCAGCTGGTTGGTTAAAACAAAACCTTGGTCTGGATTTTTCTTTTCTGGACCTGAGCTAACCTCTGTGTTTATGGTAATGTCTATCAGACTATATCAGGTTTTTAATCACATAATAATTCCTGGAAAATGTGTTTTGACCTTCACTGAGCACCTTTTACACAAAGATTTAAGGCAAACTACATTTTCATTTTAGTTTTATTGTTTTGACACGTATTGTCAATCACCGTAAGTAGTCATAATGAATGCATCTTTTCAATGTGCGTTTGTTTATTTGTCGTACCATTACCAGCTCACTAGTTTATGGGAGTGAAAAATTATACCTTTTTGCTCAAACTGGATTTAGCACAATTTTTTAATTAAAATACCATCTGCTACAATAATTTGGAGCCCTACTAACCTTTGCACATTCTGTATATGAAATGCTAAGAATTGCTGTTTGTTAGGGTACTGATGATGGTAAATATGGTGAACATGCCATTTTTACACCACTATTTTTATAGAGAAGCCTTACAGTGAAAAGCACTGGACTCTGCTCTATAGAGAAGCCTTACAGTGAAAAGCACTGGACTCTGCTCTATACTGAAGCACACAGTGTCTTCCTTAGCTACTCAACCTGCAACAGGAACATGTTTGTACAGAATTAAACAGTCTGCCAGACAGAAATATGTGCGTTTCCTCTCATGTGTCTAACGTGCACCATTTTTGCAACTTCTTGCATTTTGCCAAAGGCAGATGAAGGAAAGTTAAAGCAGAAATAAGTCTATTGCACATTAACCAAAATAAATCAAGAGAAGAAAATAAAGGAGTTACTTGAGTGTGATCTCCAAAATCGCATAATATAGATGTGAATTCGCACTGGGGTACTCAGACTTTACTGTGTGCCTCTAAGGTCCAGCTACAGTATAACTCATTATAATAATCACATACTAAGACATTACTTTCCTGTGTATACAGAGTCTGCTCTATGGCTGAAATTGGAACAACCCACAGTATGAAACTTCACAGTGAACTCATTTTAGAATGTGACCAGAGTTGCAAGAGAATAACATATGTGCCAAATAACCAAGGATTGCTGGTCTGTTCGACAAAATATCAGACCTAACATTTCCACTTTAATGCAGATTCAGTATAAAAAGTGTTCTGATTTGACTGTTAATTAAAAAATAACAAAAGTTGTCCAGATTATCTCTGGAGTATCTTGCTGTGTAGGGCATCACTGGCGTCACTGTGTATGGCGTTACTGGCAACACTGGCGTCACTGTGTAGGGCGTCACAGTGTAGGGAGTCACAGTGTAGGGCGTCACTGGCATCTCTGTGTAGGGAGTCACAGTGTAGGGCATCACTGGCGTCACTGTGTAGGGAGTCACAGTGTAGGGAGTCACAGTGTAGGGTGTCACTGTGTAGGGAGTCACAGTGTAGGGCATCACTGTGTAGGGAGTCACAGTGTAGGGCGTCACTGGCGTCACTGTGTAGGGCATCACAGTGTAGGGAGTCACAGTGTAGGGCGTCACTGTGTAGGGCATCACTGGCATCATGTGTAGGGCATCACAGTGTAGGGAGTCACAGTGTAGGGTGTCACTGTGTAGGGAGTCACAGTGTAGGGCATCACTGTGTAGGGAGTC
>JABFEB020000079.1:8830681-8840937 GCA_019775895.2 Stomatorhinus ivindoensis
CCAAACGCTCCAACGTCACACACCGCCCATGGTGCTGGCCTCGCCAAACGCTCCAACGGCACACACCGCCCATCGTGCTGGCCGCCCCAAACGCTCCAACGGCACACACCGCCCATTGTGCTGGCCGCCCCAAACGCTCCAACGGCACACACCGCCCATTGTGCTGGCCGCGCCAAACGCTCCAACAACACACACCGCCCATTGTGCTGGCCGCGCCAAACGCTCCAACAACACACACCGCCCATTGTGCTGGCCTCTCCCAAACGCTCCAACAACACACACCGCCCATCGTGCTGGCCGCGCCAAACGCTCCAACGGCACACACCGTCCAGTGTGCTGGCCGCCCCAAACGCTCCAACGGCAGACACCGCCCATTGTGCTGGCCGCCCCAAACGCTCCAACGGCACACACCGCCCATTGTGCTGGCCGCCCCAAACGCTCCAACATCACATACCGCCCATTGTGCTGGCCACGCCAAACGCTCCAACGGCACACACCGCCCATTGTGCTGGCCGCCCCAAACGCTCCAACAACACACACCGCCCATTGTGCTGGCCGCGCCAAACGCTCCAACGGCACACACCGCCCATTGTACTGGCCGCCCCAAGCGCTCCAACGGCACACACCGTCCAGTGTGCTGGCCGCCCCAAACGCTCCAACGGCACACACCGCCCATTGTGCTGGCCGCCACAAACGCAAAGACATTTCTAGCCAAGACTTTTGAGCTATGAAGCTTATAGACACAGGGATTGGCTAGATATAGGTGAAGGAGACATTCTGAAATTTTATGTGGTTTGATTGCTAGAGTTAGAACTTTAGAGTGACGCTCTTTTTCTCAAAGTCAGTGGTCTGCACAATGAATATTGATGTAGTTTGCATATTGTCAATGGCCCATCAGTCTGGAATGTCACTGCACCCCACACCCATTACTTTGGAAAGGCAGTTTGAAACGCCAGAAAAGTAGCAACAATAAAATCTTTTATTTTAGTCTATTGGTAGATGGAATGAAAAATGAAAAATTGTGACCATATAAATATGAAGCAGTGCCTATGCAGAGTTAACGGAAATAAAATAATTCACTATCATTAGCGCTCTGGGGTCGAGGGCACCGTCGACGGCGTATCTTTCTCGTGTATTTCAGTTTATATCTCGCTGAAATCATTATGTAGAACAATGAAAAAAAATCACTGACTAAATCCATAATCTTTTCAAATCTTCGGAAGTATTCAAGTTTGGAATTGATTAAAATGATGTGTGCAGACTATTGACACTATATCAAAATTAATATTGACATGTTGAACATACAATGAATAATGGTTACAATGATTGGATACTTTTCCACCCTCAGTCTGGTCCCCTGAAAGCATGTCCCCGCTTTTAACCGTGTAAGTTGTGCTCTGTTTAGTATCCTTTGCAATGATGGTGTGATAATGTGGGGTTTGAGCTCCCCCATAGAATTCTGTAAGGTTTGACACAGACAGAATGCGCTGTTTCTCTATTTAGTGAAATGTAGATGTTACATTACCGTCGTTTTGAAGTGTGTTCATAACGTGTTAACTGCATTAGTTGTGTAGTGGCTCGAGAGTCGTGGGTGTACGTACACCCAACCACCTGGCTTACCGAGGGACATGGAGATTATTCCTGGCAGCACAGGTCAAAAGGCACATACATGTATACATGTACAGTACATGCCTACCCACACAATCACACGCTGAGCGATGCCTGTCAGCCTGACTGCAAGTTTTTGGGTGGAAACACAGCACACGAGTGGAGCAAATAAAATCAGAGCAGAGGTGGGGTGTGAACACAAATGCACACACAAACTGTATATATGCTAAGTGCTAAGTAGCCTAGCTAGTACTGCGTAGCTAGGAGCCAACCATGAGCCCAGAACCTCTGTAAAAGTAGGTGAACTGTATGTCCACAGAAGCCATTTTGCACTGAGATGTTATTTCTGTACTTTTAGCTTTTTTATTCGTCTGGCGGTTTCCTCTGCTCTCCCTCATTAGCATTTATATTGTCAACATAACTGCCCCAAAAGGACTTTTTTTTGCTCATTATACCAGTTTTAGACGCTTTTCTGTTCTCCGTGGGGGTGGCTCTGCTGCAGCCACCCTGAGGAAGGCTGGGTGTATGAGGAAGAGGATGGGGGGGAAAAGTCCTCGAGAGCCTCATCCCTGGATGAGGAGAAGCAGCCGGCGTGCCCGTGGGGGTCAGGCCTGTTGGGGACTGGAACTGGTGTCGTACTGAGGCATCGCCCGCTGTATGGCAGCACTCAGGTCCCGATTTGAGGAGGCTCATTCAGATAGGGGCATGGAACTGACACTGAGCGGCTGTTTAAGGCCCCACCCTCAAGCTAGAACGCTGGACACAGCCGCCAGGAGTGCATATGTCTGCAGAGAGAGTGTCAACCTCATCGAGAGGTTCACTGACCTTGGCAGCGACATTCATGCCTGAGGTGATTCTTCCTATGAAGTCACCAGATGGATTGGAAGAGCATGGGGGGTCATGAGGTTATCGGAAAGGGGTGTGAGGCGACCAGGGAGTCCAGAATGAGGCACATTATCTGCATGGTGAGGGAGCGTCAGTTACGGCACCACGGCCATGTGGCGCGTTTCCCTGAGGGGGATCCGGCTCGCGGGATCCTCTCTGCTGGCGATACAAGCGGCTGAAGCAGGCCAAGGGGATGCCCACGTAACACCCGGCTGTGGTAGATAGACGGCCGTTTCCAGCGGGTCGGCCTGCGGGGTCTCGTCATGTGGTGGGCACGGTCATGCGATCCCCAACCTGACATCGATTTCTGTAAACTCTAGACCGGTGTATGAATGTGTGTGTGGATGGATGAATGTGAGGCATGAATTGTAAAGCGCTCTGAGTTGCCGTAGGAGTAGAAAAGCGCTATATAAATGCAGTCCATTTACCATTTTAGACATTGCAGTATGTGAATATAGCTGGAAAGTAGCTGCTTCTGAGACGGGAACCAGAACATCTGGCACCGACAATCACATCACATTCAACACCCCCTACATTAGGTATTTTGACTGTGCTAATGCTTAGCGTAACAGTGACAGTTCTTCAGTCAAGGTTAAGTGTAACATATGGTCAAAATAACATTAATTAAATACTGTGGTAATTTATTTGAACTGAAGGATCCTGAGCTTGATGGAGTGTGATAGCCTGTGAACTTAGAGTAAGGCAGAAATGCTGTATAATAAAATATTCCATGCTATAATTTTATGGACAAGGAGAGGATTCAAGTACAAGAACTAGCGAATTATAACAGCCCAAAAGGGTAGGTAAAGCAGTGAAGATGAAAGGTAAATCATGGTCATAGTTCAGACAGGTTAAAGTCTGAAGGCTTTGTGTCGCCATGTTCAGACATGTCACTCACAACCCATCATTTTTTAATGCAATCCCAAAAATCACGTACGTCTTATAACTCCTTTCCTTTGAAAATCTTCATGCACTGAATTGCATTTCATTCTGCCCTATTCAGTCACACACCTTCTCTCATCATACATCTTCCTTCCAGGTCCGATGTCTTGTTCCTGTGGATAATAAGCTGATGTTAATTGACATCTTCATGGGCCTAAACATTGATCCTACCCACGCTTGTGCCGTGTTAGTCACCTTTCCTTGCTCACTCGCTTCACCTTTGCTTTACCTTCATCGCTGATGTCACGCTTTCTTTCTTGCTTCTGTCGCATTCAGTGTGACCCTCACCGTCTTCACTCCTTTCAGGAGCAAGCACAACCCAGCCCCGCTTTCTTCAATAAACCTTACTTACGTATGTAAAACATATGTATGCCGGTTTTATTTTTAGCTTCAAAACATATAATTGTAACTATCATCCTTTATTTTATTTTATTTTTATTCAACCATTGAAAATATCTGAAGGCATTTCGTTATTTTTTAAAGGACAGGAGTAAATTTTATCCAAATGAAGTTCCTGTCATACCTTTCCATTTGCCAAATTGCCGACATGCCTGAATGGTGTGTGTGCCCTGCGATGGGTTGGTGGTCCTGGTTTGCATAACCCTAAGCTTAGGTGTGCATTCCCCCTTGACTCTGCATAGGACAAGCAGATATATAAAAAGATGGATGGATGGATGGATGGATGGATGTTTTTCCACCATGTGACCCAAACAATACCGTCTACATCAGGGGTCACCAACATGGCGCCCACGGGCACCAGGATGCCCCCAAGGACCACACGAGTCGCCCACGGACCGGTTCTAAAAACTCACCAGCGAGTGGCGTCTAAAATTTAATTTTATCCTGTTGCTATTCTTCTTTAATCACTTGCACTTCTATATATTTGAAAATGACAATATCTAAAAAAACGTGTTTATAATACATGAAGTTTAGATACGTTTGGGGGGGTGTTTTTAACTGGAAGTCCTTCAGAAGGCTCAGTGCCCGTGAAGCAGCTCTCAGTTTCAAAAAGGTTGGTGACACCTGGTTTACATAATTTCCCCTGCACAACAAAATAATTCTGCACTCTAAAGTACTACTATATGTTTATTAGTTTTATTCATAACAGCCATGCATGTGTATTTTTGCATTGTTCAAACTTCATAACAAGTCCAATTTAAAGTTCTTGCAGGAGGTATTGTGATGCAGGCCATGTAGATTGTCATGTTTTTTATCGTTTTATTCACAGCAGTAAAGTCTGCCACCAACCACTGAAGGTGTCAAAAATCTTTCAAAAAAAACAAACCCGAAATACACACTGTTACCTGCAGATCTTGAAATATAGATGGATTCTGCTCTCATTGAGCTTTGAGCAAGTCGTGCTGGTGGAGAACCTGTGACACCAGCAACACAGAAACCCATCAGTCTGAACAAGTCATTAGAGGAAGGGAACACGTTTGTTTATTTTGTTCACGGCTAAAGATAAAAGCATTTTGATTGATTCATTAGTCATTTAGTTTGTTGACTGTGGAAAATGTACTAAATTAATGTTTTTGCTTTAAGACAGTTGTTTCTTTTTGAGAACTATGGCATTGTATTTTTATAAGTTATTGAAATATATTTGTTTATAAGCTATAAAAACGAAACTAGCTCAGTTTTGCACTGAATTCCTCAATCCAAAAATTCTGAAATATCTTTTTATACATTTATATATATGTGTATATATTTACATCATCTGCAGGAACTTGTATGCATTGTACACGTGTCATGATTTTCGCAATGGGCTTCATAATGGGATACAAAGAATCCTTAAGTCTTACACTGACATTTATAATTCATTATGAAGGTACATTATCTATAGTGCATTATGCATGAGTGTTTCATAACGCATTTATAAGGCATAATACACATGGTTATAATGTGTTATGCCTTTTGATAAATATTTATAGCCACATTTGTAATGTTTTATTAATGCATGTTATGAAAGTGCTCATGGATTAATTGAAAGTGTTACCGAATATTCCCTATGTAGTTCAAATATATGAAATTTAGCTTCTGAACCAGCCAATGGTTGAAGTGATCCAATTTCCATTCACTGTGATTTGTGATGGAACACAGGAATGGAAGCGAAACGCTAAAAATAGGCTACATTGGACAGGGAGCCAATCAGAAGGAAGGATGTACGTTTGTCAAAGGCTATATAGACACACATGACAGGGAGCCAATCAGAAGGAAGGATGTGCACATGTGCCTTGGGCAATTTACAGACGCCACTGAGCAGAGTTGGAAAGTTCAGGTTCAGAAAGTACGAATGCAAACCAAGACTCGAACCCGAACTCTCCACCTTTGCCAGTGAGGCTCACTGAAGCTCTTTGGACCGCAAGGGGGCAGCCGCATAATATGAGAAGAACATGCAAGTTACACACGCGCTGAAGTTAAGGTGTCAGGAATGAAACCTAATGAACGTAATGCACTGAGCTGGTGATACGCATCCCTGCTAGCTACGACAGAGCAGAAAAGGTCGAGTTGTGCATAGAGCACATGCATAAACAAAATCCTGGCCAGGTAATGATATCCTGAAGAATAAAGCAGTACAGGGGCTGTATGGATGAAGGTCGAAGTTAACACATCTGAGGGCTTTGCTATGTCACCAAATATATCAGGTAAGCTTAATGTCATATATAAAGAGGCTAGCCTGTTTTTGTTTTTTTTTTTACATCTCAATTTGCAGTTCTTTAAGGGCTAATAAAGCAGGTATTTGAAACCTATTTAACATTTCATTGTTAGAATTATTTAATTAGGTAATCAATTATTTGTTATAATAATGGTTGATCAACTTTGTTAATTGATCGAAAGAACATTTAAGATTACTGTAACAAATTAAAGAGGCCGTAGACACATGTAATGCATTGTCTTTCATCTGGTATTGGCAAACATTGTATGCTACATTTATATGCATCCGAATGCCTATTATCATTACCATCATCAATATCGAGAATAAAGAATACATAAGGAGAAGAAGAGAGGGATTAACACGAATTTGTGCAGTGTCTACACTGAGACGACTGCAGAATAAAAGACAAAACAGAGGCGACTCTATGATAGACCTGCTGCATGCGATAGTGCTGCCAGAGCTCTCAAGAGCTCCTGCAAAATCCCAACCGTGGGAGACACATAAGAAAGTTTAACTCGCCATAAATAATGCATGGGCAGAAATTTTTGGAGTAAGCATGGCAGAGGAGATGTTATATGCCAGTGAGAAGCCGCGCAGTGAGATTTCAGCAAAGCTCAGGGAATTTTGAGGTGAGGGCGTGTGATATGATGACTACACGGTAAAATCTGTTCCATGCCGCTATATATCAATCCACTTATAATCTTGTGAAGTATCTTACAAAAAGGAAAATACCGACACATTTATTGAAAATTTAACCACATCAATCTTTTTACTTTTCACATTTACAACTGACAGTATCACAAAGATTCTCATTTAAGCAACAAATATGAAAGACACTAGAAAATGCAGCAATATGTATACTATTACAATAGAAAGTGCACATTACCTGGTCACAATCATAGTCTGAATTAAACGAAACAGCAATATTTATATTTACATAAACAACATTAGTTTTAATACAAAAATTAAATAAAATTTAACATGGAATAAGGCAAATTTCATATGCACATACAATCATTTACATAACGTCACAATAAAAATCAAATTCCCAATGGATGAACTCTTTATCACCAAAAGCAGAACAAAAATACTTTCACAACATATTACATCTTTCTAGTGAGCCAAACAAAACTCAACCCAAATATCAATGCTAATATATATTTATATATATACTCAAACCGTATAAAAATATGTTACAGCCCATAAACATCTACAAAAACTGAGAACTGCATCCAATTGCAACAAGTCTGAATCTATTATACTGTGGAAACAATATAAATTACTCAAAAAGCATCAGCCAGCCTCAATTCAATTGCAGTTTGTAATTGAAAAATATAGAGGAGTGCAAAGGTCTCAGATTGTCAATTGCAATCTTGCAACATTCACTAATTTACATCCCACAGGAAACACTGAAATGGTGCCAAGAAACACAAAAATCATTAAAAAAAATAATTAAAAAATTGAACAGCAGCAAATCACAGAGCAAGCTCAGTATTGGACCTGTAGAAGAACACACACTGACTCCATATTTACGTGTAAAAGAACAGTCCCGTGTGTGTGATGCACGTAGAGCTGAAGTGAGGACTTAGAAGGACCTGTAGCACATCTTATGACATCCAATGATAGTCTCTCCTCATCGTTACTCTTTACTGGAGCACTGACACTGGAACGTAGCATGATGCCAGTTAGACACAGAGCACAGCATCAATTCCTTGTTTTTTATCGTTGACACTGAGGCTTACCCGCTTAGCATCTAGCTACTATGTACTGTTGCGCTCGTAAAGTGATCGTGAGGCTTAGGCTCGTAATATCTGAAAACCTAATCAACATAAACCACCCTAATTCTTTTGATGTCTTTTTTTTGCTGTTGTGGACAGTTCGGACCTTTTACGGCCAACTGTAGATGCTGGTACACTGAGTGATACCCCTCATGACCTCTCACAATGTATTTACAAGTTTGCAAATGTACATATTTAAAATCCGGATGATTTGTTCAATCTGATGTCCCATTCATGCAGTCCCATTAGCAAATAATATAGCAGGAAAACTGAAAAGAAAATCCAGGCTCGGTCACACAAAGCTAGTGGTCCCAAGAGGAGATAGTAAACAGTTGGTTTTCACAAAGTTGGTCCCAAACAATCACAACATATTCAATAACACAATAATACACCCTATTATAAAAGTTTTGCAAATCCACTTACTAGATTAAGAAAACAGTCAGTAGCACCCTTGAAAATATTGCACGTGCATATCATTTAAACCCTTATAACAACCCCTCCTCAATCAAAGAAAAATCCAAAATCCAAGAACAAAAACTTTGATTGGTTTAAGTCACCTGATGATGTTCCAAAGTTCTGGGTTTGTAGAACCCCAGAAGTGTGTGAGACACTACAACGTCAACAGAGTTTGGGTTGCTAAAAAAATAAGTCAAGAATCGGAAACCAAAGAACCAGTTACTAACAAGACAGCGTAGAAATACAATGATGGTTAAAAAAAATGGTGGGCGAGGCGTGGGGACATCAGAGATACTTGAACTTCGCAGACGAGCTCCCAGAATCTTCAGTTCTGCTGCAGGAGGATGCTCTCCAGTTCATCAGCAGAGCGAAGCAAAAAGGCCGCGGACTCTCGGTAGCCTGCGATAAGCTGTCGGACGGCATTGACCTCGGTGGGGTTGAGCTGGGGTCGCGCTGTTCCACTGCCGCTGGAGCTCTGCTGCTTCTTCATACTCAGATCCGTAGGTCCTGCAGGGGAACGGCACCAGTCTATGGGTTCTTGCAAAAATAAGTGCTTACAACATCCACACTCAACTCGTTCTCAGTGTTTGGATTGTGTTTATGACGTATGAGCCAGTCGTTCCTGAGTATCTTGGCTCTGAAAGTCCCCATTGAAATGTTACCATTTTTTTCTAGTTAAAATTTTTCAATTTTCAGATTTTCAATTTTTTCTTTTTTGGTTGTTTCTCATTTTCAGATGCATACATCCGTTTTAAGATGTGCTATTTGCCTCACGTGTATGTAACTTTGGACAAAAGCGAATGCTAAAAGTGTTATGTTAAAAAAATGCACCCACCCAAGCACTTTCATGCAACTATAGAGACATTCAGCGTGATTCCATATTGTTTAACATATCTAATCGAGGACAAATATTAACTGACATAAAGAACATCAAGAATGGGACAAAAATAATAATACACTAATAGTAAAAAGTTTAAAACAATTTATACAATGAAGACAGAAATAAAGTAAGATAAAGAGATTATCAGTCATGTGTCAAAATCATTGCATACAAAGATTAAGCTTACTCTTTTAACTCACAATTTTATTTATTTATTTCATCGTGAAAGCATTATTCTCCAGGTTTTGAGATCGCATTTAACCTTCCTTAAATATTTCATAATGTTTTACGATATTTGATATATATTTAAAATAAGTTTGGAGCATGCTGGGTGCATTATTTAGATAATTATAAACAGAGGCGGGTAATTCAGGTCCAGAAAGTAAAAACCCAGACCATGATTTACTTTCAACCAACCAGTTGAGTATCTGTGACTGTGACTCTTTATGCTCAACTGGTTGGTTAAAACAAAATCTTGGTCTGGACTTTTACTTTATAGACCTGAATTATCCAACACTGATTATAAATGTATACACAGAATTTACCCAGCATGCTTGTGTGATGCGTGGTAGCTTTAAATCTCCTAACGCAGGTCACTGTATACTTGCCATGTATAGAAAATACAACATGAGAAAAATGAAATGCCATATTAGTGTTGAAAAGAAGAAATCAAATGAGCTAAATTTATATTTGCAACATATTTTGTGTTGCTAAGCAGATATTGAATAAACTAAATCTACCCATCCATCTTCTGGCCAGAAGAGGATCTCAATGGGAGGCTGGAGCTGATCCTGGGCAGCGTAGTGTACAAAGGGGGACACCCTGGACGGGACGCCAGTCCACCACAGGGCAGGGGGACACCCTGGATGGGACGCCAGTCCACCACAGGGCATGAGACAGGGGGACACCCTGGACGGGACGCCAGTCCATCACAGGGCAGGGGGACACCCTGGATGGGACGCCAGTCCACCACAGGGCAGGGGGACACCCTGGACGGGACACCAGTCCACCACAGGGCATGAGACAGGGGGACACCCTGGACGGGACGCCAGTC
>JABFEB020000079.1:8877996-8891847 GCA_019775895.2 Stomatorhinus ivindoensis
ATCACTACTTACTGAATGACCATGCTGCCCTACGAAGAGAGACCATCACTACTTACTGAATGACCATGCTGCCCAACAAAGAGAGAGCATCACTATTTACTGAATGACCATGCTGCCCTACGAAGAGAGACCATCACTATTTATTGAATGAACATGCTGCCCTACGAAGAGAGACCATCACTACTTGCTGAATGGCCACACTGTAAGGTTTCGGCGAGCTTAGCGTGGTTTTCCATCAGTTATATCATTGTGTCAGACTGGCCAGACTGGGGGAGCGCTGTCCGTGTGGTCACCACTGACAGCGCCTAATCATAATACTCTCACTACCAGTACAAAGCAGTTGTCAGGATTTGTGCCTGTCCGGTCACAGAACCCTACCAGTGTCTGCCTAATCCCGTCCCTGTGTCTTTTCCCTGTTGGGCCAGCAGATGGCACTGGCCATCCCGTTTGCTTTCCTAGTGTGTTTCCCTGCTCCCTGGTCCACCGCAAAAGTCAGTGGGTTTGAGTGTATGGCTCATAGTTTGACAGCTGTCCACTCATGAGTTTCTGGCCAGCGTCACCTTTCACTTAATATGTTGGCTTTACTTAATCCTTAGTATCTGGCATTGTCATAAATGTCTTTGCTTTGTGACTCCGTGTCTACAGTCTACCCTGCCTGTGCTGCATCATTATATTCTGTTT
The DNA here is from genome assembly GCA_019775895.2 of Stomatorhinus ivindoensis. Lineage (NCBI taxonomy): Eukaryota > Metazoa > Chordata > Actinopteri > Osteoglossiformes > Mormyridae > Stomatorhinus > Stomatorhinus ivindoensis. The sequence goes on from JABFEB020000079.1 coordinate 8,878,678, forward strand.
GTAGTTATGTTCCTAGTCTCTATTTCACCTATTTCTTGTTGCCCCCTGTCTTTGCTGATTGGTTGATTTCGGTTATGGTCCACACCTGCCCCTCGTTAGCCCTTGTTAGCTGTATAGATTTAAGTGGCTGGCTTCATTCAGTTCTTTAGTCAGTCGTTGTAGTTCTGTGAGTTTGTAGCTGTGCTCCCCCTTCCCGCCTTTCATTGCAATAGTATGTATTCAGATTGAAATGTACCTTAAGTGTATTTACAATAGATCCACCGTACATGTTAAGTGGCAGCACTGGCCAAAGACTGACACACAACAGATGCACGCTCGTCTATAATATGCAAGGTTAATAAGCAAAAGAAAAATGCTTGGAGGAACTTAATCTCTCTACTTGCTCCATTGCAGACAGCCAGGGATATTAAATATTTCATGAAACATGTAGGATTTTACAATTAACAGTAATGCTCTTAAAGGAAAATCTCAGAAAATCACAAAAAGCTTTAAAATATATAAAAGCCCTTTGACTAATAAGAAAATGGACAACACACACAATGGCTTCAAGTACATGAAGCAAAAAAAATTAATTACAGATAATAAACATGCCTTTCCATACTATTTGTACGCTATGTACTAGATAAATCATTTTGCATACAACATAATTCCAGTCAAAAGCTACAATTTATGTTTGATCCCCAGTCCGCTGAGGACCAATTTTTAAGCAGCCCTCAGCTCCAAGAACTAATCTGGCCCCCTTCTTCTCCAACCTTTGGTGGCAATCTGACAATCTGCAAAGAGTTCTTAAAACCAGAAAAAACATGTTTTTGAAGAGTACCTTTAAAATAAATACGTATATGTGCACTACAGGTCTTTCCTAGCAGGAATTCGCGGAGTACGCTCCTTGTTATACCCATGTAGTAACTGTGTCATCTGCCTGCAAGCAAATACCTTTTATCTGGTTGCAAAACAAAACAGAGCTTTTGTTTAATCCCTGTATCCCGAATGCACAAGTCAGTTTCTGCTATAGATCTTAGGCACACTGGATACCACCTTAAGGTGACAGAAGGTATTTCTTGCAAAATCCCGATGCCGTGTGCTTTTTGGGCTCCCAGTAGGTATCAAGTAGCAGGTTGGGAAGTGACTGCAAGTCACAAGTAAATATACTGTCAATGTACACGAGAAGTGCTTCACCTAAAGTGTATAGTGTCTCACATATTTACAGACTTAATCATTAAACCCTTTCCCAATAAATATTTCAAAAATATTTTTGCTTGTTTTCACAGAAATTCAGGGGTATATACAGTGTGTATACATACATACATATACACATACAGAGTCTACCCAAAACTTCAGGGGTATATACAATGTGTATACATACATACCTATACACATACAGAGTCTACCCAAAAATTCAGGGGTATATACAGTGTGTATATATACATACCTATACACATACAGAGTCTACCCAAAAATTCAGGGGTATATACAGTGTGTATACATACATACCTATACACATACAGAGTCTACCCAAAGCAGCCTAGGGAGTGAGACTGGAGTACGTCTTTGATGAGATGCCACACTCACATATTTACAAAAGTATTAGACAGCCAAAGAAAAGCTATTTATCTTGGAGGTAAGTGCTTATTTATATTTGGTATGATCATTTCAAAAAGCATTATCGTCCCTTGGAATGGGTGCAGTGACAGTCCACTGCACCACGGAGCATGAAGGGGTGGCTGTCCTTAAACTCCCCGTTTATTTCCTCATATGCTCACAGTGGCCCGAAGCAGTAGTAGTGAGCTCACTTACATTGAAGGCCTTAAGTCGCTCTGTTTCTGCCCCGTCGACCTCCATCGCCTTTTCACAGTCATCCTGGTCGTCCTGATCGTCCTCATCATCGTCGCCCCGGTTGAGGGACACGTCTTCCAGGCCTCCAGCCTCATTCTTCCCTGAGTCATAACTGGAGTAGCTGTGTGCAGGTGACTGAAACAGACATGAAGGCTATTTCATTGCTGGCTCCCACTGTGGGAATATCCCTACAAGGCAGTATACATGCTGGTCTGCTGGCTTTCTTATTACTTATTACTGTGCAGTTAGGCGGCCATGTTTACCACCTCTCAAACCACGCACTTGTACAGGCCCCCTGTAGTCCAGAAACAGTCACTACACTAAATAATAAATAAACATGATCCTGATTTAGCGGATGATGCATCAGTATTTTTTTGCTAACCACAGTGTCACCAACTGTCATGCATCTGGCGTGACACTCATGCTCCGAGACTCTCACGGTCACGCAAGAAATCTTACGGAAAATCTATATTATTTCATTATAAACCTAAAATTAGCTACATGAAAGGCTTTGGGGCAGTTTATAAACATTACACGCTATTTACAAGGTAACAAAACTGCATGTAAATCTGTATGCAGACTAATCCTGAATTGAAAATCTCCCACCAGCCAGCTGACCGAAGCTGGCAACCCTGTAACCGGCTAGCTAGTTGTGATCTTCTGACTCAGCACTGTCAGAAAAAAAGGGATTAGTTTGTACCTTTGAAAGTACCATTACTTGTCCCTGTGGCTGTACCCTCAAGGGTCTGCCAATTTTACCCCACCTGTAGGTAAATGTAGCTTTTTAAGGTACAGAATTGGGCTCTGAGTAACATTCTTGTACCATTGGGGTAAATTAATGTTATTTGTACCTTGGGGAACAAGACGGTAAACTAGCTAGCTAATGTTAACATTATAAGCAATCATAAGCAATGATATCTTAGTGGTGTTGTGAAAATAAAGAAAATGAAAGATATTAAATCTCCGCGGAAAATGTACTAACCGATTTCTTCACCGCAAACAATAAAATGCCCAATGAGGAGGCAGCACACTATATGCACACAGCTGGTGTGTGTGTGTGTGTGTGTGTGTGTGTGTGTGTGTCAGTGACTTTTTGAGTGTCTCCCCAGAAAGAACAAGCCCGCCCCCGATGTTAGGGGCTCATCGACTGGCTAAGAATCCTTCCTTGTTCTTCATTAATTTTCAGACGTGAAACAGGGGATTGTGCCTCAGGGTTCTGCTGTTCTGTTATTGCATGCTATTGGAAAGGCAAAGCTGATTCTGTGCTTCGCGAATAATTACACAAATAAAATTGCGGTAATTCCACATGAAATGTGGATCCATCGCAGGATACACTCCAGTGCAGAAAAAGCTGTCCCGCTTAATTTATCCTTATTATTTTTTACTTCTTAACAGTTAACCCCACCCTGGTGTAGTTACCCCTACTACCATGATGAAACATTTTTGGATGGAATTTATGATTTACAAAGAATTGTTACTGCGAGTCTGTGAGACTGTAGTGAAAAACATATATCATAGGCCTTTGCACAATTACACAAATATACGGCAAAAAAACATGAATACAGTAGTAATTACGATCTCCATAAATAGCAAAAATAATTATTAAACCATGTGAGCAGAATCTAGTTTGCTGCATTAATTGAATTACAGAATAATTTTTAAATTCCTTGCACTGTTATGCTAAATTACAACATTAAGCACTGTAGTACTTTTTATGTGTGAATTATGAGTTTTTGCATTTTTTTAAATTAAAGACACAGCATTATGAAAACTGTGGCTTTTTTTCATCATAAAGGCAGACAAAGAAAGAAAATTTTCAAAGGCTGTCAGCTTAGAGTGGATAAATCACGATTTATTATTATTACTGACAGCAACTAGAAATGTGGAGAAAACAACAGGTAATGTAGAATAAGTCCAGAACGGTAAAACACCAATGCTTTGTAATCCCAAAAAAAAAAAGGTTGCGACAAGAAATACTCATAAGCCCAGCACAGCGGCTCACCTCGCTTTCACCATGACAACAAAAAGCGTGCCAAAACAGAAGGTAGTGGCAATCGTTTTAAAATGACATGCTTCACCCTGTTTCTCTATAGCTACGCTACCGACAACACAAGAAAGGCCACAGAAGAGCAGGACGGAAGCTACATTCGGGATTCTGAGGTGATCCTTGCCATCAGAAACCTGGCTATTTGGCTGAGCTACTACTTTGAGTGACAAAACAAGGACATGCCCAGACTTGCACAGAATCAGTTTTCTGTCAAAACGTATGTAGCCACCTGACAACTGGAAAGAAACATACTTAGGTTCTGTCCTTATATATAAATGAGGTTCTGCCTTGGCGACAATGATGTGATGAATTGCATGGAGTTTTCTATCCATCCATCTACAGCCCCTTCTCGGCTTGCGAAGGAGCTACGTTCCGACGGACCCACCGTAAATCAAAAATATTGCAAGATGAATATGAATGTGATATGATAAATCACTCCGAAAACAATACTGCATGATACGATGTTAAACACTGTGTCAGATGTTTACACTGGTGATCACGACCGAGACTGGAAGCACGGCTATGTGGATGCTGCCATCACCTGGCATTAGCAGAACGTATCGTACGGCATGTGGCTAGCCTGGGAACAGATCAGAATTCAAAGCTTCAAAAATACTAAATGTACATCACTATTGGACAATCATAAAGTTGAAATATTGTAAGTGAAACTCATCATAAAGCAAGGACCATCTGTACTAGTCCTCTGTCTTTCTGTCTACCTTTCTGTGGCCATAATTTCTGTAAAAACCAGTTGTATTGATCCCAGAGCAATTCTGAGAAATGCAGGGTACCATAGACGTACCGCCCTTACTGTGAACGACATACTACAGTACCCATACTCAAACACACAAACATGCTCACTTTCTTATACACAAAGGGCGATTTATAGCCACTGACCAGCTTAGACTAGAAGTCCTTGCTGTACTGGAGAAAACAACACCAAGGATCATATGAATATATAGTAGAATGAAAAACATAAACACTGCCATGGAGCGGGGGCGAGACTTACACTCAAACCCTTGACTTATGATGCAACAACAGAGGGTTTGGAATCACTTGGGCGACAAACACTTTCAGTAATTTTAATTTTCCCGACTAACAGAAGGCTATGTGATAGGTGATCATGCAAGCCATGCGGCAAATATGCCATATATAATGTTCATAAATGTAAATATACATACATATGGATATTATGGAGGGCTTTAAAAAAAGGTAAAAAATGTGATATGCACGGGGTGTCCCACAAGTGGCAGTGCAGCCCACAGCGGGAGTGCAGCCCACAGCGGGTCACCCTCTGCCACGTTACACGAAATTGGCCCCCGTTCTGACACGTCCCTTTCACTGCTCCACGGCGACATCTCCTGTCGCCCAAGCACCTGCGGTGCCGTGGGTGGAACAGATCGAATAACGAACTCCTCCGAGCACATTACGGCACTCGGTGGAGCCCACAGCCAGTGGGGCGACAAGATGTGGGTGGTTGACAGCACACGCTTTGGAAAAAGGTATGTGTCAGTCTTCCTCGCTGCCACCCAAATGGGCACGGGCATCCTGTCTTCGGGAAGAGACTTACTGCATGATGCGGTATGATTAGCCCTCGTCATTGGCGTCAAAATTTTTTCTTTATTGTCAAACTTAAAATAGTCACATAAATGAAAACTGAATCAGTTATGATGGATATAAGGGTTAATCTCAACGTGTGGGCTTTGGAATCAGCTGATCCTTCACTTTATAAGCATTTATAAATCCGACAAGTCATTAAAACTTTTCGCGCATGCAGTTAGACGGTCAGCTTTCCCGGATAAAGTCATCTGGAAAAAGTGCATTTCAAATACTGTGAAGCAGGAATCACATACACTCTGACAACACTGGGAAACAATTCTGTTCCAGTTTGTGTTGGATATCAGTGTATTGTGTTGTTTTGTGAATATATTTGGTAATGTGGCGTCTGTTTTCATCCATTGCAATCCAACTACTCTACAGAATCAAATCATCAAAACTCATCAAGCAAAAAAGATTCTCGTGAACTCCGAGACAGAGTGGCTATTTCTGCTTTTTGATTGTACGTAAACTCAATTGCACTCACAGCAAACACACGATAAAAGTCCTGTAAATTTCACATGACATGCAAATGTAAAGTATGGAATGACTCGAACAAACAGCAGCTTTTTTTGTTTGTATAATATGAATCCATTTCAAATGACGAACAGTGATACAGGTACAGTGATCAATCGTTAATCACTTCTCAAACTGGTTTTCGTGGTGTCTTAATGAATTATAGATGTTAATCAAAAAATAAAAAAAGATTTAACAGCTTGAACCGCAGATAGCTGGCCACACGTTTTAAGTGCCTGTTGTTATACTGTGTGCAGTATTGGTTATGTGAAAGGCAGACGTTATACTTTATGCATATTATATAATTTTATTATGAGTGCAGATGAAGTCAGTGTCTCTAGCCTGTTCCTTTTACAAAAACTGCTTTGCAAAAACAGATAATGAAATATTGTTTTTATTCCATGGCACCGTGGATAATGCACCCCAGAGCTGGGGGTTCGAATCCCATCTCTGCTCTGAGCATATGGCGTTTTCATGCTTTTCTTGTGTCATGTGCAGTACGAACGCATGCATTCAAGTTAATATCTCTGCCATGTACCCTATATTACCTGGGTAGGGCGCATAGATGCCTTTGTTCCTAAAAGCATTTTTGACAGATGAAACCATCATGCTAAGATTTCACTAAACTCTAATTTGCTATCTGGCAAGCCAGACCCTTTCTGTGGTCACATTTGCATTTTGCCCACAATAAATTACTTCCTGATCTCCCTGAATCTTAAAAGCTTGAAGGCAAAATAAATTGAAGCTGCGTAATATGGATTTCACTGGCGAGCCAAAAATGAAATTCACATATAATCGCATATAGTTCTCTACTTCAATTGGTCTAGATATCGAGATTTCTTGGAAAATAACATTTAAAGTGTTTAACCCAATTTATACCCTTGGAGAAATCTAGCAGAATCTCAGAAGCCCATTCTCATGGCCAGGATGGATGGATGGATGGATGGATGGATGGATGGATAGACAGACAGATGGCTGCATGCAAAACTCGTTCAAAATGTTGAATTTTCTTACCAGTCATTTTTCAGATTAATTATTTTAATCAGTCCTTCCTAGCCTAAGTAAAATTTCTACAGTGGCTTGTTCCCTCAGTAACAAATGCATAAAAATATAGTTTAAAAGTGCAAAATTAGCAATTTGATTGGCTGTAAAATTTATGAAACTAGTATATTACCACTCTTTTGCCATTCAGACGATCCAGCCAGAGAAATGTCCCTAGCATACAGATTCTTCCTCCACTTATCATTGTTTTTGGCCTATAAGCTCCATAAACAAGACTAAAATGTTTATAAACCCTGTTTTTTGTTCTTTTTTGACAGTCCTCCCGGTAGTCTTTTAGTGTAACCCAAGGATAAAAATGTGTGTGAATGCCTTACTGACATTACCTGTATCTGACATTATGCTCCGCGCTACGAACATACATCGTTATAATTGTTGTTGCTGTTGCTGTAGAATATGGATAAATATAAATCCTGGCAAAGGAACGTGTTCTGCAACAGAGGAGCCCGAAGTTTGTACCAGGATGGACAGATAATAAAGGAGTGAACTTCCTAGACGGGGTGTTTGTCCATCCCAGGACAAACACTCACACCCATAATGATACATCACGGGCAATTTAACATTGACAATTCACCTTAACGGCACAATTTTGTAGAAACTCAACACATGCACAAGCACAACTTGATCCCACCATCCACTGAGCCACTGTGTTACCTGTATGATATTTATATGATATTTATATATAAATAATCTAAATAAATGTACAGTACTAGACAAGGGTGAGATTTAGCAGGAGTACAATGGGATTTGAAGGACAAGAGTACAAGCTGTTGAAAATAATACAATATCTGTACAATAGTTTTCTCTTAGGTGGAAGCATCTCTCTAATGTTGATGTGATATAATCACGTCTATGGACATGGTACCATTACTGAACTACTGAGAAAAATCTAAGTACATAGTACATCCACTAGAGGGACGGAAACACGTGACATCCACAAGCGAATCCGGACATGACGTAGTACGGTGTGCTGAAATAAACCTCTTACAACATGACAGCTATACGTAGCTAACCTGTTCCTTCCAAATAATAACCTGTGCGCACAAGACAAATATTTTTTTATTTATTTGCAAATATTTTTTTTTTCTTTTTCAGTAGACACAGTCAGTCTAAGCTTAAGTAACCAATTTAAAGCTAAATTTGGAGAGAGAAAAATCACCGGTCGAATGCTACCGTTGCTTGTTCAACCCACTTTTTTTCTCTCGACAAAGCAAAACACCCTCCCACTGACGAATCCAGGCTGTGCGTGGAGATCATGTGATATCTGGTGCTGCCTCTATGGCATAGTTTGCATAACGTCATGTCCGGATTCGCTTGTGGAGTCACGTGTTTCTGTCCCTCCTGGTGGAGATCTGCAGCCTAGACCCTTCTCCTTTGCTAACATGTTTATTAGGGATGTCCATTTTTATACATCGGCAGTCACGTTCCCATAGAAACAGGAATTTGTGTTTCATTTGTAAAATTAAGTTAGTAAGTAAGTAAGTTAACTGTTAGTTTCTACTAAGGGAGAAACCATTATGCTTGATTAATCCAGGCCTTTTTCCCCTATTCATATGAGAAACTGTACAGTCCAAGAGTTAAAATCACAGACAGTGATAATGGCTATGTATGGCAATATATGAAGGGAAGACATGTTTTATAGTGTGTGAGAGCATTGCAGCCTGCTGGCATCAGAACATATAGCCAGACACATAGTAAACATGTGGAACTTAACATAGTATCTAGCAGACTATGGCTGTCATATAAGATGTCAAAATTCCCATGTAAACAAACCCTACGCCTGTAATGTAGAATGTCAGCATACGAGTGCAGGCAAACAATTGTGTAACCTGCTTTTATCATTGGCTCGTTGTGGGAGTATAGGGTGAGAAGTAACAGTGTGAAAGGGACTTCCATGAAAAAAGAAAATCACACCAATTCATACCATTTCAAATCAGCCCTTGTTTTCTAAAGCATTTCATCTGCTTACATCATCAAGCAACGCTACTTTCCAATAAGTGCTGGAATTCCATTAGAATTTCAATGGATTTCCCCTTCAGTCCACTGGTGAAGGAGATATTATTATTCCAGCTTCCAGTACCCCTCCTCTGTCAGCCCAACCTCTTGGTGTCATAACCTGGGGCCCTTCGCTGGCCTTTACCTCAAAGATGGCTGCTGTGTTTTAAGCCTGGCGCTGCCTTTCAACCCCATTTGAAGCCCATGATGGAGGAGGGGGTCACAGCTTTGCCCTTCTCCATCCCCCTCTCTGGCTAGTGCTGCAGTCCATTTGAACTGGGGAGTCAGAATTTCCGTCTTTTTGAATTTTGACTCTGCATCCCCGACCTCAGAGTCCAAGATGGCCACGCCCTATATCCACATGAATTAAAGCTGCAGTCATATGTTGTTTATTAGCACTTGTGCCATATTTGTCTCATTAACATGTGGACATGTTGCTTTGGCTCTTGTGTTTTCAAAATACCTGGCTAAAACTGGTTTCGATAAATGGCTTTCCGACTTGGAAAGGAGGTGGACATTTCAGGTCCAGAAAGTAAAAATCCAAACCAGGATTTTGTTTCAACCAACCAGTTGAGTACTCCATGACTGTGAATCTTTATGCTCTACTGGTTGGTTGGAACAAAATTCTGGTTTGGATTTTTACTCTCTGGACCTGAAATGTCTGCCTCTGCTTGTACTAGAATTCCTAGCTCTGACTTCTGTGGTAAATAGAAGGTGGCGTTAATGATAGTGTTAGTTTGTCTCTCGGAAAAAATAATCTCACTTCAAATCTGCTAAAATATAAAGCAACAAGGGGCGGCATGGTGGTGCAGTGGTTAGCACTGTTGCCTCACACCTCTGGGACCTGGATTCCATGTGTGTGGAGTTTGCATGTTCTCCCTGTGCCGTCGTGGGGTTTCCTCCGGGTACTCCGGTTTCCCCCCACAGTCCAAAGACATGCTGAGGCTGTTTGGAGTTGCTAAATTGCCGTAGGTGTGGCTGTGCGTGTGAATGGTGTGTGAGTGTGCCCTGCAATGGGCTGGCCCCCTGTCCAGGGTTGTTCCCTGTCTCGTGCCCATTGCTTCCGGGGTAGGCTCCGGACCCCCTGCGACCCAGTAGGATAAGTGGGTACAGAAAATGGATGGATGGATAAAGCAACAACACACAGCAGCGTGTTCATGTTTGTTCCGAGATGTGGTAGCTCGAACGGGAGATTGTCGGACGTGATGTCATTGAAGTTGGAAGTTCCAAGAGAAAAACGAACGCACCATTAGATGGATGGATGGATAGTGTAATACATAGATATTTTCGCATATATGTTATTTTTTCAGGCTACATTACTGTTTTGATTGACCTGCTACCCACCCACGTGTAATGAATTACCTGCCCGCATACCCGCTCCGTAAAATTCCAGAACATTAAAATCCGCCCGTTTCAGCAACTATCTGCGGGTACCCGACCCGGTGCAGGACTCTGGGTGACAGCATGAAGCCACTGGTGGACAGTATCCCAAATCTCTGCTGTAGGTCTTTCAGATTCAGAATTTATGCACAGTATCTTTCATGATCAGACAACAAGAGACATCATGTGTGGCCTAACATAGCATGGAGGTGTCCTTTAGGGCTGCTGTTCCATCTGGTATTACATTTTACATTTATTTATTTTTCCATAGCAACATACTTTCTTTTCCCTGCAGATAGCAGGCTCCCTGGACCAGTGGGGGTCCTATTCAAGGGCCCAACAGAGACACCACTCTGCTGTTGTGAACCGGCGACCTTCTGATCACAGACACAGCATCCTAAGCTACTGACCCCCCCGCCGCATTAACACTCTTTGTGATCATAGTTCGGCAATCATAGCTCAATATTGTAACTTATCTTCAGCAGAAACCATTGCCCTGGAAGGTCAAATCATACTGACTGCTGAAAAATTGAAAACAATAAACCACTTAAATGCAAGTTTCCTCCTGGGGATTTGTAAACCCCTAACGTGCATAATCTAATTTTAATTATAACATAAATGCCAGTATTGAATGCCAATATGAAAGCTTTATGCTGTAATATTTAATCCTGATGCTCTGCTCAATACATTGTTATTACAAAATTGAAAATAGAAATGATATTTTTTAATTAATTTAATTACCTAGCTGGACTGAAAAGACGTTAGAGAATGCAACTCAAGTTAGGGAACACAGATTTATAAACGCTGTTTGCTTTATACTGGAAGACCATTTCTGGAAGATGCAGTTTTTGGATTCAATGGTCCAGTATGTAAGGTCTATGTTAGGCACTCAGATTTTCAGCATAAAAAATAAATTGATCTCACCTTGCTGACATTGTCCTTGGTCTCTGTCTTCAGGTCTTGAAGTCCCAGGATCTTGTATTTGCTTCTGCCATTAGTTGTATGGTTGTCTGTGTGGCATGCCGCCAGTAGGGGGCAGTCACTGAGATTCAAGGGTTGTTCATGCTGTTCTAGCACTTTGCCGTTGCTGTTGAGGGTGGAGCTGGAATGGTTTAGCCGTGTCGTCAGTGCGTGGTACGTGACGCCATCGTTACCATTGATGCTGTCCGCAGTTGAATCATCTGAAAGAAAAATGAAACACTTGTCTGTTTATAGTATTAACACAAAACCTGAAACACTGTTATTGCACTGTGTTTGTTACAGACTGGCATTTGCTTTTGCATCATTTTACTTCTTTACTATCTTTACAGAGAATAAAAAGGTTATTAAAACATGACAAAGGGGATGCATAAAATACTGTCAAAGCAAGAAATGATGAAATACAGTTACAATAGACTAACTGGGAAGTTAATACAAATCAAGTTGTACCGGAAACCAAATCAAATGCACAACAATACGCAAACTGGCATTTTATCAGGCAGAGCAACCGATTTTTGGTTTACGTAATGACAGAGGCTCCGCAGGAAAGCAGTCGGAACTGAGACGGCAGTGTAATAATACAGGCTGGTAAGTATGTAAAAAGCTGTAAGCGATGGATTGAGGCAGGACAGGTGAATTTTCTGCAGGAGGGATCATTCGGGTGTGAGGAGTAAAAGGTCATTTGAAATTCCATTCCAGAGAAGCAGAATCCTTCGCACGGCCCACTGTGAAAAGGCCGTCTTCCCCGAGCCACGGCTACCCTTTTATCAGTACCCAGGGATTAGCTCGACTACCCTAAACTCTCCCTGTTGAACAGTGTGAGCTAATCTTCCTGTGTGAAGCAGGGATGGGGTTGCTATGGAAACAGAGCCCATTCTGGCAGCCTCGCGGCAGACGTGAACCACAGAAGTGACAGAGAAACACGCACTGGCCTTCCGCTCGACAAAGGGCTAGATGGTCTGCGACGGTGCCCGCTTATTAGGGACAGACACAGCCAGTGGGCTCTCCTCGGAGATGCCATCGGTAAGGTTTAGGTTAAAAATCACCGTGGCGGCTAAGGAGGCCGCCTCGAGGCATGTGACACCCCCTCTGCTCCCCGGCGCCCCTCCCCCCAGTCCCACCATTTTTGTGCGGTGCAGCCGTAAAAACCATTACCTCTGCAAGACCATCCTGCCTCTGCCACCATATCACGCTGTAAACAAGCACTTAAAGACCTGGCGCGGCAAAACCCTCTGGTCTTGCTAATATTACAGGAACATCTGGTTATAATAATGATTACGCATCGACAGGGCGAAGAGCACATGTTTGTAAAATAGTGGTTAAATGCAAATGCAGACTCTGCACAGATGATGGTCTTTGCGGTGTGTGGTTTATAGCGCCTCCTTAGCCTACGACCTGCAGTGGAACTGATAGCACCTACTTTGCCCCCCTCCCGATAACGCAGGCACCATGGTACACAGCATGGTACCACCCACATTAGTACTCTTCACCCCCAGCCCACACTACTAATCCTCCCTGGCTGCGCCCAAGCAGAGCTACCATTGTTTCCTTGGCAGAACGCTGCACATCCCGGCTACGTTCGTGTCCCCCACACTCTACCCTGCAGCAGCATCCATGCTCTCCGTCTCCATGGTAATTCCCCTCTCCGTTCATCTGGGATTAATGCTCTCCTGTCAGGAAGCCAGTGCGAGGGGGCTGACTTCGGAGCAGAGAGCTGGAGTCTGAACATGGGGGCTGGGAGTGAGTATGCAGGCGGGGTGCGGGGC
>JABFEB020000079.1:8897760-8907872 GCA_019775895.2 Stomatorhinus ivindoensis
ACTGCCCCACACTAATCCCACAGAACCACACACTGCCCCACACTAAACCCACAGAACCACACACTGCCCCACACTAAACCCACAGAACCACACACTGCCCCACACGAATCCCACATAACCACACACTGCCCCACACTAAACCCACAGAACCACATACTGCCCCGACACTAATCCCACAGAACCACACACTGCCCCACACTAAACCTACAGAACCACACACTGCCCCACAGAAATGCAGAATCCCAATCAGAGACAAATAACTTACAGCCATACACATTTAAGCCATAAGAAGCGTACGCATCAAATCTTAAATCGTTTTCCAAATCGTGTTAGAGACATATGTGGTCATCCACATTAAATACGATGGTGTTCTGAATAATATAGCACGCTATTCATTTTGTGGGCTCTTTTTTATTTCTTGGTTTTAGTGAATACAGCACAACGCTTAAATACCGTAAGTGTGCCTTTGCTAGGTGCCTGTAACTCTAAGCATGTTATTGATTTAGCATCTAGGACCCATTCACTCAAGAACTTGTTCTGAAAACAGCAGTAGAAGGTAAAAATAATAATTTTCACAGCCACTTCAGCTATGACATCCTAACAATATTGTTGTAGCGTTACATGTTGTGGATAATGGATGACAAAAATAGAGGTACTTTTTCTCTTGAGTACAACAAACTTCAGAAGTTTTAGTTAACCTTATAATTCATTCCACTAACAATATGTGCCAAGAAAATGGAAGTTATTGGTTGTAATTACAGTAATTTTAATAATTACAACAATTGTGAGTCTAGTAACAATTAAGAAAAAATGCAATTATGGGAGAATGGAGATACTAGCATTGACAGGTGAAGTACTAGCAGGAAAGGAGATCTGCTGCTAAATTAGATGTTGTCATTACAGTTTGACCATAGCGCTTTTATATCGACCTCTGCTTGAGTCCAGATCCAACACTTTGCACACGTAAGATCTGGCCTCAGTGGAAGTTCCAGAACAATTTATAAAAGGTGGTGCAGCTCATTTATTGAATACGTGCTTCTGGAAAATACCAGGATAGTCACAAGGGATGTCAATGATTTTGTGGGGAGCTCCCCGCTAAAATACACACTGTGAAGAAGTTGCCACATTACCTCATCATTCTGAGCGTTGAGAAGCTGCAGCTTCATGTGCTTCATGTAGGCCATGGTGATGGGCATGTTGTAATCGATGATGCTGGTCACCAAGGTAGGGGCCTTCCCGTTTTCTGAAAGGCAAGGATCTTAGAAAATCACAACATCATTCTAAACAAATATGAGCTTCCTATTAATTGGAAACTGAAGTGTTTTCAAACATTGCTGGGGTCGTTAAGAATTCCACACAGCAAAAAATTTTTTTTTTAAATACTGTGAACTTTCGACCTATGATAAATAGCATATGTCGGTTTCCAAACTATCCAAAAGTCATTCCTATGAATCTTTTCCGAAGCCAAAACGGTGTAGAGTGGAGGCAATTGCCTGTAATTTATATGCGAGAAATTTGTTTGAGTGTTCCTAGAGAGGAAAAATAACATATCAAATCATACCGAATAACACATAAAACCATAAATAGTAGACCTTTATAAAGTAGAAATTGTGCATGTATGGTGTGTTACACTTACCAGAATCAATACAGTCATGTCTCAGTGAATAACAGGGATATGTTCCGATAAATGTGTCAGTAGGAGATTTGGTTAGTGTTGGAACATCGTTGCGTGTACAAACCTAGATAGTATAGCCTACTACACACCTAGGCTATATGGTCTATCCTAAATGAAAAAAAATGTACAATATAGTAAATAACAGATGATAACATTGAACAAAGTATTAGCATTGCAATACAGTAACACGGTTGTTTAGTATCATCAAGTACTATGTACTGTACATAATTGTATGCGCTGTACTTTTATACAACTGTCAATGAAGTAGGTTTACATCAACATCACCACAAACACGTGAGTTATGCATTGCGGCATAACGTTACGACGGCTACGAAGTCACTGTGATAGGAATTTCTCAGCTCCATTGTAATGTCATGGGACCGCCATATATGCTGTCCTTCACTGACCAAAGCATTGCTATGAGATAGTTGACTGTATATCTATCACTGGCTCATAAACAAATTCTAAATGCTATTTTCGCTTTTCTCCTTTTATCTTAAAAGAGAAAATCCTCTTCAGTTTCTTTCGGTTAGCAAAAATAGGTGCTAATATGGGTTTTTCCTAAAAGCAAATTGATGTAAATGTTTGTCATGTGTGGTATACATATCTCTCTGTGTATGTGTGTGTGTGTGTGGATTATGTCCCCACAAATGATCCCCACAAAGTAATAAATACCTGTTATTTTGATGTTGTGGGGACCATTTTTTCAGGTCCCCACAAAGATCTGTGAATGCAATAAAAAAAAACTAAAAATATTCATAAGGTTAGGGCTGGGTGGGGGTCATCATGTTGGGATGTTTTCCCCATAGAAATGAATAGAGAGTCCCCACAAAATTATAAAACATTTTGTGTGTGTGTGTGTGTGTGTGTGTGTGTGTGTGTGTAATCTCTTGTATAAATCTGTATTACTTAATAATTTGAACAGAAACGTAAAACACAGCAATGTCCACCTCTCTGCTCAGTTCCTTCTGCGTTCAGATGCATCCTCTTCTGACACTCGGAGCAGCTCATGAGAAAGCGGGTGACTGCTTCACGGGGCAGGAAGGCGTAGGTCTCTGAAATCTGAGAGGACACCCTCTGTCACGCGGCGCAACGCCATTTCACAGCGGCACACACCACACTGTCAACAGCCCTACGGTCATCGTGGGAGCGGCGGCTTCAACTCAGCACCATCTACGATTATTACGGCACTGAAGTTAAAAAACGAAACAGGAGAAGGGTGGCAACAACATGGCAAAAGTGACAATGGAGTGATTCGTGAAGAACTCATTCAAGTTATACTGATATGTAGACGGCATAAGCAACCTGAAAGCCACTATCAATAGTCAAACATCCTTGGAAAAATGGGCATAAATATTACTGAAGAGAGGTGGTAGAGATTCACGGAGTAAAACATGTGACTGTGTGTTCTCCTAATGGGACTACAAAGATTCATTTTCCTGCATGTCCATCAAGTTTGACATTTTACTTTTTATAAAAAGTAGGATATGTATTCATATCTTTTTTAGGGTATGTTACTACTTTGGCTCTGAGGCTAGGAATCTGCGCCAGCAATCGGAAGGTTGCTGGTTTGAATCCTGCGAATGCCAGGAGTGATCCTACTCCATTGGGCCTTTCAACAAGGCTCTTAACCTGCAATTACTTCATCCTGGGTATGATATGAATCTACATCCAGCCCTATATGGAGATCCTCTAATTCACAACAAAGATTTGGGGTTTAGCTGCAGGATTGGCATTGGCATTTCCATTTGGACTGGCGTGATGCTGAGGTATCACCCACTGGATGATACTACACATGGGTGCTCAACCCTGAGATGTTCTGTCGTGTGGTGGGTGCGGCAATGCACTGTAATCAGCATGCACTCCTTACCTTACCACACAGGAGTCTCAATAACTGGTCTGAAACAGCTTGTAAACTAAAATGTAAAGTAAGATTTCAAAAACAACAGCTGATCCCCAAGCTGGAATCATAATAATCCATTTTCAGTTACTGTTCTGTAATTTCCAGAAGATCTGATGAATTTCATATATTACTTTATTAATTCAATAATTGTCCACAGCTGGAGATATAACAGTTATATAATGTAAAGATTTTTCTATCTATGCGTCCGACAGCACACTATTACACATATAAATGCAGCTGCAAGTAAAAAAATATCAATATGTTAAGGTACCCAACATTTCCATGCAACAATTTTTAATACATTTCTTTTCCTCCATGCAATAAATAATGTAAATGAGGTAGACACTAGAATATTAAAATATTTAATTTTTTTGGCATTTTTTTACTTTATTTACTTTATTAATAAAGTTCTATTTAGTGTCGGTTTCATGTCTTGGTAAAACTATTCTAGGGATTTTGCATTAAGCTTAGACATAATATGCCCTCCAGAGTGAAATATGGGTTTAATGATAGAAATTGATTTATACCTGATAGCATTATTTTGTCCTGCGAATGATACAGACAATAGGGGTAAACTTTGAATAATGAACTGATGCTATAATATTGTGTGCCAGCAAAGTCAGCAGCACAAATCTTAAAACTTGGCTATTTTGCAAATCTTGATTCCTTTGGCAAGGATATTTGTTGGTCTGGAATGTATACGTCAACCTAGCTGGAAGGAAACCAGTAAGATGGGTAATTAAAAACCGGAATAAACGACATGAAAAGTGGTAGGTAAGGTGGAGTCTGGATGACCAGGGTGTCAGGTGTGGCAGACTCTTATTTCACATCGTCATTTTGTCAGATTTGGGCACTTGACATCCCATGAGATTTGCATTTTAACTTTGCAAACTGTGACACCTATGGCAATGAACCATCAATAATGAGTAAAAAGTTTCTTGATTCTGATTTCGATTCCTGACTGAAGTTTTCTAAAGATTTTACAGATTGGAAAAACAAACAAACAAAAAATATAATGAAGACACCGATTTTTGTAATTCAGCATCCTTTAGCCCTCCTCACAATTTATGTTTCACTGTTATAAAAATGCTTCAGATGTTTTCTGTTCAATGAAGATGCACAATTCAAAAACCCACGGCAAAATGCCGACATGAATACATCCACGATTATAAAGGAATCGCATGTTATTGGAAGACAGGAAACCCTCAGAGAATGTCGCGTAATGCTGTTCAGCATGTGGTGCGTGCCATTGCTCAGCTGTTCAAACACTTCAGCAGACATTGATGGAGCTGAACCCTCTGTTCACCCAGAAAAACAGATTCATGCTCTGGAGCGTTTCCCTCTGCTCTCAGCCATTGGGTTCTGTTGAGGCCAAAATGGGCTTCAAGGTTGATTTTGTAGTAGCAGCAGGATGCAAGTAAGCAGCTGTCAGCAGTGAACACTGTGCCGTGCTCAACAAAAAGTCATTTAACATAAACGCATCAGAATCGAGAACGTTTAAGGTTCAACCAATGAAATGCGTCACTCTACTTTTCTATTTATAAGCTGTTCAGGAACAGCCACTCTCTCTAACTCTCTCTTGACACCCAAAAGAGTTTAGTACTCTCTGACTTCCTAAAGAAGCTAGATCACACCCGTCTACTGATACAGTAAATGTCACAAGCCTCACATTCTCAGGGCTCCGATTTGTTCTCCGAAACTCTAACAAACAGGGATAAAAACAAGCTGAATTCATAACTTGTTTTTACAGATCCTTTAAACTCCAGTTCACTTATTCATTAGTCAACTCTCTAAAGGCTCGCATATTAATATAGCGAAAAGGTATGTATAACCCATTCAATACATTTTTCGCTTTAGGATAAATAAAGCACATAAATTGTTGATAGAATACATTTAATGTGTCTTGAATTAATTCTAAGCTACTAAAATACTATGCTTAAAATTCTACTTGTTAAAAAAGTTTTCTTAATTTCTGTTAAACTACTCTTCTGTTTCTAAGTATGGAGTATTTCTAAGTATGGAGTATTACTATTTAAGTGCTCTTCGGATTTGACCTTAATAGAACTTATTTTGCTCCAATTCTGCTCCAGCTGGGCACCAATAATTGGAGCATTTTCAGTCCAGTTCTGTGCAAATGCTCCAGTTATTGATACCCATCTGGCTTCGATTAAACTCACAGTAATAAAAAGCCGACTTGGGGGACTGCTAATTCTTTGGTATCACTAACAGACTTCTGGGAATTAAATAATGCATTATAAGTAAAGTCAAAAGTTATTTCAAATTGGGCAAAGATTTTGTCTGCCATAATACTTGTCAATATCATCATATTCATCATCATCATCATCATAATAATAATAATTATTATTATTAATAATAATAATAATAATAATAATAAATCAATAATAATTGTTATTATTAGTTACATTTATATAGTGCCTTTTGATATATGATTTGAGTAAAATCTTCCCTTGAAATTATTTTTCTTCCATCCATCCATCCATCCATGGGTCGTGGGGGGTCCAGAGCCTATACTGGAGGCTACGGGCACGAGGTGAGGAACAACCCAGGGTGGGCTGCCAAGCCATCTCAGGTAATATTTTCTTCTGTAGGGTAATTTTTTTTTTCTTTAAGAAATTTTTAAGAACTACCTGAACTACACGTTTACTTTATGTGTGATGCTACAACTCATCTTAATGTAACAAATTATTAATATCTATCCAGAAATAAGTTCTTACTTTGGGTAAATGACTTTCTTTGTTTAATGTAAAAAGGTACATTGGTCGCCTTGAGGTAGACCCTGTTGTTTTAAAGTCCGCTACATTCATTAACGAAGTATAGAGGTTCACAGTCCTTGGCATCCTCACTGCACCTCTGGCTCGTTTGAAAAGCGATCAGAGGAAAAACAAATATTAATGTGAATACAGGTGGATGAAGCAGAAAGTCAGTTTTGCAAGGTGCTTCTGCAGGGTATATGGCAAAATCTGTGGGTAGCAGTGACATTCAGAACAATCGAGCTTAAATGTGCAACCTTGTGTTCTTTCAGTTTGATTTGACATTATGTGGTCTCAAAACATTATTATACAAGAGTTAGTTCTGACCAAGACATCCGACTGAACAAGAGGCGTTCTGTGAGGGCTTTTATCAGAGTATAACCAAACTCAGACATTTCACATCAGCTGTATCACTCTGCTCTATAGGTGTATCTAAAAAACATTACATATGTCTCATTTCCACCAACACGGAACCGGTGCTGGGCTGCTTCTTAGGCCTTGTCCACACGTACATGGGTGTTTTTTAAAAATATAGCGTTTTCTATGCGTTTTTTGCACTGCTGTCCACTTTGCTTGATATTAGAGTGTGTGCCGTTCACTGTTTACATTGCCTGTTTTTAGCTTAGTTTTTTTTTTTAGCCTAGCAGAACTGATAATAAGGCTTCTGATTGGCCAACATGGCTTTACAGTTACAGTTACAGTGGTACCTCGGTTCTTGAACTTAATCCGTTCCGGAATCCGGATCGAATCCTAAAAGGTTCGAGTTCTGATCAAATTTTTCCCATAAGAAATAATGGAAAACCAATTAATTGGTTCCCGGCCCCAAAAAATTGCCATTTAAACACAAAATGAATAGCATAAAACAAGAATAGCATATTTTTCTTAATGGCTTCCAAAATGATAAAGATCTTATCCCAACATTACCCCTGTCCTGCCCTGATCGTCCGCTCCTTCCGTGTGCCACCCCCCCTCGTTAACCTCGTGTGGGATCCCCGTGTGATCAGCTGTTTCTGGTTGTTGTCATTAGTCCTCTGTATTAAGTCCGCGTTTCAGTTTGTTTCCCCAGTCCACCTTTGATCTTATTGGCTGAAGAGTTTAGTTACACGCATGACATTTGTATCCAAGGCAGTTCCGATGCGTAATCTATTTCTCCCGAATATCTTATTACTGTTACCTTACAAATTTGATGAACCGCTGTATAAAAGCAATAACATACTCAAAGTTATGCGGTTGTACTGCGATAGGCCCTCACTGGCCGTCTGTTTTTTATTTATTTTATTTTTTATAACTGATTCTTTGTTGGTCGTTTATTTGTTTGGGAGCTGGTGTTAGGTTAAAACCGTTATGTTATCTCATTTCTGGTTTGTTTTTATAGAGTTGCGTATTTTCTGACATGCGTATGCTTGGTCTGTTTCTGTTACACAGTCGGTCTTTATCAAAAACGCAAGGAGGAAAACATTCTAATGGTTAGAACTTGTGTTATACTCTTTTAGAAGGTGTCCCTCTCTGTAAAGTTAACTATAATCCATGCTATCCTGGATGAATGAGTACACATTGTGAATGCAGCTCACACGCACTGGATTAGAGTGTAATGTTTTAAGTTCACCGCCATTGAGACGTGATCAATGAGGTCTCCGTCGAGCTCTTGATACTGCATATGACTGACGTGAATGTCTTAATACAGCGTCACATTCCGGTTGACTTTGTGTTCCTAATAATAGTTTTATATTTAATCAGTGTATCGTTTCAGGGAGTGGGGGTAGAAGACAGGCCTAAGGGAAAGCGTAGCCCCTGAACTCGTGAATCTGACACTGATGATATGTGACGCGATTTTGCCGTGTAACTGACACGCGTGATCCACGTGTTTGTAAAACTGTCTCTTACTGCTTTGTACGTCCTCTTCTGTCCGGCGTGCTTTCGGCTTTTCTCGCCACTGGTTCCGTTCTCTACATGCATGGAGTAAATGATGTCGAAAAAGTCCTCCACGACAGCTACCTGTCGCAAGGAAACCTTCTCATCCATTCCAGCGCTATCCTATGAAAAGGAGAAAATAAAGTTTATTTTTAATTTGCATTAAACTCTGAACACGCGGTTCTGAAATACTCATTTTCTCATTTGAACTTAAAGACCAGACGAACGGTCGCACATAATCAGGTTAAAGATTCAAGCATTGAATTATCTGGTATGTAGAGTAGTCGGCTGCTGTACACAAGACATTTATCAACTTGTTGACCAGCAGAATATGAGATTATTGTAATGATATTTTATATTCAATAATATGATTTATTGTTACTAAGCTTTCAAAACACAAATGCATGAAAAAAGTACATGAATAGGTTAGTGTCAT
Organism: Stomatorhinus ivindoensis; assembly: GCA_019775895.2. Taxonomy (NCBI): domain Eukaryota; kingdom Metazoa; phylum Chordata; class Actinopteri; order Osteoglossiformes; family Mormyridae; genus Stomatorhinus; species Stomatorhinus ivindoensis. Next base: position 8,906,457 of record JABFEB020000079.1, read on the forward strand.
TGTTTCAAGATCACTTTGGGTTTAAATTTCAGACAATAGGACTGTTGAATCACAGCTGTCTGATAAAAACAACACTGGTGGATTGACAAAAAAACCTGATGATTGTCTGAGGATCTTCTGATCCACTACAGTGTTATGTCTACATCATAAAGAATGAAGTCATTACTGTGCTTCCCCTTTCTGTCTCCGATTTTTCACACAGTGGTTTTCAACCTTCACTAAGTATAAAAACTAAAGACTGGTCTTTGTGGGGGAAAACATAAAACTTTATTATTTTAATCTTTTTGAAGATTTGCAACTAAATCAGCATTATGTTATTAAGCTAGTTTTAAACCTATATATTGTTTGTTTGGGATCAGAAGGCTGATAGTATGGAGGAAATGCTAGTTTTCAGGCAATAATTTTTTAAGTGAATGAAAAACTGTTGAACTTTCACGTATCTGTGTTTAGAAAATGAATGGATCAATATCTGGGTAATTATCAGTGTATTAAATTCAAATAATATTTTCTGATTTTATTCTCTGGTGTGAGCAGTTAGTCAGAAACAAATCCCGATGAATGAACTGATGGATCAATATTTTAATGTTGCTCTTCTTTTACTGAAAGGTAAAAATCACTCTTGTTTTTATAGTCATTTACTGTTCACTCAGTGTCTCATTATAAGAAATTATGATAGCCCTATGATCCATATATCCTGGAAATTTCAGTCATTGCTTATAACTCCTGTCAAACTAGCTGTTAAATAAGGTATGACTGGTATTTTGAACAGCATCTATCTGTATTTTTTTTTCGACAGACATATTACATTGATATCATTAATAACTTAATATCATTAAGACTATGATCACTTCCTGGTTCATTATGATTGTGTTTTCCACACTATTCAAGACATACAGGATATTGAGTACATTGTTTTAAGTTGGCAGAAGTGATCCACCAGTGATTGAGATTAAATTTCAGGATTGTTTCAATCTGTACTTGCTAGTCTTGTACTATGTATTTAAGTGTGTAAAATGGTAGTTTAACTGCTTTTAGAATACGAGCCTAAATAAAATCAGAATCAGTCATTAGTAAACTAACTACCTGGGAGAACTAAAAACACGGCGTGGATTTGGAATCGAGGTCCAGATTTGAAGATCCTTGGGTTATAGCATACAGCAAAGGTTACTGCATCAGGCTGCAAGAAGGCTCCTGATATAATGATAGGTCTGGCTGTGTGTATGTCTGTGTGCATGAAAGTGTCCTGTAATAGACTGGCATCCCATCCTGCAAGTACTCCAGCCTTGTGCCCTGTAATAGACTGTCATCCCATCCTGCGTGTGCCCCAGCCCTGTGCCCTGTAATAGACTGGCATCCCATCCTGCATGTGCCCCAGCCCTGTGCCCTGTAATAGACTGGCATCCCATCCTGCATGTG
>JABFEB020000079.1:8963234-8973457 GCA_019775895.2 Stomatorhinus ivindoensis
GGCTAACGGATGAACAGGTGTATCCCGGCAGTACAAATCCTCCCGTGTCATCCTGCAGAGTGACTTGGCATCAAACGCTTTATTGTGTCACTACGCACTAGTTTTTATATGGTAATACTTGGTGACTTAATGCTCTCTGAACAACTGTGAAATGGGTGACTGGAATCTGGGATGTTTTCTGCTGTATGTGTGAAGCTGCTGTAGAGGTTTTCATTTTGTTTCAGTGGATTTCTAGTGGTTTCTCTGTGGGATTGATTGTGTGTGGGTATGGGGGGACATATATGTATTACATTGTGGGGATCAAATGTCCCCACAATGTGATTACAAACCTGTTATTTTGATGTTGTGGGGATCATTTTTTTCTGTCCCCACAAAGGAAAACTCAATTTTATAAAAATCTATGGCAGGGGTGTCAAACTCCAGTCCTGGGGGGCCGGAGCTCAGTGTAGCTTAGTTCTTTCCCTGTTCCACCATAAATTATTCAGCTCAGGTGCACAAGGAGTTGAATCAGGTGTGTTAAATGAGACCCAAAGATGTGCAGGGCTTCAGCCCCCCAGGATTGGAGTTTGACACCCGTGATCTATGAATACAATTTTAAAAACTAAAAATGCCAAGATGTCTTGTATTTTCTTTGGTTACTTCTGGTTAAGGTTAGCGCTGGGTAGGGGATAAGGTCTTCATTGTTGGGGTTAGGGTTTTGCCCATAGAAATGAATAGAGTGTCCCATAAAGATATGAATACCCCCCATAAAGATCTGAATGCCTGCCCCCCCTCTTGATGGCTGAGATCGACTCCGGGTTCCCCTACGGTCCTGACCTGAAAATGGATCTATTTAAGGGGAAAGTGCGTAACCCGGAGTAGCCTGTACCAAGCCTACAATATGAACACTTAATACAATTACATATTACTGTATCGTGTAAATCGTAACCAGCGTGAAATAACTGTGGACTCTCATGAGTATTATATATATATACACTATTATTCCACATTTGTGAAAAGACCTATCTATTTCCCTAATATTACATTATATTATAGCAATAATTGTGTAAGTAATTGATATCCCATATTGCACATTAAATCGATCCATTAATAATAAATCTCTTAATTATGGTATTTTTATGAATTACATTTAAGAACGTGGTCCAGAGATTAATCACTTAATGAGCACTCGTGTGCTATGAAGCAGGTGAACAAGAGGTCTACTGAAAAGAATAATAATTAATAGAGTAATTAGCTGGGTAATCGGGATTGTTAAAGTTCTCTCATAAACAGACTTAAATCAAGAGATAATGAAATGAATCAAAGACCAGTCGCACAGTTCTGTATCCTTGATGTCTTAGAACAATGTTTCCCAACCCGGTCCTCAGGGACTCCCAGACAGAATACATTTTTGCTCCCTGCCAGACAGAACACATTTTTGCTCCCTGCCAGAGAGAACACATTTTTTTGCTCCCTTATCGGAAGCTGGGAGGGAGCAGAAACATGGACTATGAACCGGGTTGAGAAACACTGTCTTAGACCACGGTGAACCTAATGCCGTCTACAGATGATTTCATTGTGAATTAAAACCCTTTGTTCTCAGATTTGTTTATAAAATAGTTATTGTTTTACATTAACAGACATTAGCACTATACAATTTTCAGGGTTATCCAGTTCCTGGAGCAGTTGGCGTTAATGGTGAAATCATTCAGCTCACTGCAGGATTATAACCGACTGCCTTCTGATCACAGGCGCAGCGTTCTAACCCACTGAGCCGTACACCCAAGGGGCTTGAACCCCAAGTCGGTAAACACAGCATCTCTAAGAAAGAGGGCAATCCAGCTAATTATTAAATTAATTTCTTCCTGTCTGTCTGCATTAATAAAGCACGGTGACCTAACAAATGGCCACAATTTAAAAACACGTTCATAAACAGCATACACATACTCATATGTTTTACTCATTATATTTTATATAATCTGAAATCCTCAGAATAAAGATAAATAATAATTGACACAGTGCTGTATGAAAAAAGAAGCTCCACCGTCAGATTGATGTCTAGAGCAGCGATTCTCAACCTCAGGGTAGTGGAAAGTTCTGAAACGGAGTTTTAACGTAAGCATTTTAAAACCTGCAAGCTCCTATGCTGATCCACGATCAGATTTCCCATTTCCAATCCTAGAATTACCCTATATAAACAGGTCTTGGGTCTAAAACTGCTTAGCGCAAAACTAGTGAACACTCAGCCAATCCAAGAAGTCAGGCCATAGATGCTCAATCTAAAATTCACTGGCACATCCAATCAGATTTGCACATTAGGCATTGATTGGCGTAGGTTGCAGAGTGCCCTGCGAGCTTGATCACAGAGCTCATTTCAACCTATAGTCGATATCGGGTCGCGACTGAGCTGACATGATAAAAATTGGATCACGGTGCAAGAAAGGTTGACAAGCAGTGGTCTAGAGAAAAGTAACATTTTATGCCTGAGGAATAGATTTGGATTAGTTGCACAAGTAAGTGTGGTACTTGTTACAGAGATGTGGCAACTCAGAATACGGGTACAGTGAAATCTCAATGGATACCTGATTATTCCTACATCCAAGCAGACAGATGTGAATAGACAGGACACGCCATCCACAGCACACAGGCTGTCGGCCGCTCACTGGTTGCTGATGTTGCAGGGGAACAGTGCCAATGCAACGGATGTGCCGCAAGCTGCGAGGTCAAGAGCAGGTCTTCAGCGGGTACTGCCAGCACCACAAAGGCCCAGTCGCCCTGTTCAAGCAAAGGGAAGCTGATGCTGATTTGGCACGGAAGATCGCTCTTCATTTCTGTTTTTTAAAACCGGGCTTGATTGACTGAGCTAAACTGTTCTTATTAATTATGAAGCACGATAATCCTTTCCAGAACTCTGCATCCAGAGCTATATGACGTAACCCATGCTGGTTGGCTGGATAAATAAGGAACACATTAATAGCATGCCTCACTAATATTACACAGAGGTGGAAGGAAGGAACGACCACTGTATTCAGGAATGAGAGCAGAGATGGATTGAAAAAAAGGTATGCATAGGGAGATAAAAAATCGGGCATCTGGTATCAGAAAGAATGGTTTACATCAGGGATCCCCAGTTCCGATCCTGGGGGGTCAGAATCCAAGACATTTTGCACGTTATCCTGTTCAAACACATCTACTAAACCTACTAATTAGCTGATTGAGATGTGTTTGAGTAGGGAAATCTGAAAGCTGTGTTTGATTTTGGCCGTCCAGAACCTGAACTGGGGAACCATGGTTTAAAGGGACAGGCACAGTTACTGCGGGTTATGAAATGCAGTACTCGGTCTTACGTAAGGATGGAGAAAAGTGTATAGGTGAGCTGAATCAGCACGCGCCTGATTTTTACATGTATACTTGCAGCTAATGGTAACTGACGTGATTCGCCTTTAGCTATCTAGCTATGAAGTGTGAAAAAATATGTTTCAGGTGACTCTAAATAGCATGACATGCATCAAACTCTGTGTTTATAAGTATGAGTAAATTATTGTGCAAGTGCATGTCCTGAGATGTGCTGGCATTGTGCCTAAGGCCTACTTTGTCTTGTAGTGTGTGCATCCGGAGATGGAGCTATTCATATAAGTGATTTCTGAAAATGGATGGATGAAAATAGCCAGAAATGTACTCTACATTGTGAAGTTTAATACGCTTCAGACTAAGAGGTTGTAGGATAGTACTTTGGGTGTCTGTATGATTCACATAGTAGGTATGTATGAGTTAGAATAACTGTGGAGTTAGAATAACTGTGGACTACGTTTATTTGTAAATTATTTGTTTATAATGCTATGAGTATGAGGAAAAACCCAAGGCAGAAATAGTTAAATAATGGCGCTTTTATAAAAAAAAATATGACTGTTGATTTGTTAGGAGAGATATTGGCTGAGAACCCTTTCTAATACTACGTTGTTCGTAAGTTCTACCTTAAGTTGTCTCTTAACGCTCCATGGTGTTTGCCAAAACGTTCTTAGTTAAGTTTGTCTTCCGTAAGATATTCTTTCGTAAACCTGGTCTGAACCTCTCTTAGCGGTCCTGTAAGGCTGGTCTGAACCTCTCTTAGCAGTCCCGTAAGGCTGGTCTGAACCTCTCTTAGCGGTCCCTTAAGGTTGGTCTGAACCTCTCTTAGCGGTCCCGTAAGGCTGGTCTGAACCTCTCTTAGCAGTCCCGTAAGGCTGGTCTGAACCTCTCTTAGCAGTCCCGTAAGGCTGGTCTGAACCTCTCTTAGCGGTCTCTTATCACGCTTGTATGGCCCATACTGTTCATCGTAAGTAACATCATTAAGGGTACATTTTCATAACCAAACATCACTTAGCTGAAAAAGAACTGGTCCATATGATAAAATGATTTTGCCTGATACACGACTACAGTCTTCAGTAGGTTTCGTCCTTGGGCTCTGAATGATATGGGACACGGTGCTAATTATATATTTATTTATTAATTGGGAGGGGGGGTTGGTTCTGCTGACGCTGGGGTGGGTGCGTTTTCCCTATTTCCGATGCCCCTGGATGCACACAAATGAACCAGAGTCACAGTGAGTAATCAATAGTCGAGATATCGATATCAGCCAGTCAGCTGTTCCAGCACCTCTTAAGGTCGTTCTTATGAAGCTCTCCCTTAAGCGATCTCTTAGGAGATTGTTCAGGAAATAGACATAGGAAAAGAAATACCTTTCGTAAAATATGTCTTTAGACATTTTGTAGGTACATTTGTAAATACATTTAGATATATAAATCGATAAAACATTATTTCATTTATTGTTTTTACCTTTTATTAATTTATTACAGTCCAACCATCTATTCCTTCTCTAACCACCTGTCCTTATCAGTGAGTTTATAATGGACCATTTTAGATCCATATTTAGTCATATTAGTAATGTAGTTAGATAGTCATATATAGTCATATATAATATAGTATATATTTATTTATTTGCGATTTTTTTTTCCCTCAAGGTGTTACATTTCTAGACAGGCCATTACATGAACTTTGAAACGTAAATTTTGGCTCCCCAAAGGAAATCCCTTTCTAAAGAGCACTTACCATGCTTCTGTCATCTGTGATTTAAATGATTTTATGCTGCTGACGGCAACCCCTCCCCGCAAACACTATTGCCAACTCGTGTTATACAGTATAGTACTGACTGCTGAGATTGAAGTGCTTTCAAAGTCCCCTCATCTTCCTGTGACCATTTCAGTTAATGATTTGTGATAATAATATTAAATTAGATTAAGTATATTTATTTTCATGGCAGTTCATAAAACACCTGTCTAATTTCTTCTGATTTTTGTGCATATTTGATGAATACTTAGGCTAAACAGAAGCTTGTAGTTTGTATAAAGATACAGGTGATACTTGAGTTTAATGCTGCATCGTGCATAAAAATATATATATTTTTTATATTTCCTGGTGTTGCTGGTGAACCACAGCTGGAGTAATATGCAGGAGAAACAGTTATTTCTTGGGATTTAACCCAATTAATAATGGTGTCCTTCAGTTGTATATGGTACAAAGCTAGCTTTAGTTAGCCACTAAACTCTTGAACAGCATAGCTTTACTGTAAGCAGAGGTTGTTTGCTGAATGAGGACCAGCTTCCATTCATGCCTGTTAGCTAAAAGAAATTGTCCATCTCAGCACACACACTGATTGTCTTTGTAAGCTTTGATAGACCTGTGCTCCAGGCCCTATGCCTGGGCCGTGCTCAGCTTTTCCAGTTGCCTGCAGCAAATGAAAAGCACCGCCGTTTATTTTTAGATCTCCGGCATAGCCCAGCTCAAACAGGCAGTAATAATGACCTCTGAGAGCTGCTCATTTTGTGACTGCATTAATGACGCTTTGACATCTGGGAAATTACGACCTCCCTCCCACTCCGCCAGCTCCGCGTTTCTTCTTCTAAGGCCTGTGGAAGTGGCCGCGCTTTCGCCGTCTGCCGCGCTTCTAATGGCAAGCTAATGTGTAGAACGTGTTTAATTTTAGCTATGTTCCCCCGTAAGAAAATAAAACATAACGTGCAAGGCTTTCCCAGAGCCGCTGTTATATAGCAGAGTTTAACACTGTTATGGGTTTCTGCTTCGCCTGCAGAACCGCTCTTTTGTTTGCATCTTCTGTGTACGCTACAGCTCCCGCTGTGAAATTCTGCAGCTCCCCACGAAAAAGGCTGACTGTGTGGAATGATCCAGCGCTCCGCTAGAGGGGCCAATGCTCTGAACCTTCATAGCCGGTGATGTTTATAGGTCATGTGCACTATGCATAAATAAGTTCTTCATACAACAGTAAAGTTATAGTCTTAATAGGACACAACGAATTTATTTTCAGTTTAATAATGAGGCAAGAGCTGTAGTTTGAGAGATTCTCTTTTCGCTCTAAATAAGGAAGAATGGCTGTTGATAATTTCTCTTCAGGAACACTTCTGCGTGTTTTAAGTAGAGGACGGCAAACCCACACAGGACGGCAGTTAGACCCCATTCTGATCGGCGCACGCCTGCTTCTCCCTGGATCAGATAGCTCTGCTGCAGCTGCCTGATATTTAACCGTCAGGAGAAGATCTTTAGTGAAATATGTTGGTGGAATACCTGAAGATGTGCCACTATGGGAATTTTTCTATGGGATTTTAATACAATAAAACTAAGGATCTCTGTGGAATCGACATGATTGTGGACTTCCCATCACTGTGAGGTAGCTGAACTCTTTTGCTTGTTAATGTGGGAATGGGTTGAATTCCAGGTTTTGGTATTTATGTAGGTCATCTGAAGTGAATGCAATGCAGGTAACATCACTGTGTGTAGAGGTGTAGTGCAAGCTATTTTATCCACTGTTACCACATTCAGCAGGATTGAACTATTTATCCTGGTCAGGGAAACAGGATAATTGAATGATAGCCATTTTTTATTTACTTAATTACGAAATCAGTCTATCACTTTAAAACAATTAGTTTAATTCTGCTCAGTGTTTAAACATAGGTTAAATATTGCAGCAATTTATACCTGAAGCATTTTTATTTAAACTACCATCTAAATTAAGGAGATAAGGTACGACAAAGGTCCAAATTCATATGTTCATGATCACTTTATCATTTATTAACAATTTGAACTTTTCCGATTTAGAAAATAAGTGAAAATAAATACAAGTGTCAGAGTTTGGAAATTTTTGTCAGGATTAATTATAATGTACAGGAAAATACATCAGGGGGCGGCACAATGGTGCAGTGGTTAGCCTCACACCTCTGGGACCTGGGTTCGAGTCTCCGCCTGGGTCACATGTGTGGAGTTTGCATGTTCTCCCTGTGTCGTAATGGGGTTTCCTCCGGGTACTCCGGTTTCCCCCCACAGTCCAAAGACATGCTGAGGCTGATTGGAGTTACTAAATTGCCTGTGTGTGTGACTGGTGTGTGAGTGTGCCCTGTGATGGGCTGGCCCCCCGTCCAGGGTTGTGCCCATTGCTTCCGGGTAGGCTCCGGACCCCCCGCGACCAAGTAGGATAAGCGGGGTATAGATAATGGATGGATGGATGGAAAATACATCACTATGTAATGACTTTCTTGTTCGCCAGAATTTGAGGTACTGGAACTACAGGTAATAAAACAAAATTTATTCTAAAGAAACTAGTGCCATTGCGCTGAGAATATAGTTCTCCATAGACATTTGACTTGAAATTTTCTGTATCATTTTACTTTAATTCAAAATAAATTTGATAAGTAATTTGATTAGTAATTTTATTTAGGTTCTTCAACAAATATGCAAAAAAAACATCACTACCCTTTTTTAATTTTAGTTTCTGAGACCTTGAATTCCCCACAAAGGTTTGCCTAGTAAATTGGGTCAAATCAGGGTTATTCAAATCACTGCTGGTTTTCCAGCCTTCCTTTACCTGTCAGTCAGGTGTGAAGCCTCTGACCAATCAGAATCAGTCATTATTAAACTAACTACCTGGGAGAACTGAAAACACGGCCTGGATTTGGAATCGAGGTCCAGATTTGAAGAGCCCTGGGTTAAATTGTACACCGGTAGAGAACAATCACAGTGTACAGGTTAACAGCATGAAATGTTTTAAATATTTTACAAGGGAATAAGATAAAACACTAGTTTTTGCACTTTATTCCGTCACTTCTTTGAAGCCATTGTTTGTGAATTATCCTCATAAATGAGTCAGAGAAATGAAAAGCTGGCTGGACTCAATGACACGGAAGGAATGAACAAGCTGGTGACATAAATGACCATAACAGGCAAATCCAGGAACAAAGCTGCACTTCAGTGTTTCAAGAATTCACGTCTTTAAAGCTTTTAAAGTAGTCAAGATAATTTTTTCCCCAATTAATTCTCTTTACCTCAGTGCCCTTGATAATTTGACCTGATCTTCATTCACTGCAAAAGCATCACGCCGTTTGCAATATATTTAGCAGAGGTTGTTTTTTTTTTCCAAAGCGGCGTATTTTAGAGGAACAGCCAGTCCCTGGAGCTATTTGTGTTCAGGACCTCGATCAAGGGCCAAGCGGTGAAATCACACTTCTAACCACAGGATTTGAACTGTTGAACTTCCGATCGCAGACACATCCTATCCCATAGAGCAGGGGTATTCTACTAAAATTTAAAGAGGTCCAGTTAGAGAAGATTTCTGGAAACAAAGGTCCGGAATATCATACTGTCTAGCTATTTAGTGTGATATATATTTAAGTAGCCTATTCGTTGCTTCAACATTGCATTTAATCAGTACCTGACTGTCAAATCCAATTAATTCAGTACAATTCAAAACGTTTTGACAATATTTATTGTCACGTGACACAGAATGTGGTCAATTCAAGATGTCTGCACACACATGTAACAGTTCTTACCTTGTAAATATTCTGCTTTGTCGTTGCTAATTTTAGGGTTTATAATGGAATAATATAGATTTGCCGTAAGATTTCCAGTGTGAGTCTGAAAGCGTGAGTGTCATGGCAGATGCTTGAGAATTGGCATCCATGAACACGGAACATTTTTTGTTTCACATGAGTTTAATTATATAACACATAACATTATTTACTACATATGTTAAAAAGCAGAAAGTTCAACGAACATGAAAACCTGCGTGTATTTTTCCAACATGTTATATAATACATATTGTATTATAAAAACTTTTCAGCTGCATGATTTCAGGACAGACCAGTCACTCTATTAGGAACATTACGGCTTTTTGGTTGCGAGTTTTAGCTTCGCCGCTGCTATTAACACTAATGGCACATTAGCGCAGACAAAGGGCCGCATGAGCCGAACTACGTCTAGCTTGCCGGTTAAAGGTGTTTCACGTTCGTTGGCGTGGAAACAGCGGTTCTACTGCTAAACCACTACAGAAAGACTACAAAAGCTGCGCCGGTTAAAATAGAAGCGTCAGGTTTTAAATAATAACTTACTGTTTTGGCTAACGGTCTGGGTCCATATAGGACAGTTTCTTCGTATAGGACCACAGTCGGCCTGTTAGTGACCTTTGCCCTAGAGCCACACAGGCCTCCCTGTACATACCAGCCTCTAGTCAACATTCCCTGCATATCTCCAGATCAGACTAAGGGTAATATGAGGAAGTATCACTGTTTCATTGCTGTGATTCTAATTGATTACTGCTGGTTTTTTAACTCCTGCCTATTTCTGACCCTGATTCGGTATTTGTTTCGCGTTGGACTGGTGTCTGAACTTGCTTTGCGCTTCAGCCCTTATTTTTTGGGTTACACCGTAGTATAGTATACCTCGTATGCTAAGTATGCCTTAGTATATCTTAGTATACCTTAGTATACCTTAGTAAATCCTTGGTTTACCTGGCCTGCGTTTCACTGCCAGCCGCACGTCAGTCGTCTCGGGATTTAACAGTGACCAGCTGTCTCTAATTATCATCGGGCCGTTTTAAGAGACAGCTGGTCCAAAACCCGTGGGTGGCACTGAACTAGAGAGTGGATGGTGTCCAGAGCCTGTGTAGGTGTTTTGTTGCGCACCAGGAGTTTGTTATTCAATATGATGCGATTTTCCATATGCTGATCCCTCTTGGAGGTTAACATGTGACTTACCATTGGCACAGGGACTGAAGACACGTCTTTCCTGAAAGTCTCCCTAGGAACGAGCTGTTTTCTTAGGTCTTGGCTGGATCCAGTGGGGAATTTCCAACGTGAAGAACTTCAGTCATTAAATAATGCTGCTGTAAATGAGAAGCCAAATGTACAATTAAACTGCCCCCC
>JABFEB020000079.1:9005146-9018976 GCA_019775895.2 Stomatorhinus ivindoensis
CAGTCTACTGATGGTCTGCAGTATCGATGGCAGTCTACTGATGGTCTGCAGTATCGATGGCAGTCTACTGATGGTCTGCAGTATCGATGGCAGTCTACTGATGGTCTCCAAACACCAGCAGTAACTTGCTGCCCTTATGGACCAGTCTTTACAATTCAACGCTTTGCTGCCTTTATTCAAGAGTTCACCCCCCCCCCCCCCATTCTGTTCATTTTTGGAATTTAACGCAATTACGGGTCTTCATCAGGTGTAAGAGAGCAGACCTTTCCTGTTGCAGCCAGATTAAATCAGGTTAAATCTAATACCATAATGCATCTCCTCTGTGCTTAGCAGAATCTGTAAAACAGAGAACCACAGGCTGATGCGTATGCATGCATATTGCATGTATATATGTCCCATTTTTTGTTTAATTTTCTCTATCGTGTACCAGACTCATTAAATGAGCTGTACCTATCCCATCGCAGCCCATATTTGTACACAGAGCATCTATTCCAAAATGCACCCCTACCATCTGATGCCCATTTGTCAGTTCTTGGCCCCGCAGCAGCACGCTGTTTGCCGAGCGCCCGGATCCGCAGCTAGGGGGCAGTGGAGAGCGCACTGCGCTGTAATGCTAATTAAGGGAGCCAGGCTGTGCTCACTGCTCAGAGCGACCACACGGCTTAATGTCGTCTGCTGACATTACATGTTGATCATCAAAGGCAGCCTTATTGTGTACAGATCGTCAGATTCTTATAATACAAAAGTGTGCTTTCAGAATTACTATTTTTTTTCTGTTTTTTCTATGCTGCAAAATAGTGATACTTGGTAAGTATTATTTATTGAATAATTACTTAATTAATAAGAAATCTTGCATTTTTTTCCCTGAAAATCTGAAAGTTGTCTACACTGCCCAGGTTATTAGCCTGTTTAGTTGAATAATAATGATATTCTTACATAAAGTTGAACATTTTTGCTTCTGCTACCAAGTTTAAAGTCTTGTACGTTAATTGAAATAAGTGAGGAATGATATGGTGCTAAATAACTATTTAGTTCCATGTTTGTTCCTAGTATGCTGCCAATATTTCTTAAATTTACAGGTTTGAGCTCTATGGTCATTGATTTAACCCTCTAACGTGGTTAAAACATTAATAAATATATTCGCCTAAATAAATGTGCGTTTTTAATGATGGGCGGAGATTTGAGCGTGTTACTGTGCCCTTTACTTGCAGGCCTCCTCGACCAGTAAACAGCATGAACGACTCCATGTTTTCCCACTCTGTCCCCACGTCCGGAAGCCCCTTCACGAACAAATGGTGAGTATCTGTGTGCTTCCACTGGGAGACACTGAATTCATTTGTGTGGGTGAGAATGCAGGCAGTCGGAATTGCTGTCGATTATATCCCCTCTGTCAGGCAGTCTGTAGAGGTAGGTAGTCTGTCGGGCAGTATACTTCAGCCCAATAGCCTTATTTCTAGGGATTCAATCTGATCTTAATCTGTTAGCCTAGCTTGTCAGTCTGTACCAGTTGGTGGTCTGTCAGACAGGCCATCTGCCAGGCAGTTAGTAGCGGTATGTGGTCTGTCAGGCAGACAGTATTAGAAGGCAGTCTGTAAGGCAGTCGTTACTGGTAGGCAGTCTAAGTCAGGCTGATCTGCCAGGCAGTCGGTAGGTGTAGGTGGTCTATCAGACGGACAGCACTGGCCGGCAGACTGTCAGGCAATCAGTACTGGTAGGCGATCTGTCAGTCAGGCTGGGTTGTCAGGCAGTCTGTAGAGGTAGGTTATCTGTCAGGCAGGCTGGGTTGTCAGGCAGTCTGTAGAGGTAGGTTATCTGTCAGGCAGCAATTATATTTCAACCCAATTGCCTCTGTCCACATTCAGTATGATCTTAACTTAACTAGCCTGCCTGTCAGTATGATAAGTTCTTTATGATGTGCAGTCACATAGGATCAAACCGAGCCTGCTAGTTAATAGGCCATCTGGCATGTTAAGGGCCCCTTTTCTGTGTTTTAACCAATGGTGCACTTAGTGGTGAAACAGAGCACTGTTTGTGGAGGGGTGGCGTTTAAAGAACGTTCAGCATTAACTTGTAACTGCTGAGTTCATTTTGACTTTCAAGAAGCATTTTCTGAAGTTCATTTAAAGCATAAATCTCAGTCTTTTTTATTGGAATAAAAAGCCAATGAGGACCAAGGAAGAGAGGAAAAATACAGCTGGCAGGAAGCTTAAACTGGGCTGTAAAATTTCGAGTGTCCCAAGGCGTCATATGAATTAAAGTTCTTAGAATAAATGCTGATAATCGCACTGGATTTAGATAAATGTTTCACATAAAGCTATGATACAAAGGAGCTTTAACTCAGCTTACAGATAGAAATAACGGTGTTTCTCCCAGTTAATAATCTTCTCCGAAACCACAGATGAAAGGTTATTGTAGCATTAGACAGTATACCTCATTTTTATTTGAAGTAGCAATTGACCATGAAATGTTAATGTGTTACATTTTACTCTGAGTGTTTGTATATAAGAAATACACATTATCAGAGCTGGAAATATGATGGAGAATTTATCTGTGAGTGAGATTATAATTGTATGGGTAGTGAGACTTTAACTGAAATAAACTGACTTGATTTTACTTCTGCTTTGGGGCTTGCAGTTTATTTAAGACTAAAATTTTGCTCTAGAAGCTAATAGATTGGGCCCCGAATATAGGTGGAATAAGAAGTGCAGTTTAATGTAACTCCTAGTTACCATCTTCGGAAAAACTTGAAAAATATGGTCTGTAAGAGATCCTGCTAATGGTTTTAAAGACCAAAGTATACAGGACCAGGGCTTACGGCCAGGATTATGGACCTGGGCGCTTAGAATAAGTCATGTTTTCAATACTTATGCAAAAAACTAATTTAATTTCACACTAAGCTGAAGTAATTTTGTGAGAAGAAAATTATCTTAATTTTGAAGCCTTAGCTATTTGAGTGATTTAAATTCTTTGTTTTACAGAAGTAAACATTATAGCGGGAATCTGAACTGCAAAGAGAAAGTATTGTGTTTCTAAAGTTTAATACATAGTGGTACGGTGTGTATGAAGTTTAGTTGTGGGATGTAATATTCAAGGTGTGCTTTGAGGAAGAGGATAATGTAGTAATACCTGGAGTGTTTCCACACATGAACCATGGCCTGTTCAGTCCTGCTGCTGTCATGCATGCTTCATAATGTCCAGCTTGTGGAACATAAATACTCGGGTAAGTAGCCTGCTTGGATGAGGCGGGTTGGAACAATGGCTGTGGAGATTGCAGTTCCGGGGTCTGTCGCTCAGGTTGTGCCGTCGGCTCATGCCGGACACTTAGGGGCATGGTTCGGGTCTAACGCTTGGTGCCGGCGTTTTGTGTGTGTGTGTACGGCACCTGCGCGCCGCGGCCCCGCCTCCGTACCCGCTTGTTCTGATGGTACCTTACTGCTTGGCCTGTCCAGGTGTTTGGGCGGAATCCCACCTAGCCCTGTGCCAGGAGGCGACCGGGGACAGGCTGATGAGCATGCTCTAATTAAGCTGTATGTAAGTCAGCTGATGGAAGACCGACGGTCAGTATGCCGCTAGACAGCGCCCCCTAGTGATTACTGCCTCACTCCAGTAGCCTCTCCCAGCTTCATAGATGATGACCCACTCGGCAGAAGCCATGTAGCATCCTTTTCTAACTGTACACTAACAAATTCAGAAAGACGTTTCATTTTGTCACATAACATTTTATTCCTACTGTGGTTTCCTCGCTTGCTTGTCTTGCTCCATGGGAATCATAAGTTTAGCAGCCTACCCAGAATTCATAGGTGCAGCGATGTTTTAAACTCTTAGGGACGGCTTTTGAAATCCCCGTTTCGTTAAGCTTAAGAGACGTCACAAAAGTGATTTCCGTAAGTTTTACATTATAGAGGGTGTGTACATGTTTAAGAGAATTCTAAAAAAAAAGAGATCATAATTCCCGTGGTTGAGAACATTTTGGACACCTGTAATCTTTAATTTATTGTGTAGAATTGCTACTAGGATAGCATGGATTTCATAGTTCATTGCTTGTTTTGTTCATTTTTTTTTTTACTATTATACTGGATGCCAAATGATGTTCGCTGACTGGTGAGATTTTCTCCGTTGCCTCCTTTGATTAGTTTTTCTTAAATTCTTTCGTACATTTTCAGTGTTGGAGCAATGAACAGATAGAAAGTATCATTTTAAATATCTTCCCTTTGTGATCCTGACTTGGATTAGCAGTTAATGGAAGATGGATGGATTTATGGTTGCTTTTTTCCCATTTGAGCTTTCAAAGGCCCGTTAAATTGAACTTTATCCAATTCAGTGTCTGATTTTGTGGTGGCTTTTTAACAAACATACCATTTCGCCTCCTGGTAAATGTAGTAGAGGCCTATTTAAAGGTGTATTTAAAATTTATGTAAAATTAATTTATGCTCAGAAACTTAATATTGTTAGGTATGACTGCATTTTGTTGTCATTTGTTTAGTAATTCAGTATTATCAAAAGCAATATTTATATTGTGTGAAAATTATTTTGGTGTTTTATGCCGTTTAGATATTTACGCTTTTAACTAGCAATTTGTTTATCATTGTTAACCAGTTTATAATCAAACAATCATGAAATCAGGTATGTTAAATCTTTAATTTTATGTTTTGAGTTATGACAATGGTAATTTCTTATGAATATAAATTATAATGCATTTTAATTACAATATA
This sequence comes from Stomatorhinus ivindoensis, assembly GCA_019775895.2. Taxonomy (NCBI): domain Eukaryota; kingdom Metazoa; phylum Chordata; class Actinopteri; order Osteoglossiformes; family Mormyridae; genus Stomatorhinus; species Stomatorhinus ivindoensis. Next base: position 9,009,859 of record JABFEB020000079.1, read on the forward strand.
ATAATTTGTTTTAAAATCACTAGGTTTACATGAATCAATTTACCTAGAATATTATTCATAGACCCAAACTTCAAATCTTTTTAGCTGTGTAATTCTGTTCTCAAAGTTAAACGGTAACACTTCACTTGATGAGGCTCAAATATTTAGTGATAAATCAGTTACTACTGAAGTACGAATTATGAGCAAATTTAGTAGCTACTTGAGATAAAAGATGCGTTATGATTCATTAATGACGAACAAACATGAGATTATTTCACTTGTTATTCATTGCTTCTTCTTTCAGTAGTTACTTCAGTGGCTCGCAAAGGTTTATCAAATGAACAGATATAGTGACAAATATAGTAATTGCTTGATAAAACATGCACTATGATTCATTAATGAATTAACGTGAGATTAGTATGTAACTACAACTTTGTTTATACATAAGTTATAGTGTAATACCGTATTATTTGCATTCCATCATGTGAAGTGTTACCAGCTTGATAAGTAACACAGAGAAGAAAAAATGAAGTGAATTAAGATACACAGGTATGAGAATGGGGAATGGAGAATGGGGAATGGAGAATGGGGAATGGGTTCAGGATCAGATGTTTGCATCTATGTCATTAGGTTGGATTATTGATAAACAGCAGTTCTTTGGGGTTGACATCTATTATTACATTAATAGCATATGTCATTGGGGTTTGAAACAAATAATGTTTTAGTGTAAATTTGCAGAATGCAGATATATTATGAACGAAATAATCAGAGAGCACATTCAGAGTATCAGTATTACAGTACTATGGGCTAAAAGGTAAAAAGGTAAAAACACTGTATGCTTCTTTAGCTATGACGCCCAAACGGAAGTGGTCCTTTCTGCATGACATAATCATCGCTACTACTTTCATTCAATGTTCCTAGACCAGCTGCCACGACGGCTATGCTAGACTATACAGCCTAGAGCAGCCACACATCTCACAGAATTCAAACTCAACGTAGATTTCTCCTAAAAGGCCCGTCAGGAGATACGATGCTAAAGAAAGCCTTTGTCCAGCTACCTTCCATGTAAATCCGATTTAAAGATGTGTAACTAAATGCCAAGGTCTAAGGAATATGTACTATATTCACATACAGCCCAGATAACCCAGAACACCCAGATAACCCAGAGTCCAGTCCAGGTGGAACCAATCTAGGGCACAGGTACCTTCCTTCATTACTAGAACTACACCCCTGGGCATGTGTTTCGATCATGTGACTTGGCCTCAGTCTGGTCAGTGCTCCAATAATACTCCAATAATACTCTGTGTGTTTGTTTTTGCTCTCCCTGCTGTGTTGCTGTTGGTAAAAAAGCGAGCCTAGCAAGACAGTTGAAGTTTTGCAGAGCCCAGATTTGACTAAAGCTGCTCCGACTCTGTTGAAAGGGAAGGGGTAAGTGTGACGCGAGCAGGTCCCCATCGAGTCCGCCTCTGATTTGTGGCAGTGCCGTCTGCACGCTTGACCAGTGCCAAGCTGGCCACCGGCTGTGGGCTCAGGGTTTTGGTTCCTGTTTGGCTTCAGTAACGATCTGGCTTCGCTTGTCTTATGCCCGTTTGAACATATTCTAAGATTTACTAAATTTAGCCAGTTGTACGTTGTTAAACGGGGTGTTTGCTGAATCTCGACAGACTGACCCGGTACTACCTGCATGTGCTCTTAACATCTATGTCATGGCACTTAGACAGAGTTGCTGTTTTTATTTTGAAAATGTATGCCAATCAAAAATGCTTTCTCTCTTTAAGAAGTTTTGAGTTGTTGTGAATTGCCCCATACAAGTATTTATGTCAGTCTATGTGAAATTGGGACTTTGTTCTTAATTAATGTGTATTTTAAATTAAAATAAAAAAAACCGCACTGCACCCCTTCATTACAGATATTATAATTCTGCTCAAACACTTAACCAAGTAGTACATCCTGTGTAAAAATATTCTTGGTAGAATACCATATGTGTGTTATTTTATGTTTCACCTGGGATTTAGAACAATTCCAAGAGCCCCCTAAAAATTTTGGAACGTGATTGGATTGATCTGGGTTGTAGCACCAGTATGATCCGCTTCCATGGGGCCCAGAATCTCTAGCCGTGTCTTTAGTATGTAATAATAAATTGCAAAGTAGTCTCTGAAAGTTTGAAAATACATCCATGTATTTTGAGAAAATGGATCTTATATTGTAAAGTAACCCATTTTGAAAGTCTTAACTCAATATCTGAAAGAATGTAATGGTTCTTCAGTAGTATTTGTTTCTATGGTTACATATGTGTAGGTAGGCTGAAAGGTAATCCTGAGACAGACATTCACCCCAGTGATCTTTTGCTAATCGATGCTTACGTGGAGTTTAATCAGTATGAATTCCGTATTGCATGGTTACTCTCCTGTAGTTTTAGTGCTGGCTGTTCATTGCATTTCAGCAGAGGTGGCAATTTCAGGTCCAGAAAATAAAAAAATCCAGACCATGATTTACTTTCAACCAACCAGTTGGGCATAAAGAGTCACAGTCACAGAATAGTAATAGTAGGTTGGAAGTAAATCATGGTCTGGATTTTTTACTTTCTGGACCTGAAATTGCCACCTCTGCATTTCAGTGGCTTTCATGTTCCATTCACTCCTGCTGACTTTTGTCTCCCTGAAACTTCACACCGTTGCAGGTTGTACTACAGTGTGGACGTTGCGGACAGGCTCGCTGATGAACATGTTCTCATCGGCCTCTGTGTCAATCTGCTGCAGACCTACCCTGGGCGGTCAGTGTGCCTCTTCTGGCGGGACCGGCACCCAAAGCGGGGGTCGTCCGCATAAGAACCCCGCCCCCCCGCCCCCTCGCTGCACAGGAGTTCTGTCTAGGCCTGGCAGACCTGCGTTTTGTGCACTTGTGCTCTGTTAGTCTAATGGCCAAAATGTGTACATTTAGTGGGAACGGAAGAACAGTCTGCTCAGAGAAACCGCCCTTACTGTGTGCCGTGTTTGGCTGTCGTGTGTCATTTCAGTCTCTGTCTTCTTGTCTTCCCTTCAGTCCACTTGCGTGCTTTCTCTGAGCCCTCCATCCTTCTGTAGCTCGGATGCACTTCAGATATCCAGATGTTTGCCCAAGCATTCAGGAATCTTGAAGGGCGAGGTTGTGCGTGTAAAAAAGTAGCGGTTAACGTGTTAGGTGACGTGGCCGGCGTCCTGTGAGAGTCCACTGCGGACCGGAAGTGGTCGTGTCTGTACTGGGTTTGGATTTGTAACGCATGGACTGGCTATTTCCTGTGCTTCTTTCTCTAGTGATAGTTGCCTGTTGTCTTTACAAACATGACGTTAAGGATCATTTTCAAGGTCTTTCAGACTCACAAGGTTGAATTGCATGTAACTTTGTTAGGCTTCAATTACAAATGATTCCTTTCATGTTTGTGTGGATTCAGCTTGCTTTGGGTGTGTGGAACAGGATATTTCTGATTTGTTGTTATATGGTAAAAATACATGCTCTGGAGCAATAGCTATCTCAGAAAATATGGGTATAAATATATATTTTATAGCATAATTGTGTCATTTTGATGTTGCAGTAGTCATTCTTTGTCAGCAAGGTGTTTTATTATTCTGCACAATACTTCCCAAATGTGATTACTTAAGATTATATTAGCAGTGTAATAACTCGGGAACATTTCAGTACTAGATCTCTGTGCTGCCTGACATTGACCTCTAGCACCCCCTTCAGGTTACCATGAGTTCAGCAGGCACCGAGTGACCCTCTAACTTCCGCTTCCCGCAGCGTGCTGGAGAATAGCGGTCGGCTGGATGAGGAGCATCGGCTCATTGCTCGCTACGCCGCCCGACTGGCTGCGGACACCACAGCCGCGGTACGGCGACCCCGTCTTGGCACTCAGCCGCACATAAACACACATGCAGCAGTCTTGTCATTTTTGGCCCAACTTACACGTAAAAATTAAAGTAATCAGCTAATCGCATGCAGTGATGTAGGAATCGTGTAAGTGTTGTGCGAGCCAACGGGAATAGAGGTTTGGATATTTGGCCAGATCCTGGGTAGGTCAGTCAGTGGGGTTCAGTCAGCCATCTGGGCTGGTTCAAAGGGTTTGCGTCACACGAATTGCTTGGATTGTAATGTGATATATATTTTTTGTTTTGGTGTTTTCTTTTGATGTCTGCATAGGTAGACTACTTAAAAGCACTTTTGTACTGTGGTCTACTATAGACCAGACATTGTTCTACGTGGTTTTTACAGATTTGACTTGCTCTAGTTTGTAAGTGACATTTATTGACTGCAGGAAATGTTTTCGATGGATAAAAAACATGCTGTCAAAGGATATATTCAGAAGTGCAGCCATATTGGTAAACCTTCATAAATATGTTGCTATCTACAGTATTCCAGGTCACAGAACTCCCTTTGTCTTAGATGAAAGATTTTATATATTTTTTTTTACACTGAGTTTGCTAAAAATACTGTAGATAGAGGATCATTAGGCTCCTGTGACAGGATTTGTGTCATCGGCATAGGAATGAAAATGATCATCCTGTAATGACCCCTGCCAGAAAATTATTTAGTTCTGTGTTCTATCCCAGTGTGCATTTAAAAAAATATTGATTTAACCAATGGAGATTAATGTGTGTACAGATTATTTTTCCACCTATCTTCCAAACGGTTATCCTGATCACGATTGGGGGGGGGGGGGCAATCCATCGCAGGACAAACACTCATCATACACCAAGGACAAATCGAGGTCTCTTGTGTTGTTGTAGCATCCATCGCAAGATAGGACTTGAGAAGGACTGGAGAGAAACAGCACCGCAGATTATCGTAACGACGGTTTAGATTTAACAGCAGTAGAAATCTGAGTGGGAAAAGGCACATTCACAATCCATATCACAGTCGAAGGAGAGAAAAAAATGAGGTGGCCATTAAAATGCAAATTGTCCACACAGAAGATGCTACTTACATACGGCATGAGGTTAATTTATAAGGTCACTGATATATGGATATACTGGAAATTCTAAACATACATATAAAAAGTGATTAATGTGCATAATAAACAAGCTAATTATAGTCACTGATAATGAATGATGTACATAAAGATGTTAAGTAAAAGTACCAAAAATTGAGATACATGCTGCCGATTGTACAAGTAAACAAGTAACAGGCATGCAAGCTAAGGGTGTGTCCGGATCGTCCAACAAGCTGTGGACAGGATACAACGAGCATCTGTGGTGCTGAATGCAGCCTTATTGTGAGAGAGCATAGCAGTTTACTCAAAATAAAGCCCTTATTGAAATAACAGACATGCTATTGGTGTTATAAAAACTATATATTAATATACATAAGTTTTGATATCAAGATTTTTAAAGGGTTTTAAAAATCCTTTAATATAACTGGTTTAAATGGGTTTTTTGGTGTAATTTATATATTTAAGCAATTCAATGTGAATGTGATCTAATGAAAAGAAATTAGGTTTCTACAGCATGAAAAAGTATTACATAGAGTATAGAGCAGCAAATTGGACTCGTTTATATGTTAAAACAAACATTCAGTAGTAATTCAACAAGCACAGTCCATATTAAACATTAACTTGGCAAATGCTAAGGTTCAGTTTCAGCCAGTGTCAGCTTGCAGCTTTATAACACAAATCATTACTGATGCTAGAAGCTGATTGGGCCTTAATTACAATCTTGACATTGATAAATCTTATCTGTGCTTGAGTAGGGCTGGTGCTTTTCCTACGGCATACAGGAACCAAGCTGTACCCGAACCATAGTATGGCACCAATTCAATTCAGTTGTGAAGTCCAGCTTATTGCAAAAAGTCATCTTGTAGTTTATGGAAATAAACACCCTGTATATGGTGATGGAGTCGCTGTTTCACCGATAGCTCTCACCTCATTCGGGAGTCGCTGTGTCACAGACAGCTCTCACCACATTATGGAGTCGCCGTGTCACCAACAGCTCTCACCTCATTAGGGAGTCACGGTGTCACAGACAGCTCTCACCACATTATGGAGTCGTGTGTCACAGACAGCTCTCACCTCATTATGGAGTCGCTGTGTCACCAACAGCTCTCACCTCATTGTGGAGTCGCTGTGTCACCAACAGCTCTCACCTCATTAAGGAGTCGCTGTGTCACAGACAGCTTTCACCTCATTAGGGAGTCTCTGTGTCACAGACAGCTCTCACGACATTATGGAGTCGCTGTGTCAGACAGCTCTCACCTCATCAGGGAGTCGCTGTGTCACAGACAGCTCTTACCTCATTAGGGAGTCTCTGTATCAAAGACAGCTCTCACCACATTATGGAGTCGCTGTGTCACCAACAGCTCTCACCTCATTAGGGAGTCGCTGTGTTACAGACAGCTCTCACCTCATTATGGAGTCGCTGTGTCACGGACAGCTCTCACCGCATTATGGAGTCGCTGTGTCACAGACATCTCTCACCTCATTAGGGAGTCACGGTGTCACAGACAGCTCTCAGCTCATTAGGGAGTCACTGTGTCACAGACAGCTCTCACCTCATTATGGAGTTGCTGTGTCACAGACAGCTCTCACCTCATTAGGGAGTCACTGTGTCACAGACAGCTCTCACCTCATTAGGGAGTCGCTGTGTCACAGACAGCTCTCACCTCATTAGTGAGTCACTGTGTCACAGACAGCTCTCAGCTCATTAGGGAGTCCCTGTGTCACATCCAGCTCTCATCGCATGATGGATTTCCTGTGTCACCACTAGCTCTCACCACATTAGGGAGTCACTGTGTCACAGACAGCTCTCACCTCATTCGGGAGTCACTGTGTCACAGACAGCTCTCACCGCATAAGGGAGTCGCTGTGTCACAGACAGCTCTCACCTCATTATGGAGTTACTGTGTCACAGACAGCTCTCACCGTATTATGGAGTCCCTGTGTCACAGACAGCTCTCACCTCATTATGGAGTCGTTGTATTTCAGACAGCACTCACCTCATTAGAGAGTCACTGTGTCACAGACAGCTCTCACCTCATTATGGAGTCGCTTTGTCACAGACAGCTCTCACCTCACTGGGGAGCTGAAAGTGCAAACACTATTTCAGTAGCTAAATCATTGCTAACTATCCACATTGGGGCAAAAGTCGGGGAAACCAGGACAAGCTGGTTTTAGCGGCAAGCTTTGCGTTCACAGCGGCTCGTCTCTGCTCTCCCTGCACCTCCTCCTTGCCTCTATGAAGAGGCTGATTAGACAGGATCCCTCCAGAAGGTGTCACTCTCATGATAAATGCATATCCATTACCCGGCTTTTAGATAAGTATCCAACAGAAGCATTGGTGTTGTCTGTGAGATGAGTCATTGATGGGTCCGTCATACATTTTTTACAATGAGCAGTTAAGTAAAGTGAGAATATAGCTTTGAACAGTGTTGTCCATAGTTAACCCTGTCATACCAGAACTCATATTTATGATTTTGCTGCTGTTACTTTATCATATTATAGAGCGGATCATACATTTTCTTCCCAAAGAAAAGTTTTAGCAGCCCTTATTTGTTTGCATTAAAAAATTGCATATACCATGGCAACATTGAATCTTAGTTCTACTAATAAATGCATTTTCATCGTCTAAGCGTGAAAATAATGTCTTTAGGTACAAAGCCTGGAACTGAATTTTGTGTTTTACGTCTTAGCCGCCAGCTCAGCCGCAAAGAGCGGCATCAGACATCAATTTCTCCATGGATGTTAATAAGCAGCAGCGGCAGCTTATAGCTGAACTGGAGAACAAAAACAGGTGAGTGAGATCGTAGCCATGGTTCCCGGCCCCGAAAAAATTATACCTAAATGTGTGTTTTTTTTTTTTTTTAGCATTTAAACACAAAATGAACCGGTTAAAACGAGAAGAGCATGTACTGTACTAAACACATCTAAGCACATTTATCAAAACAGCAATTTGTAAAGTAAGAAAATAAATGTCCTGCCCCGATCGTCCGCTCCTTCCGTGTGCCACGCCCCCTCGTTAACCCCGTGTGGAATCCCTGTATGATCAGCCCCTTCTGGTTGTTGTCATTAGCCCTCTGTATTCCGTCCGTGTTTCAATTTGTTTCTCCAGTCCGGTCATTGTATTATTCGTCTGCGTTTTGCCTGCCTTGCCTGTAATTAAATTCCGTATTCCTCGATACCCTGACGTCTGCGCCTTTGTCTCCGTTTCGTCCGGCTCGGCACAACGATATTATTATAATTAAATGTATTAATGGTTTATTATTAATATTAAAATAATGAATAATAACTATAATAATTAAAAATTATATTTTATTAATAATAATTTTATTAATTTTATTATATAATAATAATTATTGTGACTATCCATCATTGCCTAAATGTATTTTTACTGTCTAAATATATGTATTCAGTTAACATAAACATGCACGATGCTATCACAGCTAATGCAACGCTGAGACTGAAGCTTTACCCTGAAGTGTTACTGCTGAGAGACGTGCCGCGTGACTCATTTCCCCACGGGTACAAGTTATCTTAGGTCGGCGTTCACGGTTTGACTTCTGACATTCAGATCGAGTTCTAGCTAAATCTTTTTCGAACTGGTTGGCTCAACTTTTAAGAAATTCAAGTTCTAATGAGTTCGAGAACTGAGGTACCACTATATGTGATTTTGTGGTGATAAATGCTGGGGTATTTATAAAGCAACAAAAAAGTTCAACGTAAATTTCTCCATAGTGGAAAACCAACACCTTGAAAAACAGCGTACCTTGGGTACTTTCTTGAAGTACCAAAAGTACAGAACCTGGTGCGGTGGAAAAGTGCCCTCAAAGGCCCAGTCACTCCGCACCTCTTATTATAATACTATCATAATAATTATAATTCATGAAATGTGTCACAATTGGAAATGGCAGCGTAGTTGTAGCTGTGTATCTATGCGTATTTCAGAGAGATCTTGCAGGAGATCCAGCGGCTGCGACTAGAGCATGAGCAGGCGTCACAGCCGCCTCCTGACAAGCAGAATCCCACACTGCTGGCTGAGCTGCGACTGCTCAGGTACTGCTGCGCACGCAGGCACGCCCTTACCTGGGCTGCAGACACACACGCAGGCACGCCCTTACCTGGGCTGCAGACACACACGCAGACACACACTTACCTGGGCTGCAGACACACACGCAG
>JABFEB020000079.1:9041995-9058058 GCA_019775895.2 Stomatorhinus ivindoensis
GAAATTGCAGTAGTTTTTTTTTTCTCATAAAAAAGGATGATATCAGGACTGTCAGCATCTATACATCAAATTATGACATAACTGAGTAGTGAGGAATGTGCTGAAAATGCAAACATGCAGCATATATGGCAACTAATGTTACATACATGTAATGAGCCTAAAATTAAAGGGATAGAAAAATGCTCAAAAAATGGATTGGGTTGAAAAGGTTTAACTTTAGATTTTTGTTTTATAAATTTTGCAAACTAGTTGTAAGTGTAAAAATAATCATTTTTTCTTTAGATTTAATTGCATAACTAATAATGCTTTGATAAGTTTTGCTATTATTGCTATATTTTACTATAATGATTGCTTCACACAGTAAATGATTATAGCCCATGTATGTTGCATATGTTGGTAGGATAAGGGCCAAATGCATAATTATGGGCTCATGGTGGGGCACTATGATTATTATTATTATTATTATTATTATTATTAATAATAATTATAATAATAATAATAATAATAATATTAAATATTTAAAGCATCAGTGGTTCGGAATTGAGTTTGTTTTTGTATTTAAAAATAGTTATGGGGATGCAATAAATTCCTTAATGGAAAAGGTAAAACTCCTTAAGGCAAAATTCCCGTTTAAGAGAAGAATAATTGATTTGGCAGGTTTGCAGCTTTGTGAACAGCTTGTGCGCAGGGCGTGTGCTGTAATTTCAGGTTCTTCATACCAGGAAAAAGATCAGTTGCCCGAATGGTGTCTAGTTTAGTGGAACCTACCGTGTTTTGGTGATAGTAATGGTAAAATCATGGTTTAATTAAAACTGATAATTTGCTGATTGACAGATGGACACATTGATATGTTCCTGCAAGTCCTCATAGGTTGTGGCGTTTTCTAAGTTTCTTCTTATTCCAACAAATTTCAAAACGGTATAGAGACTTGTGGCATACTTGATTTATTGTAATCATAACAGAGCACTTTTTGTCTTATTTGGGTTCAGTATCTGGTGTTTTGAATGTGAACCACGTCTGACAGCAGCTAAACCCATAAGTGCTCCAGGTGTTGAACCATAATCAAGCAGGAATTGCGCATGAACTTTACACCAGTGTAGGTCCCTGTAGTAGAACCATATATGGCAATATTCTGGGCAGGTGACGTGTATGAATGTGTGCTTGATGTAGGAAGGGTTAGTGTGGGTAGCAGTGGGCTAAGCCTTTGTACCTGTGACCAGAAGGTCGTCGGTTCAAACCCTGCCTTAGGAAAATGGGCCCTTAACCCCCAGCTTCCCCAAGCCCGCTCTTACCTGTATGGAGTGCAAGATGGGGCAAAGCACGAAAGGGAATTTCCCTGTGGGGACTACTGGAGAATCACTATGCTGTTGAAATTCTGTTCTAGAAAACATGGGTGATTTGAATTAATGTTTTAATGGCGGCAATTTTAAATTATGCCAGCTGTCTACCTTAGGTGGCCCACCTGGAATAAGCTTTGGATAATTTTTTTTTGCTTTTGTGTCATCTTTGTATCATTAAATGCCCATTTCAATTGCATAGCACATGCAGCTACGGGGAATGGAAAGGCGCTAAAGGCTTTGACAGTGTGCTCGTGCCTGCCAGCCGACAAGAGGCTTGCAGTGATTCATCAACACTTTCACTGGATTTATTGCGACGCGGCAAATAAATGAATAAGTAAGATGGTACTACATGACGAGTTTGAGCAAGGCTGCCCTGATCTGTAGTGTGGTTGCGTGTCATTCCTCCTGGATGCCATGGTTTTGTAATGAATGCCTGGCTACAGGACGATGCACCAGGCGATCACAGGGCACACATACCATTCGCACACAGTTAATTTCCAAGTAGCTTAAATGGACACGCAAAAACGGTATGTCAATTTGCTAGCCTACCTTTTCTGTTTGTGATCGATTTCATTCTTAACCACAAACAGGCCCATGATCTCAGCATAGGTGTCCGTCAGTGTGCCGCGCAGAGAACTTTCTGAAAGGTAAAATTAATCACTGTAGACCTTTTGTATGATTGCGTTCTCTGTGAGAATACAGCCGTCTGCGAGAAGGTGAAGAGGGTATAAGGGCTAAAGATACAAGCCAACAATTTATTTATTTTTCCTTAAGCGTGCTTGTTAATGAACTTAAGATGAAATATTAAGTGGACCTTCTCTTTCATAAGCTGCTTACAGACCAAGGAAAAGGAAACCAGGCCTCTAAACAGTCGAGTTATTATACAAAATGACAAGTGCACAGGCCCTTAGCTTGGCAGATGCGTGCGTTAACAATGAGGCCCCACAGGCAGCGTGAGCTTTGGTGTTTCGCTGTGAACCGATAACCATGCGGCTGGCATTCTAACAAGGGTGCCCAAGCAAAGGCTTGCACTTCCAGATTCACTTGGAATGTGCAAATGGATTTTGCTGAGCAAAATTATAAAAAATAAATTCTTATTTTTTTGCATGTTATTAATATACTGTGTTGTATATTACAGTAGGTGGAGAAGTCTGGGTTGGATTTGTGCATTTGGATTAATCAACTAGCACTGGGCAGTATTCCGGTTCATACCGAAAACAGTTTTTTATTGTTATGATATGAATTTTTCTTATACCGCAATACCAGTTTAAATAGCCTACACAACGTCGTATGAATGCGGTGCAACTGGAAACTGTTTAAGAGGGGACCCTTTTCACTGCTGCACCGCTAAAAGTGTACCACGGAAGAGATAGCTGGAGTTGAAAATAATGAAACACTGGGGTTGTCAAAAATCTATTCTCCGATACTATTCAATATTAAAAATTAGGATCTGCATAGATACCTGTTTTCTCCATTATTGATACCAATAGTGTGGTTTTCGCCTCATCCGTCAGGCTTCACACAGCACCGCTACAGCACGTGCACACACTCGCGTGGCCCCTCCCCTCCTCTCAATAGCCGCGGAACGCGTTCTCACTGGTTAGCGCACACATACCGAGTTGGCTGAACATGGCATATATTGCAGTTGAAGGCACTTCGCAAGCTGCTTTAATAAAAAGAACGAAAACACCAAAAAGTGCCGTTTGGAAGTATTTTACAGAGGAGCATGGAAAGGCTAAGGATGTCGATAAGCCTCTATGCAAACAGTGCAACAAAGTTGTGGTGATAAAGTAAAGAAGCACGTAAAAGCAGGCGAAGCGTCTTAAAGATCGACATCCCGGTCTTAATGAGAAATTTCGCGAAGTCCGTAAAGCTCGCGTTCCATCGACACTGAACTATTAAACGGTTAACTTGGGCAGTGCACATCTTAACGTTAGCCGTTTATCTATAAGCAGTTAGCCAACAAACACGGCTAACGTATGTTATCATTAAGTTAGCGGATAGGTGCAATAGTTAATAATAAAATAATATAGTTAATGTGGGAACAATGCAAAAACGTAAACCAAAAATGTGTCTTGTAATGTCTTGTAAAATGTATTAAACGGCCAGTCAAAAAATGCCGTCGTATACCGTGAAGCCGATATATCTTTGAAAAATACCGTGATATAAATTTTTGGTCGTACCGCGCAGCTCTAGTCTAAACGCAGCCCTTGGGCACTGCCAGCCAGTCGGTTCATGCTTCCTCCCAACTCTCACCACACCTGAACCAATCAGTCAAGTGATCAGCACAACCAGTTACCTGGTCAGGGTTTGTTGAGAGCTGGGAGGGAGCAAATATGAGGACTGCCTGGGGGGTTCACAAGGACCACCATATCACTACAATAGTAAATATATATGCATGCTACTACATTAACAAAAAAAATACAATGGCGGTAAATCATCCAATAGTCTTCAGCTATTCCCGACACAGTCTGACCTATACAAGACTAATAGGCCTAGATATCGGCAATGAAACTTGATCAAAGAATCAAATGGGGATTTAATTCCATAATTTCTAAATGATTATTTGGTTTTCTGATACATGAAACACTGGATCTGAATAGTGTGTTCCCAGTAGGACTTCGTGTGGCACGGTTAAAAAGGCTCCTGGTTAAATACCAGTCAGAGGTCAGTTCTCAGCCGTTCGTTCAGTTGCTGCGGACCTCTCACATCTGTCTAAGCGCCTTACAGATCCCGAGAGCCTCAGTTACACAGATCTGACCACGATGGGGCGGTCCCGTAGCCCGTCTGTAGTAAATGTGTAGCTACATGAAGAGTGTCCCGAAGGGGATGATAGTCAATCGTGCTGCTGCCGCGCTGGTACCGTGGCATCTGCCAAGCACAAAGGCACCCGCACAGATTGCCGCTGTGCCCTGTGAATGCAGCCATTGTGCTCCCCCCAAGACATTCCCATTGGCCCTTACCGTCCTGCCACTCAGCTGAACGAAAGGTCACACCTTGTCTTTCAGATCAGCACGGCGGAGGAGAGGACAGGCTGTGGGGTGGCTGGAGACTGGATGAAAGAGGTGAGTTTTCGAAAACTTTATTATTATTATTTTTTTTTGTATGTCACTAAAAATCTTAGCAGCGCCTGGCTTATAGATTCTTATAGAAGTGCATGGGGAAAATGGGGAAATTTTACATCTGCATTTTCTGGTTTTGCACTCCAGGACTTGTTGAAACCAGTTTAAAGACGGCACTGCACCTGAATGTGAAATGAGATATGAGCTGTCAGCGATGGTCCTTTGACAGTCTTTAGTTGAACATATTAAGCTTTGGTAGGTCATTGCCTGTTGCCTCTTTATCATTTCTTTCCAAAGATTCAGTTTCGGCCAGCAATGTCGCCAGCGAATGCTACCAATTGTAGCAATGTGACTCTTGTTTTTATAACTCACTGTTGTTCAGTCTTCATTGAAATGCACTTGTGCCTAGACGACACCTTGACGGCACGTATGTTAACTGCTTCTTGCCTCAGTTGTACATCACTTTGGACAAAGGCGCCTGCTAAATAAAAATGAATGTAAATGTAAAATGTTCAGCTCATAATCTGGACTAGTGAGCAACAACAGTTCACTGTAATAATCACTGTATCAGGCACTTTTCTAGAACATCCAGTGTCCACTGGTTTTCTATACTGTATGAACGTTTTATTTAAAAAAAAAAAAACAAAAATGCGCTTTTTCTAGAATAATTAACAAAATGGCTAATATGTATCTTCTTTGTAAAGTTGAATGAGATGTTAATGAAAGTATGAAACTTATTTAACTCGTAATGCCCTGAAGCTCTTCAGCTCTCTGCTACCTTTGGTAAAATCTAGCGACGCTACCCTTTGGTTTTAACACGGACTTGAACAGCAGCCTGCCACTTGTCTGGAGGCTGCGGTTTCAGCTGGCCTGTCTCTCGCACCCTAGAGATGGACCTGTCCGCTTCCCTGGGACACCACAAAGGCGACTCTTGTCTGAACTCAGACTCTAGGGTTTACTCTTGTTTTGTTAAGGCTGCTTGGAGTCAAAGTTCATCATTTATTCTCCATTTCCTCCTGTTGCGGGCAGGGTGCTGGCTCTGAGGCTAGGGCTCTGTACCAGCAGTCGGGAGGTTGCTGGTTCGAATCCTGTGAATTCCAGGAGTGATCCTACTCTCTAGGACCCTTGAGCAAATGCCCTTAACCTGCAGTTGCTTCATCCTGGGTATGATGTTTATCTACATCCAGCCCTATAAGGAGGTCCTCTAATGCACAGGGGGATTTTGGGAGTTGGTGTCAGGATTGGCACCCCAGCCACTGGGACAAACCTCTCACTGGTCCATTCGGACTAGTGTGGTGCTGAGGTATCACCCTCTGCACAGCTGCATGTAGGTTCTCATCCCTGAGGTGGTTCGTGTGATAGGTGCGGCAACACATTGTAATCGACGGTCAATAATAATAATAATAGTAGTAGTAATAATAATAGTTAGTCTGTGGGATGTGTAATTCTGCTTGCAAATCTAAAATCTTCCTAGTAACGACAAAACATCCAGTCTGACTTTTTCTAAGCCGGAGAAACCTCCCGGGACTGGCATGGAGTGGCAAATGCTGAATTGCTGGATAACCGTATAATGCGATTGTGTTGCGTATTTGCGTGCGTGTATTTGACTTCCACGGGTAGTTTCAAATAGCATAATAAAGAATCTGGCATTGAAAGGATTTAGTTTGAAGTATTAAATTTGTTCTTTTGGATGGGCCAGGAATACGTGCTGTATTGGGTTTGCCTGAAGCGCAATAGAAGTTTCTGAACACTTGGTGGTGCTAATTAACTTAGATTTTCGATACTGCAGATATAATTTTTGTCTTTCTTAATTTGTACTCGCTTTTACAGTGCTGCACCTGAACTGTAAATTCTAAGCCTGAAATTAAGGGTTTAGATATTACTATCACTATGCATCTAAAGAGCTGGCCGCAAAAACATGCTAAACTAATGTTAAGATAACGATCGGCTCTGTAGACATGATTTTCTATTAACTGATCATTTAAAATGGACAGAAATGTATCGTATGCTTACGGTACACAGTGATTACATACAAAACCATAGTTCCGTCTGTGGTCTACAGACCAGCGCAGACTGTGTTTGTACAATAAAATGTAAATATATCGTACAAGCCTAAGTACGTATTATCTCGGTAGACATAAACATGTGTTTAGCGAGATGGATTTGAATGGGTGTGTATTTCGCGTGACTGAAAAATAGTTATGTTGTATTTTCGGCCAGAGGTCCGTTAGGTGGCATAGTAATTGAATGGAATATAACCTGCATTGCTTTATTGTGAATACTTAATTTTTATTAACATTTAGATATGTAGTGTGTGCATTATTGCTACTGCCGAAAATGATCCTGTTCTGATTTTTACTACTGCTGGGCCGGATTTTGGTTGCAGTGGATTTAATGAGCGCGATCGGTAATCGGTTTAGCATTTCATGCTTGTAGGCTCGGTTAAAATCCGACAACTCGGAAACTGTCTCGTATGGGAATTTCTCGTTAACAAAAGCTGATGCCAGGACCCAGGATACGCGACGGCTTTCAGCTTACAGGACGGCGAGACTGGACGAGCGCCATTGCTATTTCGGCATATTCGGCGAGTACGCTCGGGATGGGCCGAACTCTCCCTGGTGCTCATTGGCTGGATTCGCCCGTTGCCATGGGGAACCCCACCCCCCGCGGTCACATGACCGCCGCGCGCCGAGCGGCTGCGGGGAGCTGGCGGTGCGGAGAGAGCGCGCGAGCGAGCGAACAACAGCAGCAGCAGCAGCGACGGCAGCAGCGGCCGAGGCGCTCACACGTAGCCCGCTTTGCGCACTCGTAGGAATCCGTTCCGCCTTCGGTAGAGCCCCAATGCCCGGTCCCACCCAAGCATTGTCCCCAAATGGAGAGAACAACAACGACATCATCCAAGATAACGGAACGAACATCATTCCGTACAGGAAGAACACCGTGAGAGGCGAGCGCTCCTACAGGTAATCCGGCGGCTGAGGAGCGGCCGGCCGGCCGGCCGGGGAGCAGCGAAGGCGGGCGTCGGCGAGTGGGGATGCTCGGCGATTAACTGTCACGTTTCATCGCATGCTGCTCTATTAATAAGCTGAGGCTCGTAGAGCTCGCCCAGCCCCGCTTTCTTCCAAAAGCCCGGCTTACGCAATGGGCGTATTTCCTTCTCCTTTCCATCCTTCTCTTCTTCCTCCTCCTTTCCATCCTTCTCTTCCTCCTCCGGCCGTGTCCCCCCATCATTTCCCACGGAGGTGTCTGCCCCTCGCCTTCACATTAATGGCGGTGGTCCCCCCGAAAGGCCGCGAATGGCGTGAAACCCTCCACTGGGCTTTATAACCGTAACCCTGTTCCATTTTAGGAAAAGGAAACCCCCCCCCCCCCCCTTTTGTAACTGCATCGTCGGTCTGTAATAACGGAGGGATTAGTAGCACGCGCTCACCCTGAAATTACCGTTTTTGTTCAGCATCAATGCAAGTTATTTTGATTTCTGTCACTATTTGGTAGATGCATTTTCGGTGGGTCATGCATGACATGGGGTTCATATGTGTGTCAGCTGTTTTAGAAAGGGAAATAAAAACAATATGAAGCGTGCATGCATTTGATCGCTGTTGCACTGGAAGACGCGCCTTCATACTTATTTAAATATTTACACTGCCATTTTGTAAACAGTGATGGCGGAATTAAGGCTATCCATCCCCTAAAACGCCAGTCTGTTCATCTGAAGTCGTGATCAAGCATAGGATTGCAGTGTCAAGGGTGTTTGATTTTTTTTTTTTTTTTTTGCTTATTGAAATACGCCACGGTGCTGAAGAGTGCAGGCTCGTCTTCTTGGCGCAGGTCATTGAGCAGTGATTTGCAGAAAATCTCGCCCAAACAAGTATTAAATCGATACATGCACGATGAATTACCACAGATCATTGTTACAATTAAGATGATATTTGCTTTCTTGTCGTGCTGATAGTGGCGCCTTTGCAGTATAATAGGTCCATCCTAATAGGACGTCGCGTCAAAACATAACTCAGCATGGCATGCAATAACGTATACATTGCTTTGTCAGGGTATGCAAGTCGTTCTCCCTCTGTAGGAAAATAATCAGTGATTGCTACTTTGTTATGCATAATTCCCTATATTGCAAATGATAAATTTATAAAATCTGTTGAAATTCTGGCCGTTCTGTAACCTTTGTCCATTGATTGCACGTGGATGTTTCCCAGCATATAATCCTTGATTTTTGGAAACCTCTTTTGCAAGTTTTGTTTGAGCTTTTCCTGTCATTTACTTTGGGTTTGTTAACATTCATATCGGTTATCTGTGCCTACTGTTTTATTGTAGCATTACTACTTAAATCTGGCTAACCCATATTCTTTATTTAGTCTTGGCCGTTAATGAAGTTTGAGAATGAGTAAGAATAAAAGAGGCTGGTAATTCTGGCTGAGGTTGTGTGAGCACTGTAAGCTGAGTAAATAGCTCTTAACGAGGCTGTCTGCCAAGTCATTTAATAATAAATGCACTTTTCTTATTCCTAAGGCTGGCTTTTGCGCTGGACCCTCGTTTGTAGAATGGAATTTACTGTAAACCGCAGTTTTGGCATTGCCACTGGCGTGCATGTAACATCATTAAAGGAAGGAAGTGAATGCTTGAAATTTGGAACATTTTAATTGTATATTTGTTGGCCCATTTGTTCTGTTATTGGCTCCTCACAATTATGACGTGCTACTTCTGGGGGAACCAAAATCTGTATTTTGACCTTAAGTTGACACTATCGCCACATTATAATAATTAATGTGCAGGCTTGCATAATGAAATCCATCCGTTCATGTGAAGTTCAGCATGCACACACACACATCTGCAACTGCCTGCTAGCAGGGGCCCTATTGAAGGCAAAGGATAATCCGCTAAATTAACGAGTAACCGACGTGCGACTAGTGTGAGTGACGCGACGCTGTGAATTTATGGTTATATGGCCTAGTTTAAAATTGAGCACTTTGAGATACAAGGTAGTAACTTACACACATCTGAACTGCTGCTTAATGACAATTTTAATGTGATACCTTCTAATGACACAAGTAAAGCATACTGATTTCCATGTTTAGACAGGTCTATACCGTTAATGGATAATTGTAATTTTTGTAACCATAATCCTTATTACTAAATGAAATGCATGTGCATATCTTCAGATTAACAGGTTAAAAATAGATTATGGGTTAAAAATAATTTAAAAGCATGAATCACAATCCTTATGCCTGCTCAGCACAACAGACTCATTTATAAAATTAAATGCCAAACTGGCTTGCATAAATCAATTTTTGCTTTTTTTGCATTGATCTAAAATTGAATTTTTAAATTAAATCTTTTTCTCGTTAATTCTTTTGGGTTGTTAATGTTTATGCTGCCTTATGAATCATGTTTGAAAGGATCGCATATAGAATGTCATCCATCCACCCTAAGTGCATACTTGATCTCTCTAGAAAAATGACTACAAAAAAAGTTTCCATTTTTTTGTACTCATCTAAGGTTCACTCAACTTAAACTTTTGCATGTTTTGTCCGTAAGCTTTGACTTGGTGGGAGATTTTCTAGCGCATTTGTTTTTGTTCTTGAGGTTAAGGGCCCTCTCCAGCCGTCTTCCCTGCACGTGGCGCGCGCATCCTGTCTGCTGTCTCCGGAGCTTAGCTACTTTCATTATCGGTCTTCCCACCTGCGCCTCAGCTGTGCTCAGCTTCACTGGGCCTTATGGCTTCGTGTAAATGGTGGCTTGCAATGCAGAGGTGATTCTTTTGAGGGTAGCAGGAGTTTAACTGGTTCCTGGAGATACAGCGTAACTTTGTATCTTTGTCTGTTAATTTTAATGCTTGTCACCTCTTAATTATTAAAGAGCCATTGTTTATTTATTTTTTTTAAATGGAATATAAATATTTCTAAAAGACACGTGTCCTAAACCGGCAGTGTAGATCATTTGGGATAACCATTTGCATTTATTTAGTAAACACATTTGTGTGTGGTAAATAGTACATTAAATAACCACATCTATTGTCTGCATTTTCCATAATTAATGCTTTATATTAAGCTTGCAGTCAATAGCTTGTTCAGAATCCTGCTTTAAGTAGAGTATATCTAAATGGACGTGTAATATCTTCAGGCTTCCACAGGCTTTCCTGTAGCTTCTCGTGTTGTAGTTTCCCCTCAAAGGTCCATCACGTCTGTAAGACTGCACCTGTGTTACTGTCGCTATGCCACTGCTCATGAAAGATGATTTCAAAAGGAAGCTAAAGGGCATTCCGTCTTCCAAACGCCTCTACTAGAGGGACATGATTTTGACCTAGGGCAGTGTTTCTCAGCCTAGTCCTTAGGGACCCCCCAGACAGTTCACGTTCTCGCTCCTGCCCAGCTCCCAATACACGTGCACCAGGTATTTGGTGTTCATGATTGCTTGATTGTTTAGGTGTGCTGGGGGGGGGGGAGCAGAAACGTGGACTGTTGGGGAGGGGTCTCATCTCAGGAAGCATAAGCAAGGCAAACGACCAGGGCAGAAAGAAACTCTTTTGCAGGATACACATACAGATGTATTGAAATTAAGTGTTTGCATCTTCATATCTGAAGCACTGTGTCCCTTAATGCAATGAATATGAGATTTAAACCTGCAGTTCACTCATTTGTCATGAAGTAAGATATATCTGAACAAATAAGTGCATCCAACAAGAATCGGAGAACACGAACATCGCCGAGTGCACAGCGATGCTCTCCTTCTGAAATATGAGATCTCCCGAATATGGATGCAGAATACAATTGGAAACCAATGACCGTAGGTTGGGCTCACTCTCTTCATGCCACAGGACAATATTTACAAATAAATATAACGCACAAAAAAAAACATTTCATCAAGAAAGCAATTTCTCTTGAATGTAGTGACAAATGCAGTAAGGAATTAGTCGATGAAGATCAGAAGCCCAGCTAGGAGGATGGGATTACAAGTAGGGGTAACCTTAGAAAGTGTCGACCGTATCCCAGCCCGAGGCTTCTGCCAGTTGTTAATGACACTGTTGCATTTTGCGTGTCGCTGCGGATATTGGTTTTATGATGCATCTGTAGGGATATGGTGGATCCTTCAGGCATGTTAAGTTGGAGGTCAGGGATCAATAGATTGTGTTGTAATTGCCAGGACCTCCTAGCTTAACAGGGGGATGTAAGCGGGATCCTGTGATTTGCTTGAGCCTTATCTATTTACATGTGTGCGACTTTGGAATGTCAGGCTATTGCAGCTAATGAACTGTGGCACTGCATATTTCTGATGTCAGGATGTATCAAAGTGAGGAAGTCATTAAGTACTGTAAAAACAGTGTGTTTTATATGCTCTCGTTGTGTCGTGCCTGAATCCGGTAACTACTGCTGAGTTCAACCAGTATATTCCATTCATATGTATCATTTTCGACTCAATAAATGAGAAGTAAACCTTTTGGCTACTGATTTAACAAAATGCGGGAATTAGGACATATACCTCAGCTGCTTTGTTTTAATGGAATTGAATTAGTTGCGCGATAAACACTGGGAGACCTTTTTTTAAAACTAATTATATCTGTCAGTTTAGGATTTATATTTGCAGTTTCAAATGGTCTTTCAAACTCCATTATGACTCAAAAGAATTCAGCTGTATTCAGCATAAGTAGGTATTATTGGCTCCAAATGTGATAATTAGTTTAAGTATTTTACTAAGAATGTGGTGGTGGAAAAACTAGATTGACAAGCGAAAGCTTTTTCCATTATTCTCTCTAAGTATTTTTTGGTCAGCACTATGTGTGCGTGCACGCATGTGCACGTGTTAGCTGGCTCACACATGCTTCCAGGCGTGTTTAATTTTGCGAACAGTCTGTGAACAACTTGCAATCTAGCTTGCCAGTGATCATAATTGCTTACAGAGTTCAGACGGCCAATCTGTATAGCTGCGTCTAAGATGCAAAATGCAATACTTGGATACCTCCAGATCTGCCTCCGGTGGTTGTTTCCACTTGGTTTGCCTTGGAATAATACCACTTCTGAGAGGTAGCTATCTTCCTGATTTGTAAAAGACTCCGATGAAACGTCCACAGTCAACAAGTATTCAGAGGGTATACCTGATCCAGCCTCTCAGGGTTTTGGGTTGTGCCACAAATCACCGACCAGATCATAGTACCTACAAAGATCTCTAAGATCTCTTTCTCAGTTTGTATTGCTCACACGCTGTTGCTATTGCTGGGCAAGGGTCAGGCCTAAACGCAAAGGAGAGGAAACAAAGTATGGCCTTACAATACAAGCTTTTGATGATACATCAATGGATTGTCGAGATGCGTGGTAAACCAGAGATCACAGACAAGAATTTAACAAATACAGGTTACTGAACAGAAGGTTTATCACGTGGACTGATGTGTCTATGTGCAGACAGAAAATTAAAACAAGGTGCTTAAAGTACTGTATAGAATACAACCATCTAAGGGCACTTTTCTACTGCACCAGTGACCATACTTTTGGTATTTCACGAAAGTCCCAAAAATCCATTTTTTCATGGTGTTTCTTTCCCACTGGTGTAAAATCTGGTGCCTACGCTGCTTCGCACGATCACTGCATGCATCCTCAGGGACAGTCATCGTTTTCATCCTCGCTGTTTAATTCACTACTAGACTGGATTGTGAGAAATTTATGTTGTGCTCATGTTTTGCTTTGTAAATGCTGCTATATTTATTGCATCAACATAATACCGTGCTGTCCTACTGTATTGTACAAAATAATTAATTTCTTGTCATGCCATCCTGATCTTTTTGTATCTGTTCTTCCAACCAGAACACAATTTAAGCTGGGATCTTTCATTTTGTCCTTGCATCCATTATTAAAATTTATTTATATATATATATATATATATATATATATAAATATATATACACACACATACACACACATATATATATACACACACATTTTTTGCTTTGTCCTTGTGAACACAGAAAACATCTTATTTCAAGATGGTAGTTACATTGCGTTTGAGGCAGGCTATTTGCATAATCAATTGACAAAGAAAGCATTTCAAGTCGTACCCCATAGTACCAAAAAAGTACTCCAATTGGTTTGACACTTTAAGTACTGGAATCTTTGGTCCTGGTCCTTGAACGGAAGTCAATGGAACCAAAAGTACAGTACTTCGTGCAGTGTAAAAGCGTCCAAACTCTGCCAATGAAAACTGGAAACGGACACTAGCTGCATTAATGAATGGAGCTCAGATCTTGCTCATTTCACATCACCCTCTTAAAAAGACTACGTGGATGATGTGCACTTCCGAACGCAAGATCATCGGCAACTGCACCAAGAATACCAACATCTGCACAAATGATACAATGGAAGGTCGTAACGGTGCTAAAGCAGAACCTTAAATGTCACAAGAAAGTTGTTGATAATTTGATTCTGCAGCTACCAAATGCGCCACTGGATCATTTTGCTCTGAGTAAGCAAACATCTTACTGTAGGTCTTGTGGTGGCTGCTTTTAAACCTTTCACTGTTGAAATAAAGTATACTCATCTGATAAATAAACCTCGTAATTAGCAGAACCTTATGTATGGTATGACTGCTTGTGACTTCAGTGACAATTCCAAGCTAACTAGCTAATTTGAAGTACAGTAAGCAGTGTTTTTCCTGGTTTGGCGATAAACTAAGGCTTGACACAGGATGCTCTGTTTATGTCGTTGCGTTTGAATGTTCCTCATACAGGGAGAGTAAATAAAAGGAAAATGGCTATCCGTTTGCCATCCTGGGAGACCTTCCAGTCCACTATGTAGTATAGACTGTTGTTGTCTTTAGTATTCTGTTCAGCTGTTTCTTAATGCATAACCTGCATACCCTGTTAAACTCAGTGATCTGTTTGGAATTACCATGTCCCCAGCAGTGTGAGGGAACCACACTTAACCTAATTTCTCAGCCTTACCGAATACTTTACCACCTAAGTTCGTAGATCACGCTTCATTTGAGAATTGTGATTATGAGCTTTTGAGTCCCAGGCTGCATTATTCGCATTATTAGATGTGTGATCGCTTTACAAAGTTATTTGGTTTGTATTGTGAAACGTTGGCGTGTGTGCCATGGTAAGGATTTGTTGACTTCTAATTCTGCCCGCTGGTTAATTTGCCCCAGTGCAATCATCTCACAGTACACACTCTGGTGGTTTCCTCTGTCTTCTTGCCAAACTGAAATTAACTGTGCATTTTGTGACCTACGCAACACTTTGCTGTGGTCTTTTAATAGGTGATGCTGATGTTGCATTCTGTATTTGGTAGACCAGTTGGTAGAAGTACTTTAGACGTAAATCTATGTAAAAAAAATAAAAAACTTTCAAATCCAACATCATATGTGTATATCTGTAACTTTACTAGTAGGCAAGGATTTCGCAAGTATGCATCTGCTGTGACATTTCCAAAGAGATTCACACGTTCAGTTCGCACTCTACCTGTTGCACTCTAGGTTTACAGATTCTCATTTTACGAGAGTGGTTTAGACACTTTGTAGCCACTAGCGTGCTATCGTTTTGTTGGTAGATAAATTTGCATCTCAAGTAATCATACTTAAATGTCAAAACGGTCTTGTATTTTTATGAAACGCAGATCCATATTCAGGTTTGCGAAATGTGTTCCTGTGCTCACCGCCTAAATTTCATGAGTATAATACGAATCTTTATGAGTTTACGATATTCTGGCTGTGATAAGTCACTGTTTATGCATTTGCACCAGTACTTTGTTGACAAATCACTAGTTATGTGGGGAAAGTTATGTTGCCATTGGCTAATGGGTTTTGACCAAGAAATATCACTGTGATTTCAGATCTGCAGTTCATTTTTTACTTTAGATATAGATCTTCTCCCCCTTTCAGCCCAGCCCCCACAGTTTTCTGGAGCGCTCTTTTTGGCTTATGCCAAAATTGATTTTTATAAAAAAAATTGTTAAAATCCATTGGCCACTGGCAGGATAACTTTCCCCACATAGCTAGTGATCCGTAGATGTAGCGCTGAAGGTGTATTTTTTTTAATTATTTTGGCACAACTCCAGGGATTAGCTGCTTAACAATTTAAATGTTACCCAGTTAAACGTATTGCGAGCGTCTGTGCTTTTACGAGGTGCATTCAGATTCTGCCTTATTTTGACTTGCGTGATCTTCCGTTAGTCGCTTTTACTACCAACCAATAGCCTTATTTTAAATGACCAATGTCCTGCTTTCCAGAGAAGCCCTCCATGTTTTTCTGTTGCTATCACCTTAAAATCAATCCCGAGAAATATTTGGGTATAAAGTTCACTCATGCTTGTTACTCTATGGCGGGTTTGCAGAGGATTTAAAAAAAAAAATCATTTTACATGTCGTTAGGGGTAATGCAGCCAACGAATGATCATATGTGAGCTTCTCAGGAGACGTGGGGCATCAAGCAGGACACAGCCCAACACAAAGCAATGCTTCTTTACAAGGAACACGCACAGACCCTCATATTTACTCCTCCGCTCATCTGAACAGCTTGTCTTGAGCTTGTGGGCGGACCCTGAAGTGGCCGCGGGGAGGTCACGCTGAGGATACTTGGCTTGCAGGTATGGGGCAACAGCAAGGCAGCGGGGGGGGGGGGGGGGGGGGGGGGGGGGGGGGGGGGGGGGGGGGGGGGGGGGGGGGGGGGGG
>JABFEB020000079.1:9070614-9097809 GCA_019775895.2 Stomatorhinus ivindoensis
ATGTGGCCGTCGAAGGCTGTCCCACCCCCCCCCCCCCACCCCCGTGTCATCATGTTAGTGTATGTTGTAGAACAATGAGAAATGAATGATTTGACTTTTTTACTTTCAGTGTACTGAATGAGGAAGGCTGTGTATACACTAGGCATGCTCATTTCCATGTAAATGGGGGATTATTTTGCAGCAGTTGAGGTAACAATTCAACTTAGGTCGTAAGTTAGATTTCGTTTTATTTGTGACAGTTATTACAAATTCCAAGGAATTGAAGTATCAGTGAAGTTGATGTATAAGAGTTGCTTATTTAATTTTTACCAAGTCCATGGAACGCTCACTGGGTACTGTAATACAAGTACAGTACAGCAGTATGACACTGTTCCTCCGTACATTTACTATAGTTAAACTCCATTGCTCATGTACCGCGTTATTCATATATTACTTGTAAAATGGAAAGGAATGTAAACAAATGTACTGTTTATAGGTATAAATAGCAAAAGAAAAAAATATTGGGGATTTCCTTAGATGCAAAACATTTTCCTCGCAATGTGCCAGTCATTGCACCTTCCCCGCAATCTGCTGCATGTTAGTATTTTATTTTTTTGTCTTTGTGAATAACAACCGGCTTTTATCTTTTTACATATTTAATAAAAAAAACGTTAAGTGAACTGTGTTTTTGTACGTTTAACCTGCCATTTCAAAGCTAAGGAGATTTGGATGGATTTGCTACAATAAAAAGTACAACTTTGAATGAAAAAAAGCAGTGGATTCACATGCTGTACACGCTGTCTGTCTGGTCCTCTCTGTCTCTCTCTTCACATGCTGTACACGCTGTCTGTCTCTCTCTTCACATGCTGTACAAGCTATCTGTCTTTCTCTTCACATGCTGTACACGCTGTATGTCCGGTCCTGTCTGTCTCTCTTCACATGCTGTACACGCTGTCTGTCTGGTCCTTTCTGTGTCTCTCTTCACATGCTGTACACGCTGTCTGCCCGGTCCTGTCTGTCTCTCTCTTCACATGCTGTACACGCTGTCTGTCTCTCTCTTCACATGCTGTACACGCTGTATGTCCGGTCCTGTCTGTCTCTCTCTTCACATGCTGTACAAGCTGTCTGTCTCTCTCTTCACATGCTGTACACGCTGTCTGTCCGGTCCTGTCTGTCTCTCTCTTCACAATTTGTTTTATCAGCTCTTTTGTACTCTGTACCTTCTATGTAAATGACGCTTTCAGTTCTTGAAGTATTGAGTATCCGCTTCATTTTTTTTATACAGATTACAATTGGGCTACCTTCCGATAAACCTATTGTAAGGGGAAAATGCATTATAATAGAATATAGCTAACCTTACAAGCATTATAGCCTAGTCTACCTTTAACATGCTTAGAACACTTAAATTAACCTACTGTTCTGCAAAATCATTAAGTCTATTTTATTAAAAAAAAAGTTGAATATCATGTAATTTATTGAATAATGTACTGAAAGTCAAGAACAGTCACCCTTCGAAATGTCGTAAGACAGACCATTGTAACCCCGGGGGGTGTCTGCATGTACCCCCAGCAGTCTGGATACATGCACATCAATGCTGTCTGAGGGAACAGAAGCTGATCAACGGGAACACCAACATGCGTGTGAAAGCTAGCTTGGTGGAGGATGAATAGATAGGGTCAATGGAAGGGTGAATTGGACAAATAAATAGGATAAACAAATACATTGGGTTGATTATATATAGGAAGCAACAGATGCATTTTCCAGCCCAAAATTTTGTTAACTAAGTGAGGGTTAAGTGCTTCTGGCACCAGACTAATCTACCTGTCTGACTAAAAAATGCAGACTAACTTTGTTAACCTGAGGTGCATCGTGGAGGTGGAAGTTTTGCTGCGTTGATTTGTGTAGCTATCAAGATGGGAGACAGATGTTGCTACTTTGCCAAATCACTGCCGAGTGCTTTGAATTTAACTATTAGTGATGCACTCTGTACCACGGATTGGATGGGCTGGGGTTCAGTCACCTCTCTGATGCAGCTTGTCAGGTCGATCCAAACTCCACGTTTGTCATGAACTGGCCGGACAGGCGGCAAGCCAGAGGAGAAGCATTCCTGCTTTACCTCTTGTCTTGAGACAGAAAGCCGCACGTTCTTCTCAAGCGTATTGCAGGTTTATCATCGTCGCTCCTCAACAAACACTAGCCTGAAGGCATCTTAGTGCTGTGACTATAAAGCCAGATAATTTGATGTTTTGACAAATACAGAACATTCATACCAACCTAAATTCCACTTCAAATGGAGCATACTGATTACTGTCTACAGGTCCATCTGCCCTATAAATCACTAGACTTAAATAGTGTGAGCTAAATTAGCTTAGCTGCCCTAATAATTTCAATACTCAAACTGATGACCTGCACATACTGTAGCATGCCAGGATACTTTTTCCAACCCACTTAGACCAGTATCATTTGTTTATCACCTTTACTGCTTTCTCAGGGAGCATAGCGACACAGAAACCTCATTTGCAGTATTGTTTCGTCGCAGTATCATGCTTTGTTAGGTGCTAAATGTCGCCTTTCCTATTTTCTTACTTATTTTGCTCATTTTTTGTATTCTGTTCATTATTTTGCTTTGATTTCATTTTACAATATGAAGTGTCTGTTTACACTCTGTGTTGTGAATGGTTTGTGTTAATTTTCTTTGAAATGTCATTTAGCTTTTTATTAATATGTTAGATGAATAGTAATCAAGGTATCCTTTCTTATAGTGAACCTCAGCAAACCTAAGAGGGGATAAAGCTGGGCATTTTTTCATGGTAGTAAATTTAGCAATATGCCAGAAATACAGGAAGGTTTAAAGTAAAAAAATTCCCATGCCATCTTGAGTGAATTTAGGACATCTTTAAATGTGCGCTTCTCTGAAATCCACCTTCTCTGAAATAACACGGCGTGTGGCTAATTAGCACACCAGTGTCAGAAGGCATAAAGGCAGCGGTGAGTTTAAGGCAAATGAGAGAATCGCGCCGATTCAAAGTTCACAGGTCGAGGGGGGAAAGTTTGCAAAATGAGAAAATCACAAGCGTATTGCAACGTACCGTAAAGATAAATCTTGAAGTAAAAACTGCATTGTAACATCCGCCACCCATAAGTGCTGATGTAGTCCTCTGTCATGAGCTCATAGTGATGCTGATGGCGCCAGACTGATGCCCTGCAGCCTGGGCTCAGATCGCTGGCACGCTGGAGAAGCGCTCAAGGGTGATGCGCAACATCTAAAATCTAACTTCTCCTTTGTTGACTTTAACATAATCAGGAGCTTCTCCATTTTACATTTGTCCTCTGGCCAAAAAAATAAATAAATAATAAGAAAGCTCAGGGCTGAACTGAGAGTTCAGTGACCATTAGATGGTGGAATCACTTCAAATAATGGAGAGAAAAGTCCAGAAGAGGTGAAAGGAGATGATCAGCCTGCACTGTAACGGGGGGGGGGGGGGCTTACTGGGGAGCCAGAGGTCCTTCCATAACCCCCTCCGATTCACAATAAACCGAAACTCTCACACCCTTTTACTAGAACAGTGTTTGCCAATCCAGTCTTCAGGAAGCTCCGTGGTTTTGCTCCCTTCCAGATTGGGAAACACCGGTAGACTAATATTCAACAGGCAAAGCTCAAAAAATGTGATACTGGCATACAGTGCCCACTGCACCGATATGTTACACTGGTAACTTTGTTTATTCAATAAGCAATCACAGGGGGATTAAGGCATGGACTTACAAATGCAACGTGTCCATTTTCTCATGCTGATTTTATAAGTTATTGGAATTATTAAAATGTTACAGAATCTAACCTTTAAGTATACAAGCCAAGCTTCTGCTTTTCAAGTGTATCTTCCTGTCTATCCAGACCAGTGTTTCTCAACCCGGGCCTCGCGTATCCCTGGACAGTCTACATTTTTGCCACCGGGAACTGGGAGGGAGTGAAAACATGGGCTGTCTTGGGCTGGGGAACACTGATCTAGACTGAAGAAAAGCCAGACGAACAGGAAGAGATCATGCAAACTTCACACTCGGACTCTGGGGCAGGAATCGAACCACGATGGGACTGTCCGAATAAGCCGTAGTCATCAAACCTCAATTCTCATTCATTTGTTGTGCTTCATTCTCCATTAATACAAATTTTTCTTTTTATTTTCTATTCTGAGCAAAGAAACTTCTGTAATTTAACATCTAAACATGAAGTGGCCTGCTGATGTCCAGCTCCTAGCAGGAACTGCAGTGATCATCTCCCGACCAAAACCGAAGTCTGAAGTTTGCTCTTTTACACCGTTGTTTTCCACATACAGGGGAGTTGCACAAATCACCCCACAAATAATATTTGACTCAAGAAAATGGCAGCTCTTTAGAAATGCAATATTTATACAAATTTACCATTAGGTATTTATGATAACATGGGACCAAAAAGTAATACATACTAGGAACAAATAGTGCATACATTAAAACATGAGAAAGTTGATATGCATGCTATATATCCAAACTGCTCTAAAACGAAGTCTAACAATAAATACTTTAATATGATTCATTTTTTAAGAACTAACATTATGCATCAAACCTTCGATACGTTCAAAATCATTCAACATTTAGAACAATGTGCTTCGATTTATTCCATTCAGAGCATCTCATTCGTTAGTATATTATAAGGAACTGTCCCAGTTCGCATCCAGTGCTTTGATGTCGTTAACAGAATAAAGTAAGAATCACTGGCTAGGCGATTCCAACGTTTTTGAAAAGCTGGAAGCTTGTGAGCGTCCAGTGTCCTTGTTCTCTGATCCAGAGGTATTAGTGTAGAGTAAAATGCACTGCATTTTGTTCCAAAGGGAGCAGCATGCTATACTGATCTCCCTTTGGGTCTTTATGTACCGCGGCACAGTGCCTCGCTAACCCCCTTAAAAAGGAAAAGTAGTACTTTTCTGTCCATTTAAGAAACAAAGCTGCAAGAATCGTTATATAAAAAACACAGGGATTCATCCTGACAAAGATTAAAAGCATCCGCAGTGAGGGCAGCACTGCGTTTCGGAGACGCTCAGTGATGCTGACACATATTTACACATTTTCATGAGATTAATCAAACAAAACAAGCTAAGAAACACAGGTTCTGGGCTAAACCTGTAACGGCTGGGCAGCCGCAGACCTCAGGAAACCGTATGACGTGTAGAAATGCAGGTAAACAAAGTGTCCCTGTCATAATGCCGTCCGCCGTCCGCGCTTCCCCTTGTGTTCTGTTAGGCTGGAATACCAAGCTGCACTTACATTTCTGCAAAGGGCAATAAACTGCACCAGGGTTGAGGGAACCCCCGTTCACTATTGTAGGTCGTGTTTCCATGCTTGATCCTTTCGTTGCTAACAGTTTGCATTGTTAAATTGTCAGTAATTTCTTCCTATGCGAAAATATGATACTGGAGAAAAACAAATCACTTTCAATGTTCTTATACTTTTTTTTTTGCAGAGTACATCTCCTTAAAACTTCAAAGCTTGTCATATAAGAATGGAAAACGTAAAAAAATAATCAAATTCAAGGTCGAATTCTCGTTTATGACCCATTTTCATGTTGACTACAGGACAATTTTGGGAAAACTGTATGCAAACACTATCTGCTAGGATGAAATGTGTTGTCTTTAAAGTAATACACCAATCTGCACAATTCCAGTCTACACTCAGACACATTCTATGACAGTCCAGTTCATACACAGGAAAAAGTAGAAACCTTTAAACTATAATGATTCCACAGCATAGTATTGTGGTGAATTAAAATGAAGCAGTTTTTTCCCCACACCCTTAAAAGGAGACTTTTCTTGGAATTTCTTGGGTTGCTATGGTTGCGACCTTTGCTCCATGACCATGTGACCGTGTGCCCTGGCCTTTAACCACAGGTCCATCTGTAATGCCAGATTTGCTGCCAGTATCATATTACATCACATAATTCCCAGAGGGCATTTCTGCAGCTGTCCTATCCCTCCTCCTGATTGGTTACCTGAGAGGGGCTCTAATGCTTTTCTCGGGCAGTGCGTGTCTCTGCCTCTGATTGTCTCTGCCTCTGAGGTGCCGCTCCTCAGCCGCACCGTCGGACAGGTCCGGTTTCTGGACAGTCAGCGGCATAGGGGCCTGCGCTACTCCTGGTGCTTCTTGTCCAGGGAGAATATGTAAATATTCAGATGGTCACTCAGCTGTTTTCCCTGGAGAGAAAAAAAAAAAACAGGGAAGAGAGCAGACAGATATGAAATTTTTTTAGAGCTTGGAACAGAAATGTTATGCGTAAAGATGCATCAGACACGATTTACTCCTGACATTCTATCATTCACTTCTGACTGTCAATGCAGGCCTTACATCATCCTCTGTCGTCACAGCCTCTGGAGCCAATCAGGTTTAAGCATGGCTGCCTAGGCAACCGTTTCCATAACGTATTCTTGGTATAAATGTGGCTGCGAAATGGAGCACATGGAAGCGGCCAGATTCAGATTGGGAAATGCTCAGGCAGTGCAGCCATCTGCTTCCTCCTGTCCCAAGGGCACATTAACCTGGTGAAGCATCACGTCTTATGGTACAACAGAAGTTCCCCTGAAGGAATACACAAGCACTGAGCCATGACGCCTACTTCAAGCTACGTTAAGGAAAGGTTTTCAGATATATGATCTGACACCTCCAAATGACTACCCTGAAAGACTACCTCTGTTCCTGTATCACAAACGTCACTATTCCATTCCCAACTGTCGTCTACATTCAGTCAGACACATTCACCACAGGGAGATCCTGCCTGACAGTGGGGGGCACACACACAGAGCGAGCAGAAGCGGACACCCACCACGCAGACCCCGTAGTGCAGGTGTGCCAGCGTCACCAGGGCGCTGAAGGCCAGGAGTCCCAGGAACTCGCCACGGGCCAGGAGCCCAGAGAGGATGGCCCCCACCATGACGGCCAGAGGCAGGAGCAGCCAGTGCAGTGCTTCAGACCGGGTGTTAGTCATCTGGCAGACGATCAGCCTGCACTGTAACGGCAGGCAAGGCGTGGGGGGGCTTACGAGGGGGGGCAGATAGCCGTCTGTAACCCCCATCAACTCACAATAAACTGAAAATGACTCACATCCTGTTATGTAGAGCGGTGTTCCCCAATCCAGTCCTCGGGGACCCACAGCCGGTCCACGTTTTTGCTCCCTCCCAGCTCCATGAGCAAAAACGTGGACTATATGGGAGGGAGCAAATACATGGACTGTCTGGTAGGGAGCAAAAACATGGACTGTCTGGCAGGGAGCAAAAACATGGACTGTCTGGTAGGGAGCTGGGAGGGAGCAAAAACATGGATTGTCTTGTAGGGAGCTGAGAGGAAGCAAAAACATGGACTGTCTGGTTAGGAGCAAAACATGGACTGTCTGGTAGGGAGCAAAAACATGGACTGTCTGGTAGGGAGCTGAGAGGAAGCAAAAACATGGACTGTCTGGTAGGGAGCAAAAACATGGACTGTCTGGGAGGGAGCAAAAACATGGACTGTCTGGGAGGGAGCAAAAACATGGACCAGCTGTGGCTCCCTGAGGACTGGATTGGGAAACACTGATGTAGACTAATATTCAACAGGCAAAGCTCAAAAATGCGTTACTGGCATACAGTGCCCACTGCACCGATATGTTACACTGGTAAGTGTTAGCGATATAGAAACAGGCAGGAAAAAGGGGCCAGAAGAGCTCCTTACAGACACGTTGGAAAAGGCCACGCCCGTCATCCACAGGAAGATGCGGGGGTGCTGTGCCAGCACGTCGCCGGGCGAGGAGAGAGCCCAGGTGGTGAGCAGGGTGAACAGGAGGCAGGGAGAGAGAAGCGGGAGGAGGCCTTCATACAGGGAGCTCCTCTGCAGGGTGCCGTCGCGGTGCCCCCTACAGGCAGAACAGTGACACTTCACTCCTAAACATTATAAAACATATCATCACCCTGATTGTGACAGCCCCATGGTTACTGATTGGTTACCAGAGAGGGGCGCAAATGATTTTCTGAACTCCGATTGGATAAAACATCTTTGAAGCATCACTATGGCTTCTGACCGTCGGTGTGAGAGATGCCACTCACTTGTAAATGTTGTAGAGGGTCTGCGGCAGGGACAGGAAGGCAATGCACCCTGGAGAGAGAGACATCCTCTAAATAAACTCACTCAGGGCTGATTCTGGGGCCAAGCCGGCCCTTATCACAGCAAACACTGTTATACAGTGACAATAAGACAATGTTACAGCCCACAATATCCCTCATTACAGTCCAGAAAGACTGCATCTTCACTTCTCTGATAAATCACACGGTTCTCTTGTCTCGGCACATCAGCCGGAATCACACACGTATGCCTCCTCTGTTCACATGCATTATTCTTCCTTTTTAATATCTCTGCCAAACGTTCTTCCTTTTCTTAACATTCCCTTTGATTGGATACTGATGCTAAGCTTCCTGTCATGTGACCATTAAAAAAAGCTGGCTTGCTTGGTTTCTGACCCTTACTTCCTGATTGTCCATGTGACTGCCTCCCTTCTTTCCTTTCCTGCCATTTCCTCTCTCTCTCTCTCTCGCTCTCTCTCTCCTACGTGGCTTTTTTTCTATTCCATAAATCTGAATGAAAAAACACAAGTCATGCATGCAAAGCAAACAGATCATTATTGCTGTACGCTTACTTCACTTTCCCTTTCTTTAATGATGAATGTTTATATTTATGATTAATTCATATGTAGCACAAGTCTTCCCTTTCACAGAACCAGCACCTGAACCACAGTCTTTCTCAAACCAGGGGTGTCTGTGATTTTATAAATATGCACGCAGACACTCAATCCTGCACGTAACTCCCAATCAGCCTCTCCCTTCCCCACTCTCAGTGTTTAGGCTCATTCACACCTAATCATGTCAATTCCTGCTTCTAAAGACACACAATATACTCAACTCAAGCGATCAATCTCAAACGAGCCAGCACGGCACAATCAGTGCATACAGGCCCTTCCGAGGGGCTTGGGAGTGACCCTAAACGAAATCATTGAGATGGTCAGCACGGACATCACTGCTAATAAGGTAAAGTTGTGAAAACGCACTATACAAAAATAAATTTGTTGTTGTTCTTGAAATGACACCAAGCGCCGTCAAACAGCATCAGCCCAAACGGAACACGGTACTATAAATACCCAACAGGCAAAATCAACGTCATCATATTCCCAAGTAAAGAGATGGCTTGTGCAAGCCATTATGGGAGTGAAAGGTCTGTGAAATGGTTATGAGCCTTGACATGCGACCATGAAGCAGAAGAACATTGGCTCATCATGAGACGGTTTATGTCCTCATGTATCAGTCTTCAGCAGTAGGGAAGCCAGATGACGGTCCACAGAAATGCCCATATCAGCCGTATTCGGTTCTGTTCTGCTGCCTAATAATTAATAATTTTATCATACAAGCCAAACAATCAGGTATTGTTCTGATACAGAAACCTGAAAATAAACGTGCCCTGTCATGTATTAACATTAAAATACCCAACAATCTGGGTAACTGGCTTGCTGTTGTCAGTGCGGTGTGTAGAGCTGACAATTCAAGGAGGAAAATGCATATAATTATGCAGTATTTATTAGAATGCAGTCAGGGCCATAGCCTGGGTTTGGAAAAGAGTGAGGTCTAGGTCCGGGTCTATGTCCAGGTCCGGGTCCAGATCCAGGTTGGGGGAACTCATCAAACATATTTTTATTGGTGGTGACAATCTGAAAAATACTAATTCTGAAAAATACACAATCATGTGCCAAGAGTAAGAGTAATTTTAAACTTAAACAGTTCACCCTTGGTGACCTTGCCAGAGCAAGAAGGAAAAAATACTCTACTAACCCTACAGTGTCCCTAGCTGAATGAATTTAGGTCTATGCCATAGAATAGTATCAATAACGCTTGATATTAACACACCATTACAAGCTAACATCAAATACACTTGCTTTGATGCCCAAATTTGGCTTTGAAATGGTTCTATGGACACTGTTATTGATACTTTCCCCTTCATAAGCCGTTTATTATAATTTTTTATTAATGACGTTGTGTGAAATGTCAGTTAGCCTAATCTAGCCCATCGGTGTAACGTGAATGAAGCCCAACCTTTATCACAGCCAGAGTAGCCCAGCCTAAGCTTATATTTAACATGCTTCATACAATTATCTTTACTCCAAATGCCAGAGCGGGTTGCAGGTCTGGAACATTTTTTACACATGATGGCATCCTCTGTCATGCTGATCCTGAATGCTCTCTCTCTCTCTCTCTCACACACACACACACACACACCAGAATGGCACATTCAAACTGAATTAATTCACTTGGCCCGCAGACAGTTTCAACTGCTGATTTTTTTTTATTCTGGTGAATACTTAGCTTGAAATTAAATTTTTATCCCTTAAAAATATTAGCAAGGTCCGGAGCTCGTTGCCATCATAGCTGGTTATGGTCCTGCATTTGTTTGATACAGGTCAGCACACTTTATTTGTCAATGATCCATTTAGGATTTAGGGATTTCGAGGCCTTCAGCAAACCGCAAAGATGTTTATTCTCTACTGCTGTTTAAATCACACACGTGACTCAGCCACTCTGTCACACTCTGCCATCACACGCTGAAGCAGAAGAAGGGATTATTACCGCGATCAACTGCATGTACGTGGCCAACGAAACAAAAGACTGCTTCAGGCCATTTCATGACTATTGATAAGTGGCGCCCTCTGGTGCCCATTAATGTAACTGACCTGGTCTTTGATTGTTTTCCGAATGGAATCCTGATCTTTTTGTTCTTGCCAACGAAATGCAATTTTCACTCGTCAGTTTACTTGGTCATCTTAGATCCCCTAATTTAAATATTACTTTAATTATAGTTGGACATTTTTTCTGCCGAGATACTAATGACTATGACAAAATATGCAATAGGGGGCAATAGGACGATGAAACTCCGGGGGCCCGATTCTCACAACGCTATTTGTGAACCGAGGAAATCCGTGATGAAAAAAAAACATCGTGATTTAGCCCTATTAGTGGATGTTATCCCAAATACTAAAACATGGAGACTAGCTAGCGGGCCATGGTTATCTGAATTTAGCCACTGCATTTAGGCAAATTAAGTTTATCTCAAAAAAGGAACTGATATAACAGGACTGGCAAGAACAAGAGCACAGTGAACAAAACTCTCTTTCCATAGGTCCAGTCAGGACCGGATGCTTATTGGACGCTTCTGCGAAAGTTGAAATTGTTGAAAGGAGCGTTAAATAAAAAGCAGAAGTCTTCTTTACTTGCTTTACTAGCAGTGATAATTGCAGGGGTTGGACACCACTCCCAGGACCAGGTGCTCACTGGTTCAAATCCCATGCCTGACACAGTGATGTCATCACTGGATCCCATGAGGAAGCTGCTTAATCCCCACTGCGCCAGGGACACTGCCTCGCCTTGCTCGCTCATCCTCACTTGCCCGTTGTTTTTGAAAAAACCATCTGTTAAATAAATGTAAAAGTGTGGATAATGTATAATAATTTAATTTCAACCACTGGATTATTACTGACAGTGTTCATAGCTAGCTAACTAAATGCCGACAAGCCTCAGCCGGTCTGCAGGTGGCTTTAACAGAGCTTGTCTTTAATTGGCCGCTTTTCCTCTGTGCCTAGAGGAGAGACGTCCCTGGAAACACAGGGTGTGGTGGAGCTTAGACTCAGTCAGCACCAAAACAAAGGCATTCGTTAAGGCCTACTTTCAATTATCACTACCCGCTGGTTCCCCCTTTTCCGTAGATGCTTGCATTTCCATAATTTTCTAACGTTTAAATGATGTCACAGTCATCCTTGCGGGAAACGGAGACAGCAGTGATTTTTAGAGGAAGATCACGGGGAACAGTAGAGGGTCGACTCGTAGCAAAAGGGCAGCGCGACGTTAATTACTGCGACACAGCCACACGTGACCAATAAAATAAAGAGTACAAATATAACGGTATCTGATACCGTTACCTCTCAACCACTTATCTGACACCACAAGGCCGGGGACACCCAGGATGGGACGTCACCCCAGTGCGTGGCACACACATCAGCCACTGTGGACGATCCAAACATGACAGCTCACCTAATCGCATGCCTTCGGACTGCAGGTCTAGAATGCCTGAAGGGGACCCATGCAGACTGCACACACAGAAAGGGGCTACAATTTAACCCTGGGGGATGCGAACCCACCCCGAATGAGAGTGGTAAAACCACCATGTTGTTAAAATCTAGGTCACCTTTATGTCCCCTGCATCTGATACACACATATCATCACCGTTTTGCGTAACTATTTTTGAATAATTGCTGGCATCACGGCTCGGTGTGTAGCATCCCCTCACACCTCCAGAGTTGTGGGTTCGAATCCCACGTCTGCCTTGTCAATGTGGATTTGCACGCTCTCCCTGTGTGCTGCTGCTATGGGAGTATGTGCGCTATCATGTCGTCACCAATTATACGCAGTATGTTATATTAACCACACGTCAACCAACACCACTAACTTACTTCTATTCTGTACGTGTGACCCTTACCGCAGTACTGCTGTCAATGTCTTTTTGCAGCCCGGTGATTAGTTATGTTTACATGTTATATCACCTGTAAATTGTACTCATTACTCAGAATTTGTACCTTTAGAGTACAGTTCTTTTATATTTTTACACCTCTATATTACTTGATCTTTGTATTGTGTTTTAAATGCAATGTACCATTTGAGGCTGACACAGCTGCAAATTCGTTGTGTCTGCACAGTGACAATAAAGTTCTTGAATCTTGAATGCTTCACGTTTTATAAGGGAACTCTGCTTACACTCCTCGGTCCTTCAGCATACATGAGCGTTCTGCGAGGGCCAGACTGCAACACAGTGTGCAGATTTCTTTACTCAGACACACATACTAAGCTTGCTAATTAGCTGGTGAGCAGAAGATGCGAACCATGTCGCAGGCTGGCCCGGCAGGACCAGAGCTGGGGAACCCTGACATGCTGTTTGACTACTTGGTGTATCAAAATTACAAATGTGTGTATGTGTGAGTATGGTGCACCTCACCCAGTGTTGTACTCTGTGCTGCCTGCGACAGACAGTCTCACAAGATAAATGAACGCTAATGACTCCATGCAAAGCAGTCAACCCTTTGTGATGTCACTGGAATGAACGGGACAAAAGGTTCCAGAACATGGAATTTCAATCATCTGTCTATTAGACCTTGCTAAGCATAAAAAGCATATTACCAGCACAAAATCACTGGCTATTTGGTGTAGTAAACTTCAAGTGCAGCAAAAAAATAAAAACTCCCTCATTATCTGGTTACACCTCATTAGCAGAGGCGTGACACACAATGTGGAGACCTGTTTAAGCTTTAACCCTAGTGAAACATTAAGTGGACACCCCTGTCCCTAAGTTAAAGTACATGAACTGGAGCAGAAGGGGAAAATTCACATCGAGAAAGTACAAATCTAGATCAAGGTTTTGTTTCAACCAACTAGTTGAGTATAAAGAGTCACAGTCACAGGGTACTGAACATGTTGGTTGAAACAAAACCACGGTCTGGATTTGTACTTTCTGGACCTGAACTTACTACCTATGAACTGGAGTGCATCAAATCCCTCATCAGAACCATAGTTCCCAAAAAACTGCATCCCACTGTGCTTGCAGCTGCCAGTACAGTGTCTCAGTTAGCAGGGAACAAACTTTACCAGAACTTTAGCTAAAGGTATGTGAGGGTCTTCTCATAGTTGGCAGAGAACATTCTTACTGTAATGTTAATTTGCATGTTTTACATTTTAACAAAGGTTCTGTCGATGTCAGCACAATACCATTATTATCTGAATAATGTATTCTAAAGCATTGTTTTATAATGAAATAGTATGCGGTAAAAGTGCGACATGCATAAACAAATGCCATCCAACCGTGAACCCCTGACCTTCGAGGAGTAAAGTGACAGTGTTACTCAATAGTGTACCATGCTTTCCGTTGTTTTATATTAATAGTCTTAATCGCAGTAGTGGGCTAAAGTTCTGGGAACATCAGAAAGACTGGACACCTTAATCGTAACGTTCGGTGAACAGTCCTAGAACAAATAATTGTTAGCGGGGGTACAGAGTAATTTTTGCAGTATCTATTAAGCGCACAAGAGCCTAGCAAATCCTTTTAATTATAGCACGATAATAAAGTGAGGCAGACAGAGAGGTGAGGTGGGGAATGGGATGGGCAGGACAGCGCTTTGGGACAGACACGTGATCCACGTTACACTTACGCTTGGGGCACTTACCGATCGCCACGGCGATTAAAATATCCGTAAAGAAATAACCGAAGGCCACGGGCTGATACCAGACTTCGACTCCCAATACTGCTGTCAGCAGATACACCGCTGTCATTGTCTACAGGAGGAGAAAACAGACTTCATAGAGCATCACATGCATCTTACCGGCGCATATTTCAGCATTTAAGGTCAGCTGATCATTTATACTGCTAACAAAAAAAGGGGCTCAAAGCTGAAGGGTTTTTTAGCCAGGAAACATTATCGAAATGTTATTCCTCTGCTATTGCAGTAAAGGGGTCGTGTGAGTGAGGCTCCTAACGGATGACGTAACTACAAAAGGCTGCACACTTTCACTCTGATATTGCTGACGAGGAGGAAGAGGAAGGAGGCCAAGCTATGCTGACGCGATGAAGGGCCGCCGTCTAGGCTAGACCGTCCACCGGAGAAAGCAGCTGACGTGCCACTTTTTCCCCTCTACGCCCCTGCCAATTTGTTATCCGTATCACACGCAGACTTTGCGGTAGAAGGAGAATCACCCCCCCCCCCCCAGTGCCAAGATCCAGCAACAGATCGGGCCAGACATGCTGAGATTCCACGGCCAATATAAAACCGCCATCCTGTGGCACCAATTTGTTCCACAAGAGATGACTCACGCGCTCTGCTTTCGAAATTCCACAAAACACCCCTGAGTACAAAGTAAGAGAGTAGCCTGGCTGCAGATTGAATTATACCCCGAAGGTGCCTAAGCAGGTGTAATATCACTAAGGGCTTTTCTGTGAAACTGAACACAGAATAACACTACTACCATTGTATGTGCATTTTACAAAAGCGAGCTGGAAGTTTAACTGGAGTATCTTCTTCTTTCTTTTGTACTATTCTATGAGTTTACCTCATAGAACCACGCACTTGTCAAGCACTGCGCCAAATATATAGTGAATAAT
Source organism: Stomatorhinus ivindoensis (assembly GCA_019775895.2). NCBI lineage: Eukaryota > Metazoa > Chordata > Actinopteri > Osteoglossiformes > Mormyridae > Stomatorhinus > Stomatorhinus ivindoensis. Next base: position 9,085,822 of record JABFEB020000079.1, read on the forward strand.
CGTCACGCGCGTGAATTCCTGCACACCGACGTCTGATAGACGCGGCGTCGGGATCACACACACGGCTGAGGTCGGAGGAGGTCCGGCGCCGACGCCTTATCTACCTTCCCTACTTTTCCGAGACTCACGATCGCTGAAGCGGGATGACAATCACCGGCGGCTGAGCCCCCGCCTGCTTCTGGGTCCCCCCGCGCCCAGAGGCGTGTTACAAGCCAAGAAGCTGTTTGTCTTGCATCGAGGGGCCGAGATGGATGAAGAAAAGAACAGAAATCCCCCCCGCGGTGCGCCCATCGATTCCGACTGGAGAACTACCCCCACTCCCCCATTTTCTCGTATACAACTAGGGCAACCTATACTCATCCCATGCTGTATATTAATAGCCTGCCTGCAGAAAACGTACGTTTATCATTATCCGTTCCCTACTGCCGCTGAATTTTAAAGCTGAAGGTTTATTACTTTTTGGCATGCAAAACAATAAAAAAAAAATACGTCATTGGATCACTACTCATGCAGTTAGCAAACAGGATCCGAGGCTGTTCCCACTATAACAAACTGTAACGTTTGCCTGTAAAAGCATCTGTACCAGTCCAAAATATGTTGGTGGATCCATTACATCACTGCTGAACTGTGCCGTCATTTAGAGATTCAGACTGACACCACCGGCTGTTTTGCAGCGAGCCAATCTGCTGGGTGACACAGTGAACCGATTGGCGGGTAATATACATGTATAGTCTATAAAAATTAACCCTAGACTGAGAAGGACGTGCTCAAACAAGCCAGGCACTGAAGTACCTGATTCCTCCAATCGCGACAGTGACCAAACCGGTTCAGATGTATCTGCTGAGCTATTCAGCAATTCAGAGAGCAGCACAGTGCTGGCTGTTACACATTAACCGTAGACTCACTCTCTCCTTCACAAGACCAGCTCCACTGCACATACATATGAATATACAAAGACGGACTAAAGACTGGACCGGCTCCTCAAAACAGCATTCTGCTTGCATCATTTGATGTTACACGCTACTCCTTAAAGCTGTAGCAGGGACCAAATAAACAGCGTTCAGACAAGTCCCCTAGCAGGCATACAGCAGAAGCACTTAATGCCTTTGAGCTGAATTCTGTGACTATAAAGAAACACTGTCCCGACATCCTGTTTACAGACTAGATACCGACGCTGTCCTGTGTATGTCGTAGGGCTCCCTTTGTGAAAAAGATGAAGAAAGAATTAAGACCGCCAAAATATACTGTCACTACACCAACCCACCTTCGTTTTATAAAAATGTGCCATTAGGACTTTACTGTCAAGGCTGTTCAGTGTTACGCCCAACTTAGGCAGCAGCACTGCTGAAAAATATTAAAAGCTTATTGGAGGAGAACAGGCCAGCACACACTAGCTCCATTCAGTATCTCCGGAGCGTCACTGTTGATACTGTCCCACAGCCCAAGCTCTGACCGTTCAGCCAGACTCAGGACCACGCTCTGATGTCGTGTATGGAAGAGTGAGCGCTTCCAAAGAAAGCATATCTAATAAAAGACAGAATTACAGATCATCTTACACTAATAATTGCAAGGCATGATTCCATTTCGTCAGATTTTTTTAAACAAAATGCATTTAGCACAATAATCACCATGCTGTTCAGGTGAGGGATTTCTGTGGCCTTTGTAATGAATCCTTGCCATGCTAGAAATTGTTTGTCGAAAACTTTATATTGCACATAGTACAACATGCTTTTCCAGTTTGAGGGCACTGCAAAGGTTTTGATAGTCTGTGCTTGCTACTGGATTGTCGAGCCAGTCGACCAGTGTTATTCCTCAGTACATATTTTATCTCACCAGCCCAGTGACAGGATTCCAGTACTGACCACTTGACTGAAGTCATATCCCCAGGGCAGGAACAGGACGCCTGTGTTGTACTTCTCCCAGTGAGAGAGTACAAATGTGACCAGGACGATGCACAGGATGCAGTAGAAGGTGTAGGATGAGACGGCCCTGGCCTTGCACAAGCCAAACACTGAGAAGAATGACAAGCTGAAAATGGAGGTGGCCCAGCTGTCCAGGCCATGGTCAAAGAGCTCCCCTAGAGGGCTGGAGGACTGCGTGCGGCGAGCGTGCTTCCCGTCAATGGAGTCTGTGGGACATCACAACGACAGTCCAAGTCAAGCCCATGTAGTATCTGGCCCCTCCCTTCTTAACTAAAGCCACGCCCACCCCAAGCCACACCCACAGCCCCCTCACACTTACCCAGGGCGTACGCCGAGAACGTGGCCAGGCCGGACACAGTCCAAACCCAGTTTGGGACGTGCTGGGACCCGGGACCTGCACAGCACCATTGAGAGCACACTCGATTACTTCTTTAAATATGTGCAAACATACCACTAAATGTTATATCATTTACAAGTTCATAAATACAAGAACTCGTGGCCATAGGTGGGACTTAGCGGGAGAACACTTCAAACTGGATTTAAGGAAGCACTTCTTTACACAGCGTGTAGTCAGAGTATGGAATAGTCTTCCTGGGTTCCTTCAGAGCTAGATGAGATTTTAACAACTCTGAGCTATTAAGTTCTCCCCAAGCGAGCTTGATGGGCCGAATGGCCTCCTCTCGTTTGTATAGTTCTTATGTTCTTATATATAATTATGCATCTATCAGTTTTCTGACACAGTGGGTCTGGAACCAGTCCCAGGAACCACCCAGAAAAAAATAATCAGATGAAATGATCTTCTTCCCTCTGTATGTATAGTCTCATGTCTTCCTGGACAGAATAATTACTTGGTGCAGTACGCACAGAGTATACACACGTATATAACTTCACGTAAACATCACAGCGTGCTGGTGTGGATTATCAGACAGGTGATTTAACCCATATAGCAGGCGGCGGTGGGGGATCATATGGACCCCGTGTGGAGGTTACCTGAGGCCATGTAATCCCAGTCGTAGAAGGACAACAGGAGGTAGTTCATTAAAATGAGCAGGAATCCGGTGAATGTTAATAGGTTGGGGGCGACCCACAGCGGCACTGCCTGGAAGACAAGACACACGCAGTACGTCAGCGAAGCGTCGCGCTGGGGGCCCGGGGCTGCTGGTAGGGCGGGGTGGTGTCGCTAACCCAGACCCTGCCACAAGCACCACACAACCTCTGTACGGCGCTGGAAATGAGGTTACTTTAAGGTTACTGAGTGCACAAAAAAGCTTATACGGAACTAAATTTAGCATAGTGGATTATGGCATAAATTTGGTCTGTAATTTTAAAGCATCTACTCTTTATTCGACTTGAAAACACAGCTGCGTCACGAGAAAATTATTAAAAAAACGACTTTAGAAAGCAGTATTATGGATGGATTCTATTTTCTTTTTTTCTTCTGGTGCTGTTCTCTACACATATCTCACACTCGGCCAAGTCCTCTCTGGGGGGGGGCAAGCGCAGAGACAAAGCCATTGTTTGCTGGGAGAGACAAAAAGAACATTACGCGTGGCCTAGCTATTTGACGGCATGCTGAAATTAGACCTATATTTATTCCGCAAAAAAGTGAAATTGGATCACGGACCTTGAAACGGCCATTTGTTTACAGGAAACATTCACGTTATCGTTTCGATTACTTACTATTCATTTTGTAATTGTGCTAAACACAACGCACCTTGTAAGTCTTGTGCTTTGGACAAGGTCCCTTATATGCCAAGATAAACAAGGGAAATGCAGCCTAATGAAGCGTGCTGCTCTCTCCTCTGGCTTTATTATTAACAGAGCAGCTGAACAGCTTTTCAGCCGCCTCTCGGACAGACCAACACTCCAGGGAGACTACAGCAAAGACCAGAGTGATGTGCAGGGTGACCAAAAATCTGCCCTAAAACCTGCAAGTGTGAGATTGAAAATGTGCCCCTAAATGCACCCCACATGCAGAACAGACGCTCCTCTACTTACGATCGAGTTATGTTCCGAACGGCCGTTCGTAGCTTGAAATTTCCATAAGTCGTTATTCAACATCGTTTTAAGGGTATATGCAAGTACGAAGAACTAGGATGCTGGGAGTACGCACGCTACGCTGCTGCGCGGCGGGAGTAGCGGCCAGAGGTCGTACTAGGTGGAATTGGCGTGCGGTAAAAAAAACTGATGTTGCGGACAGGAAACGGGAGCCCAATGAACACGATTCGGACTTACGGTCCTCTTCGTTCGTATGTCTGAAAGTTCGGAAGTTGAAAGTTCGTAAGTAGAGGAGCGTCAAACTTGCACCATCCAGTCATTTCAGTGGGCTTCAAGCGGACAGTGTATCGCGGTGTGGAACAGGGAGCCCTCTGCACACAGCATACGTACGTGCCGTGTGACGTACGAAGCAGATGAGTCTTTCCAAAAAGCTACGGCCAAGATGAAGATCTTTGCGAGTGAGTGATGGTGAAACGATGGAGGTGCCAATCCTGAGATAATTAAGCAGTTAATATGCCATCATGCTTAATATCCCATCATGCACAGGGGTTGTATAAAATCTGGGCAAGCACGTTATCCCCATCGTCTTGAGCACCATGACTTGGAGTGATCTCAAAGATTTCGATGAGGGATGATTCTTTAGCTATACGGCCGGACTAAAGTTGACGATGTCATTTAAAAAAAAGATAATTTGGCAAAATAAGCACATGCCGGGTGTCTGCATGTTCATGCATCAATACGAGATACGAGACAAAACGTGAGTGTCTCAGATTTACATGTGTACAAGGGTTTCAGTCACGCGAAAATATCACAAAGTGAGATACCACAGTCTGTTTGCAGTGCGTAAACTCCTTATTACACCTGAAAAGGCATCTGCAGCACAGAATGCAGGCAGTGTTCTGCAGAGCAGTGGAAAAACAAGTCACAGGGTCACACTGACTGCTCTTACGCATGTAGAGAATGTGCCAGGAGTTGCCTTAGTGAAGGTGTTCTTGCAGCTCCTTCATACTAAAGTGCTTTCCCCTGGTCTGCCTTTGGTCCACTTAACTCTCGGAGAGCGATGCAAATGTCAATAAGTGCAAAGCTATCCCGAGCGACGTGTTATTCATCTCTATTCTGATGGGAGTGGAATTTTCCAGAATGATTCTTCTGCTCCCATCCAGCAGAATGGATTCCCCCGAATGGTACGACGGGTGCCAAGGCCTACGGACCGCATCCCTTCAACATTCACAGACCAGGGTCACCCACTGACCTACAGGTTAGCAGGAGAACTCTCACTAAGCTAAAAACAAAATAGAAAGTTTCAACAATAAAAACCTGCTAAATTTAAAGTGATGTTCAGATGTGAATAAATAAGCAGGACTATCTCTTTCAACATGTGTTTACTCTTACTGACAAGAATAAATAAATAGGTGATGTAATAGGAATGAAAAAGTAACAACGACAATATCACAATGCAGGCACACTGCAGCAGGAAAATTAGATTTGCCTCCAAGAATGAAATGAAATGCTGAAATTAGCGTGTTAAAGACAACTCAGGAAGAGACATACTACAAAAATGATCGGGAACGGCAGGGAAGATCAACAGAAAGCATTTAGTGTGGAAAAAAGACTCCACAAAAATCTATAATGAGGAATTAATATTCTGGCCAAGACTTTCAGATTTAAAGGTAGATACTTTGTAATTCCTACAAATGGGGAAAAATACAGTGGATCTCAAGGTATTAAAATTTGATTCACAGCGAAAATGAATATTCTCATCTTTTTCATATTTCCTATGAAAAACACAAGAGTGAACTTAATTCAGCAGAAATAGTGTTAAGTCATATAGCTTTTATTTTAGTTTTTTGGGCACTTTCTCAAACATTTCATTTATTTTCAAGCAGCAGTTCTTCTGCTGTTGGCAACTGGAACAGGTCAGTATCTCCCTGCATTTACTCTGATAGCTCACTGTTGCAGTGCCATAAAACACTGGTGTAACACAATGCAGTGCCCTCTTTTCTGGAAGGGCTCTCCCCAGGGGTGATGTGACAGCTTCACACTCACCTGTGGCAGTAAACCTCCCGGCGCGTCATTATCTGAGCAGTAACTGAGCGTGTTGAATTACAATCGCCGGTAATTACTAGCTGATGGTGTACATGACGTCACCGACTCACCCACCTGGACCAGTTTGTTCCACAGATGCTGCATGACATGCACTGAAAGCGGGTTGGTGTCCACTGCGCTGTACTGAAACAGAACCAGAAAACAAACACTAGCTTTGGAGAACCTTCCGGAGGGAACCAGCACACTGTTATGATACATTCTTTATCATAATTCATATTTAATGTAGGGCTGTGCACTCAATTCTAATACAGGCAGGCCCGGGGTTACGGACAAAATCCGTTTCTAAGTCGAATTTGTAGATAAAGTTATGAATAGAAAAAAAATAATACCGTAGATTATAAAAATAAATAATTATACAGTAATAATAAAAGTAATTACATAGGGTACTGCACTGTACCTTGAGCCAACAAATCGTTGCAGCTGCCAAATGTTTTCACGAGCATCACAAAGTCGTGCGTGAATTCATTATGAACCATTGTATTTAACCATAATGTTTTATATGGTATTCTATATGGCAGTCTGCTCGTAAGTCAGACGTTCAAGCTACTTTGTATTTTGTGCGACGTGAAGGTGGGAGATTAACTTATCTTGGACCCATACCTGACCCATACCTGACAGGTGCTGCTCACGTAAGCAGCTGATCTTATTCCTCAACACATCCAGCCGGCCTGATGTTTTCCTCGCGGACGGAAACAGACCAAACCCCAAACCCCGACACCTGACCCTCTGCGTTCTCATCCTCTTTTCATTCCTTTCCTCGACGCTGTTTGATTTACCCCGACTCCACTCCCTTAACCAAATAAAGCCCCCACACCTACCCCCTCTTCCAAAGGCACACGGCTCAGACCGTCCAGCCCGGTCACTCAGCCTGTTTACCATTCAAACATGCCTGAACAGCATACGTTCAAAGCAAACTGATGCTGCAGTATAGTCCACTCTGAACAAACAGTGCACAGCACTGAATGCGTGTCAGCATTTATATGCCACGGGGTCAATGACAATTCCCTAAAAATGGGATGAAAGCTCCAATCGTAAGTGATCACATTAAATATTGTTGCCGGTTTAATGCTATTTAAACGACACAAAGCACATTAGTTTAATATCAGATGTAGGTTTCAGCGCCAGCATTTGAGAGTGAGAGTGTGCCCGTCACTCAGACCATGAGGCTGTAATCGCTACAGCCAGGTTATAAATTAAACCAGTGTCATCCACACTTATAGTAGGGTTCCGACAACGGGAGACTTAAAATGGTGAAAGCAAGTGGGAAAATAAATGCTTTTAAAAAGGGTTAGATAACCTGGAGCAAAGGTGGAGCAGAAGCGGGGCACCGTTCCCTGACAGGATACGGCGAAACAGTACGGAGCTCACTAAGAAAAAAAGGCATTTCTGGAGACGTAAGTGTTGATTAATGGCATCAGCGGAGGAAATGAAGGAAGGTGACAGACAGCAGATCAAGAAAACAGAGAGTTATAAATACTCTGCTCTCATAAAAAACGTCCGTCTGATATTGTATCAATACAATATCAAACCAATGGGGCAAATCGAAATTACAGTCCGGATCAGTAAAGGCTTTGAAATGCAAAGCGGGGCTGCAGAGGATGGCAGTATCCAAACGACTATAAAATCAGCAGTATTCCTCCAATTAAGATCTCATCATTTCAATGTTTTTTCATTTTAAGTGGATTATATGAAATTTCCGATACAAGGCCAAAATAAATGTTTTTAAATGTTTAAAAACATCGGTATTGATCGTACGAGAAAATGAAGGAGTCTCCGGAGTGTCAGAGGCGCTTCTGTCGGGGAGACGTCGCCTAAGCGCCCGGCGCATCTTCATCAAGAAACCGCAACTTTGAAACGCAAAATCTGACATAAACCACCGTCACCAAGCTTGCATTTTTAAATATGGTTTCATTAAAAAAAAATTTTGCCTACTTTATTTAGGCTTTCGTTGGTGGTTAACTAATGCCTTCAAGATAAACATATATTTCATTGTTCGTAAATCAGTTTACTACAGTTCAGAATAGACATGTATTTATAGTTCACCGTGAATCGTTATATCACAGCTCGGAAATTAATATATTAATAAAAAATATAAGAATAGAAAAAAATACCCCCGGAGTGCATTGTACGATCTGCTCGGACGTGGCGCACAAGCTGCCTAAACATACACGCTTAATATCCATAAATGATAATAAACGTTAACAGGCGTTTGTTTCATATCTGTTTATATGTGCTCTGAATGTTAATTGCATAATCCGAAGCAATAGCTACAATTACACCATTCAGCAGTCTGAGCTCCGTGGTCCTTTCAGCACCCAGAAATAATTACTTACGGGGCAGAAATAATCTAGCAAAAAATACATACAATATTTCCGTTTTACCTTGTAATTGTCGAAGCCCGCAAGCTGCTGCTGCGAAACATAATGGTAGTGAAACATGTTGGATGTAGGATGTATGTATTTGTCCCCGGTGCTGGTGGGCTGTGCCACGGGCTGGTGTCAGGACCGCATCTGCCCCGCTCCTCCGCCGCGGCTCGCAGCCTGTGCGGCGGCTGCGTCACTTCCCGCCCGGCCGCGCTCATCCAGCCCCCGGCTAGTAGTTTAGGATGAACTGAAAGGCGGCCGGATTCCTTAATCTGCTGGCTGCTGCTAGATATTTTTCTCAAACGAATAAACTGCTTGTCTCGGTTTTCGCCTCAGCGCGATATCTGTATGCATTTATGGCCTTAATCTGCATATTCTTTCTTCATAATAGAAACATATATCGTATTTTGTAAAATCTTACATTCAAATTGGATTTAAAATGGGCAATGAGGATAACATGCGTGTATATATATATGTGTGTATGTATATATATAATTATTCATTTTGCTTTCTACAATTATTCATATTGCTACTACAATGAGCGCGTTGTGAAATGTGCATTTTTTATTTGCTGTTGACGTCTTACAGACTAGAGGAATTCAGTGCGCCATTGTTCATCGCCAATGTACTCTTCGTCTTGTAATTCCAATAGCTTCCCTAGAGTATAATCCAATGCTTGCAATATATGTACGACAATAAGGAATCTTGTTTCTTTATCTCTATTTTTTTACAATCAATTTCTCAAACATTCTACATAAGTATTCTTTTCATCGCATTCTGACTATATAACTATCCATCCAACCATTCATCCATTTTCTGAAACCACTTGCCCTATTCAGAGTCACTAATAACTTAATATACCAGCCTACATATGGCCTATTATATGTTCTGGATGAGTGGTTTGATGGGATGTGGATGGGTATACATGGTGTTGGGCAATGCTCTTTCAGTTTTACGCATTCTGGACCTGCATGGAGAAATTATAATAAATACTACACGATAAAAGGACTAAGTCAGTAAATCAGAATTACAAACTCAGCTACAAAGATTAAGTAATTTCAGGTTCAATGTTGACTGTAAAAGCAGTCTGACCCTCTGCAGGCTGATATGTGAATCTTGGTGCTATAACTGCACTAGCAAAGAACAGTCGTTGCTGATCAAAGTACATCTACAGGGGAGACAGACACTCCACAAGACATCTGCTGAAAGATTGATATGTGACAATGACCTAAAACTAGCCACTGCTGAATCGGTTTCATTTTGCTGGGCCAGTGTGCATTACCTGGTGCTGCAAGGACCTCTCAGGAAGACTAATAAAGTTAGTGAGTTCTCATTCTCCTGCCACTTCTCCTGGTGATGGTCTCGGGTGCAGAATACAGACCAGACCTCTCTCTAGTCATTGTGAGGGATCCCTAAATGTTCCCAGGCCAGCTGGTGAATGTGAAGCATCTTGCACGTTCTGGCACTTCCCTAGTGCCTCTGCCTAGTGGGGCGTGCCAGAAATATCTCCATTTGGGAACCATCCAGGTGACATCCTTACACGGCGTCCAGACCATCTTAGCTGGTCCTTCTTGGATCAGCGGAGCAGCAGCAGGACTTCAATGCTCCTTTTGGATCTCCGGACTCATCAAGAATCTCTCGTCTCTCCTTGAAGGAGAAATCCTTTCTTTTGCATGGAGGTGTTGAGTCTCATTCACCTCCCCCCCATACTGGACATCCTAGCAGTATGAAAAGCTTCAGTTTTGTACCAGAGATGGAGATACAACGTTTACTGCATTCAGGAAAACATACTGTTCCTATAATTTGTGCTCCAACTCTTACACAGCCAGCCACAATCAACATTATTGCTTCTGAAGCCTAGATTTGACCATTTGCTTGTGCTATCTCTATAGTTCCCTGACATAGAGCTTGACCACACCCTCTGGTATGATCTTCTTAAGAAGAGGGGCCACCACTCTTCTTTTCAGTCCAGAGGTATTTTACCCACTTTCCCGGGCCCCTGAGGACCCGATTGGGAAACCCTGATCTACAGAGCTATGTCATCTCGAACTTCACCTGATGGTAAGGCTGTGTGGAGCCCCCGTTTGGACTCCACATATAGCATGGGCTCATGATTTGGGGGGGGGGGGGACCTGGACAGTCTGTGGGTCTCCCAGGATAGGATTGGGAAATACTGCTGTAGATCATTAAAGCAGTGTTTCCCAACCCAGTCCTTAGGGGAACCCCAGACAGTCCACGTTTTTGCTTCCTCTCAGCTCCCAGCGCACCTGTGCCAGGTATTCAGTGTTCCTGATTGGCTGGGAGCTGGGAGGGAGCAGAAATATGGACTGTCTGGGGTTCCCCGAGGACTGGGTCGGGAAACACTTGCGTTAAAGCATGCAAACCGCACCACTATGCTATGATCACGATTTCCTGTGGGATTTGATGAGTCGTCATTCACCAACAGCCAAATGGGTTTGTATTTTGAGAAAGTGAATGGATGCCTTCAGCCTGCAGTGTCTAACGGAAAAGGGCAGCCATCTCATTGGGATCCTTCGGTGTGCTAATCGCTTTACGTAGTTATGTGATAGCTAAAGGATATTGAGCCATTGTAGAGTATCAGGTGCAGCATTTGGTGCAAACACTGTTCCGTCATGGTGTTCAGATATTTCAAAGTGATGGTGCCCCTCATACTCACAGCTCCACAAATTCCAGATTGGCATCATAAACACCAGGATGGAGTGAAATGTCTTCCCTGGCCTCCTCAGTCTGTAGAACTAAACATCAGTGAAACTTTGTGGCAACCTGGTCCTTGGGGAACTCCCCACACAATCCAAATTTTTTGCTCCCTCCCAGTTCCCTACCAACAGCAGAACATTATATATGATTTGTCTCTTCCAGGAGTTGGGATGGAGCAAAAAGACACTGTCTGGAGGTCCTCAAGGACCGGTTTGAGAAACGCTGGGAAGTTGTGGACTGCAAACTGTGGACACGGCTTCTGTGCCAGCATTCCAAGAATGATTGAAACTCTTCTGCATGCAAAGGGTGATCTTACTCCTGCTAGATCCTTCATATATTAGGTTTTTCCATTATCCACAGTCTTCAAACCAACTGAATTTGGAGTTCCTCCACAATCACATCATATATAGATATACTGCTGCATGGACCATCTCTCGACCATCTAAAGAAGTCTCGACAGCACCTGAACTTCCTGAAAAAGCTACAATTGTCTGGCATACCAGGCAGAATCCTCAGCAACTTCTGCGGGGGTCTTATCAAGATCCATTTTACCAGTATCATCACGGTCTGGTTTGGAAACTGCCCTTTACTGGATCGTAAATTCCTATAGCGTGTAGCTAGAACTGCCCAAGGCATCTCAGGTGCAACTGTACCAGCTCTGAGGAACATGTAGTAGTAGTAATAGTATTAGTAATAGTAGTAGTAATAGTAGTAGTAATAATAGTACTTTTTTGATCCCGAAGGAAACTCCAAAAAAGCTACAGTAGCACACACAAAAGTGACTACAAACTGTGCAATAGAAAAAGACACAATGCAATACGAAATTGCAATGTGTAGCATGCAACATTTAAAAATGCAATGACAATCCAGAGGGCTGGTGA